>JADRCH010000106.1:4921475-4959733 GCA_019843965.1 Rhynchomys soricoides | reverse complement strand
ATCTATCTATCTATCTATCTATCTATCTATCTATCTATCTATCTATCTATCTATCTATCTATCTATGGAGGCTGACACTTGACTCCACTTTGCAGCACTTTTAAAATGGGCTATGTAGCATACTGGGTAGATAGGCAAGAGATAGCATGGTTCCAGAATCTGAGAAGACTCAGATTTGGATAAGAAAGACATGTGGACTGCTGTTGTGTGGGCTTGAAAAGGCCATCGATCCATTGAATTCAGTTGATAGAATTCAACTCAAAAACCTTAGTCGAAAAGAATGATTCTGTGGCTATATCAGTTGGGTTCTCTAAAAGAACAGTACAATAACTATGACTTAGAAGGTGATTTATTAGATGGACTTACATGCTGCTGAAGAATTTTAGTTTTGATGTCAGCAAATGAAAGTAGCACCAGGGAACCCACGACATGGCAGATGCACATGCCAGCAAGAGGCAAAAGCAAGAAAGCAGAAGGTGAAAAGATGTTTAGGTGGCTTTATTGGGGACACTTTGAGCATCACTCCCGAAAATTTCTAGGAGGCAGTACAATGATGATACCAATAGACATGGTAACATGGACAGGGCAAAGCTCCCGGGGCCTCAACTCTACACAAAGAACTACAGGAAACTAAGGGAATGCTGAGAGTGGAAAAAATAGGCTCCCGGGGAAGAGCACACCAATTGCTTTTATCTAATAGCAAATTGTCCACCCTAAAAATGTACATACATACAAGTAACATTATATAGTCTAAGCAGGTTTTAATTACATATTTAGGACTATAAAAATGCATACATACAGGTGTAACAACAATTAAACTAAAAGAGGCCATGAATCTGAAAGAAGGTGGGGAAAGGGTGGGTATTGGAGGTTTGGACGGAGGAAAGGGAGACCGGAAATGACATAGTTATAATCTTTAAAAAAAAAAAAAAAGGAATATGTTAAAAAACAATAGCTTTTCCTCAGAGTACATTTTCTGGTCCATAGCTGTCTAGGAGGTGTCACCTACTCTTGGGGAATGCCTTCCCTTGGCAGCTAATCCTTCCAGGAAACATCCTTACAGATACCAAAGATAACTCCAGATCCAGTGGAGCTGACAAAGATAACCCACCCCCTCACATTGTCAAAGTTCAGGGTATGTTCTCCCGTTTTCTTGCTCTCCCCTTCTTCATGGTCCTGTCTCTGTGGTCGTTTTGTTGGCTTCATTTGCTTGTGATTCTCTTCAAGAAAACACAAACATGATCTCAAATTAGATCCTTTGTACATCTGGTTCAGGTAGCTAACTGAAAGCTAGACATGTTTATAGCATCTAATCCCATTGGTCCAGAGAGACACTCTTAGGACCAACGCCCAAGGGTATCATATCTGTGAAAGTGACATGGAATTTGGGGAGTTAATTGACTGTCCCCTGGGGTGACACAAAAAAAGAGTGAGCATGCACAAACGCAATGAAACTGCAGAAGACAAGGAAATATCTGTCCACTACTGAAGCATCAGTTCTCTGGCTTTGACATGATGCTAAGATTTATTTTGTAATTTTGGATTGAAGTATAAAGGATATTAAATAGAGTATCTTCAGCACACATGGGATAGTTAGTCAATAAATGCTCCTATAATTTTCAAACTGCACATTCACTAAAAGATGTAAAAATCTTAATCCATTCCCTGATCATGGCTATTTTTAATATGAAGCAAAGAGTGGTCTTTGTCTAAGCACTTCTGTCTCAGTTAAAAAATTATTCATTTAGTAAACAGTAAAGACAGGTCCTTGAGATAGAAATGAATCAAGGTGAGTCTCTGCCTTTGAGACTTTCCTGACCTTGTACCACGAGTCTTTATAGTGGTGTTTAAATGTTCTATATATATCTGAACCTAGAAGCACAAGCCCCAGGTACAGTCGCTTCTGAAAACTATACAGCATATAGACTTCAACCTTGCTTTCCTGTTCTGAAGTGGTATAGCTGTTCTCAATGGATATGTCTGTTCTGGGCAGACTAACAGGCCTCTTCACATGTCACCTCTACAGTAGTTCTTCAGTATTTGTCCACAGGGACAATATGAAGCTGGTTTTTCTTCTGATATCTAGAGCAGGTATTTAGCTGAATGCTAGACCTGTTTACAATATTTAAATACACTGGTCCAGATTTCTAAAATGGCACTTTTCTGATTTCGTTTTAGTGGTACCCTCAGCTAACTTCCTTCTCTACTGGTGTGTGTGTGTGTGTGTGTGTGTGTGTGTGTGTGTGTGTGTGTGTGTGTACATGTATTAGGTATATGTTTGAAGGTCATAGTACTTCCTTGGGGGTTGTTCCTCAGGTGCCATATATTTCTTTTGAAACAGAACATCTCACTTAACCCAGAACTTGTCCAGAAGGCTAAGCTGGCTGGCTAGCAAGCCCCATGAAATTAGTCTCTGTCTGTCTCCCAACTTTGATTTAACAGGTATGTGCCACCACACCCTGCTTTTCTTAAGATTTGCATTTATTTACTTATTTATCTCTAACTTTTTAAAATTCTTATCTCATATTATATCCCCATCACAGATTTCCCTCCCTCCCTTCCCCCCCCCAGTCATTCTCTCCCCACTTTCCCTCTCCACCAGATCTACTCCCCTCTGCCTTCTTTCCTTCAGAAAAGGTCTCCTAGGGACATTAACGAAACACTACATATCAAGCCATAAAAAGACTGGGCATTTACCATCACACCAAGGCTAGACAAGGCAGGCAAGTAGGAGGAAAATGGTCCCACAAGTAGGCAAGAGAGTCAGGGACATCCCTGCTCCCACTGTTAGGATTCCCACCAGAACACTGAACTACTCAGCGATAACATACATGCAGAGGATCTAGGTCAGACCCCTACAAACTCCCTGATCTCTGTGAAACCCTATGAGTCCTGGTTAGTTGATTCCATGAGCCGTGTTTCCATCGTGTGCCTGACCCCTATGGTTCTTCCAGTCCTTCCTGTGCAGGAGACCAGAACTCTGCCTAATGTTTGGCTGGGTAACTCCGTATGTAGTCCTATCAGTTGCTGGATGAAGTCTCTCTGGTCTCTTTGATGTTAATTGTGCTTAGAGAACATCTGCTGGCAGGACAAACTGTAGGTTGCAGGTTTTGTGCTGGGTTAGTGTCTTAGTCCCTCTACTTGATGCCTTGCCTGGCTGGTTCAGGTTCCCTGTCCCCCATTACTAGGAGTCTTTGCTAGGGTTAAACCCATAGATTCCATGGAGTTTCCATTGTACTAGCTTTGTAGCTTACACCTGAAATGCCCATTTCCAGCCATTTCTCCCAGTATTTTTTCCCTGCTTCCCTTTTGATCCCTCCTGTTCCCCATCCTATCTGCTCCAAGTGCATCTGTGAAATCTCCTCTATTTCCACTTCCCAGGGAGATCCTTGCATCCCTGTACCCCATAGGCCCTTCTTGTTACTTAGCCTCTCTGAGTTTGTAAGAGACAGACATACCATGTTTGTCTTTCTGAGCCTGGGTTACTTCACTCTGGATTATTTTTTCCTACTTCCATCATTTGCCTGCACATTTCATGACATCATTGTTTTTAACAGCTGAGTAGTTTACTCCATTGTGTAAATTTGCCATGTTTTTTTTTACCCATTCTTTGGTTGAGGGACATCTAGGTTGTTTTCAGTTTCTGGCTATTATGAATAAAGTTGCTATGAACATAATTGAGCAAATTCTTGTGATAGGATGGAGCATCATTTGGATTGGTATAGCTGGGTCTTGAGGTAGGTTGATACCCAGTTTACTGAGAAACATCCATGTTGACTTCCAAAGTCTTCCAAAGTGGCTGTACACGTTTACACTCTCACCAGCAGTGGAAGAGTAGTC
The DNA here is from genome assembly GCA_019843965.1 of Rhynchomys soricoides. Classification (NCBI taxonomy): domain Eukaryota; kingdom Metazoa; phylum Chordata; class Mammalia; order Rodentia; family Muridae; genus Rhynchomys; species Rhynchomys soricoides. Next base: position 4,955,893 of record JADRCH010000106.1, on the reverse strand, counting down.
CCCTTGCTCCACATCTTGCCAGCACAAGAGAGCTGTCACTTGTGTTTTTTATCTTAACCATTCTGACAGGTATAAGGTGGAATCTCAAAGTCATTTTTGGTTTGCATTTCCTTGGTTTCTGGGGATAAAACTTGGGTCTTCTTTGCTTTTAAGACAAGTACTTTACCTACTGATGTATTGTGGAGAGAATATCTTGTGTACTGTATGGATGCATCACCTGCCAATTAATAGCCTATGGATTATGGCTTAGGTAGGAATTAAAAGTGGGACATCCGGGAGGCAGAAAGGATTGTGGGATAGAGCCAGGCACAGATGATCCGCCCTAGAATATGTGAAGAAATGGATGCATGGTACCTGAGCACAGGTAATCAGCCACATGGCAAAATGTAGATTAAAATAAAAGGGTTATCTTAAGTTATGATCCTAGTCAGAGAAGATCCTAGCTGTATGGCCAAATTATTTGTAAATACGTTTTGATTCTGAGTCTTATTTTCTGGGAACATGGGGCTGGGAGGCAGAACCAAAACCAACTTCAACAGCCTATCACCCCTCTCCACTCCTTTACTTTTAAATGTAACTTAATTATACTTCTGTTTATGTGGGAAATGTACTTTGTGATTTGGGTAATCTGGTAAATTTACACACACAAAAAAATTCTTTTATAGCTCATCCAATTCCATTCTGCTTAAAATCAGTGCTACTTCTGGAAGCCTTGTGTGGGTTCTGTATGCACATCCTATCCATAACTAACCTTTAACCTCTTCATGATGGCGTACATATTTCTTAGCTCTTCCCCATTATGGATGCTCATCCTGCATAGAAGGCACACTACCTTTTGTGCTGCATGTTCATATATATCCATGGAAGTCTGTGAGAATGTCTATGGGCTGCAAGTCAAGGTTCAGATTTCTAGATGATAGATTACAACTGCCTTCATTGCATTATGTACAGAGAATTATTTTCCAAGCATATTGCCCTGGTCTGTGCCTCCACAGTTGTAGCTAGCTGCTTCTACATTCCCACATAGCCTCTGATAAAGGATTATCGAGCTTGTTTACTTTTCCCCATTCTGCTCAGTTTTAATTCCATTGTTTCAATTTCCATCTCTCTGATTACTAATGAGTTTGAACATCAATCCCAAGCCTATTATTTCCTCTTCTTTATTGATTGTCTGTTCATATAACTTATGTCTGATTCTTTTTGAGGAAGGATCCTGATACTTTTAAATTTTTATAGCTTGCATTTGTATTCTTAATATCATTAGGTTAATAATTTTGATGCTTTCAAATATTATGTGTCTGTTCTGATTGGTCTTTGATTTTATTGAATGTAAGTCCATAAGTTTTATAAAATAGAATCCCTCAATTCTTTGCTTTATAATGTCTGTCCTTCAAGTTTTTAAGTTTCTTTACTCTTAAGTCACAAAGATAATCTTCCATGTTTTCTTCTATTGATTTTAGAGCCTTGTTTTGTATATTTTAATACCTTCTCCCATTTAATACAGATCTAATGTTTTGTGTTTTGTGTTTTGCTTTTCTTCAGGAGCCAGTATTCCCAGCATACCTACTAATCTGTCAAGTATCAGCGATCAGTGATGTATGATTTACTTTTTATCATATCATACATTTTTATATTTCAGTAACAATCTCCAGCCTCACTGTTGACTTACATCCACCTAACTCATGCCTTCTTAGTCTATCCCAGTATCGGAAATCCCCGGTCTCATACCTTTGTGACTTATTAATTTTTATCCCTTCTTATAAATTTTTAATTTATCTAATTATTAGACTGCCATTGGAACCTTTGGAAATTTTGCATTGATCTCATAGATGAAACTGGTTTTAAAAGATGATGTATTTTCTGCATTATTGAATCTTTTCCAAAATAAAATGCAATTCATGGTTGCATTCCGTTTTCTATGTTCACTTTTATATTTTTATTATTCTGTGTGTATGCACGTAGACACTCATACACAGATGGTAGATAGAAGGGAAAAAGAGGTGTATGTTTGTCTGCATGTGTTCATTTCTGTAACTGTGGGTGCACATGTTACACCATGAGAATGTGGAAGTCAAAGGACTACTCCAGATGCCAGTTCTTGCTTTCTGTATTGTTTAATATAGGACCTCTTTGTTCAGCCCTATGTAGGGCAGGCTAGCTGGTCAATAAGCTCCTGAGGTTTCTCCTTTCTCCACCTCCCATTTTGCTATAGGAATTGTGGGGTTCCAGATGCCCGCAGTTCTAGGTCTTGCTTCACGTGGGTTCTGGGGAATCCAAACATAGGTCTTTATTGCTCACACAGTAAGTACTTTTCCCACTGAGCCATTTCCCTAACCTCAGCCAATAGACTTCTTTGGTTGTCTTCATGTAGATCTTGTGAATTGATTAATTCTTAGGCATGTAATTTTGACTGTCATCGTAGAGTGTATGATATATAATTTTTATTCTTGTTTTACCTGATTATTGATAGTGTGGAAAAGTGCCATTGATTTTTCTGAGTTAATTTTTTTATACAGCTACATTCTAAAGCTTTTATTGATTCTAATAGCTTGTGACTCTGTTGCAATTTTTTCCTTTTGTTGGTATATGTGATTGCATTATCTGCTAATACTGACAGCGTTAACTTTGAAAATGTCTACCTCCCTATTTAGTGACAGCAGGAAGATATGATCTACATTTACTCATCTCAGATAGGGAATTAATGAAACATCAAAGTGTTAATGCCATTAAAGTCCAAGGCTTTAGTGTTAATGGACTAAAGTCCATTAGTGAAACAATGATGTTATTGGGGTTACTTACAGGAGAATAGGTAAAAGGTTGCTTGCATGAACGTTAATAGTTCAGGGAAGCCCATCACTGACAGTCTACCCTAACATGGGTAATAACTTGTAAACTGGAACTCTAGAGCTCACAGAGTCTTTTCTGTTTAGCAATCCATACTGCTCACACATAACCGAGGGGAGAGAAAGGCTTTGTGAACTTGATAAGTTTCAGGGACTCCCAGAGACTTGTAAGTTGCTTTCTCCTTTAGTCATAATGGACCTTCCTTTAGAACTTCCTGAGTCTTAACAGCTTCCTTTTATAACTTCCTAAGTCATAAGGAGCTTCCCTCCAGAAGAAAATGATTCAGTTCACAGAAAATTGCTACTTAACTCATCCAGTCTGCTTTTTTTCCCCTTTGATAATCAAAATCAATGTGGAGTATCTTTGCCTTATTCCCAATCTTAAAAACGCATACTTTAAAACTTTCTAAAAGCTGGGCAGTGGTGGCGCACGCCTTTAATCCCAGCACTTGGAGGCAGAGACAGGCGGATTTCTGAGTTCGAGTCCAGCCTGATCTACAGAGTGAGTTCCAGGACATCCAGAGCTACTCAGAGAAACCCTGTCTCAGAAAAAAAAATTCTAAAAGATATTTACTCGTTGTCGAAGGGTTTAGGTATATATACCTTTTACATAGTTAAGAATATTATCTTCTATTCTTAGTTGTGTGTTATCTCTAATCAAATGTAAAGGTTGAGGGCCTAGGGCTGTCCTTCTGTCAATAAAGTATTTGCCATACAAGGATAAATATGTGACTTTGATCCCCAGCATCCATGTAAAAGCTGAGCATGGTTGTGTGTGTTTATATCCTATAAATGAGGGGATGAGGCAGGCAGATGCCTGGTGTTCACTGGCTTGCCAACCTAAGCTGCTCTGTAAGGTAAGTTCCACATCCCAGTAAGGGACCCTGTCTGAAAATTCAAAGACAAAAAAAGCTGGGAGTGGTGGCACATGCCTTTATTCTAAGCAGATCTTTGGGTTCCAGGATAGCCTGATCTTTTTCCAGGGCAGCTAGGCATTCACAGAAAAACCCTGTCTTAAAAACCAAAACAACAATAACAATAGCAATAGGAGTGGCAGCAGCAGCAGCAGCAGCAGCAGCAGCAACAACAACAACAATGTGTATGGCATCTGAAGGTCAACACTCAAGCTAATTCCTGGCCTCTACACACACATACACACACACACACACACACACACACACGCATTCGCACATACACACACACATACACACACATGCACACACACGCATTCGCACATACACACACATACACACACACACACGCATGCACACACACACGCATTCGCACATACACACACATACACACACACGCATGTACACACACGCGCACACACACGCATTCGCACACACACATGCACACACACACACGCACACACACACGCATTCGCACATACACACACACACACGCATGCACACACACACACATATACACAATCATATATATAAATTCCTCTCCTCCTCAAGGTAAAGATTGAACTTTACCAATATTTTTCTGTCTATTAATTGCATGATTTTCTCTTAAGACTTTTCTATAATTGAAATGACAGTACATTTCATTATGTGTCAAGAATATGTAAGCTTGTATAATTGTAAAAGGTAAAGTCTTTAAAATGTATTTTAATTCTTTCATACTAAAAGGAATCTCATATATACATGAACATTTAAGTTATTCATGTAAATCAAGGTCAGGGATAGCTTATGTGAATAGATTGATAGTAACTTAATGATAATTTTAGTATGTATTAAGGTCTGTATTAGCAAAATGGTTTCTAATTTTATAGGTATTTTGCTTACTCTACAAATCTTTAGTTCTTAGTTTTAGTCACTTAAAAATTATAGTTAATACATTTCTGATCATTCAAAACAAAAGGCACAGAAATACATAAATAAATCCATTGGCTACCCAGTTCCCTTCTCTGACATTGATAGGAGAGAGAAAGTTGATGAGCACTGAAGCATTCATAGGTAAACAAGCACCACACTCAAACGTCTAACAAAGATGTTAGTGAATCTACCTCCTAAGACCCTGCTTTATTCACTTGTCAAGATAGTCTGGCAACCATTCCGTTACATCAAAAGCTTTTCTAATGTCTACGTTGTATTTTTATGTCATCAAATCATATAGGTCTATGAAAGATCTGTCTCTTCATGTGTGACTTGGTTGGTTTAGCAGAGCTCTACTAATAGACATGTAAGTCATTTGCAGTCATTTGTTCTTATGAACATCATTTCATGCATGTGTGAGTATATTTGTAGGAAAGATTCTTGGATGTAGAATTATCGGTCCCAAGGCATTTACAGAAGTAATTTTCATAGATTTGCCAAATTATCTTCTCTTCGTGGATTGTGTCACATTGCTGTTTTTAGACAAATATGCAAGGATGTATGTTTTCTCTACATTTGTTCCTACAAAGGACACAGTTTAAAACTATGGCAACTTACACATGAAAACTATAATTCTTAGTGAAATACTATTTTATATTCCTGGAACTATAAATTAATTTGAGTTTCTTTTTAAATGCTTCTGAGTCATTCATATTTTTCCCCCTGGGATGAATCTCTTGTGCTAATTTTTCTGTTGGATGGGTTTTCCTTACTGATTTATAATAGCTATTTTTCCAGTATTAAATATGAGTCAACTAAAGTCTGATGATATAGCTCAATGGCAGGACACTTTCCTAGTAGTCTCAAGGCCCTGGGTCTGATAACACACTAACATAAAGAAAATTCCAGATTGTTTGCACCCGGCATAATGTTCTTTTTGCAGTTATCTGATATTTCATCATTTTACCCACAGAAAACTCTGGTTTAGTGTATCACAATCACTTGAAATTTAAATTAACCTAGGGAATATTGACATTACATTATATAATTTCACTTTATATTTTGAAATCTTTATTCAAGGCATATCTATACATAGTTTCAATGGTCAGATTGCCTTTATATTAAGCAGTGAGTACAGAGCCAGGCTCCCCTCTCACCCATAGCTTGCAGTTGAAGCCTCAGCCCCACATTTGTGCATTAGCAACCTCTCTTGGTAGTCATTTACTCTCTTTACTGTTATCTACTGGCTTCTCACTGAGGAAGATGATTTAACTTTTCCTGTTCTCCTCACGCAGCATCTCATGGGCATCATCCCCACCCACCATCTTCTTCCTTCCAATAGAATGATATTCTAATTTTGGTTAGCTCAACAGTCATGTTTTCAATATTTTGATTATGTAAATGCCATTCAAAACTGAACCATGCAGTAAATTATGATTATTTTCCCTTTCTGCACAACTATTATGTTTTCCTGAAGCTAATATTTGCCGTATTTATGGTTTGTTTGCTTCATTTTTATGTTTTTATTACTAATTCAGCCCCAGATCTTTGCCAATTATCTAAAGCTCTCCTTCAGATATTCAGATGTTTGGTTGCCTCTTTCTTCATGTTCATCCCCACTGAAAGCCCTCCCCGAGTTGCTGGCTTGCTATGCTCTCCTTGTTGGCTTCCAGTGCCTGGTACAGTCTGTCAGCCTGGGACTGCCCCTCTCTGTATGCCCAAGGATGCACTGCATTTCAGTCTTGGGTTAGTGTTATTTGTTCTTCTGACTTTTCTCAGAGAAGCCTGCTGCCCCAGATGCCAATGCATGAATCCTTCTCTCTTCAATCCTTACGTCAAACTGATGACTCAATGAAAATAGCTGCTCTCTACTCTCATAAAGGTACTGTCCCTTCACAGTTCAGCAGCTACCTTTGTTTTAAGATCCCTAGCCATGGCCTGATCCCCTTCTTCCCAGGCTGCTACCAATGCCTTCCAATTCTGAAGGTTAACAGTTCTATGCCTCGAGGCATGTCTGTTTTTGTGCATGTATCTATCAAGCAGAAGAGAGCTGCTACTTCCAATGGTACTCATACCTCATGTTCAGGAAAGTTCTTGAAAACTTTTTTTCTTTTAGCATCTTTAATTGCTTATGTTAATAATACAAAATAGTGGGTTTTCATACCCATGTACAGAGTTCGCTAATCTTATTTTCCTCTCCCTATTGCCCATATGTGTCTTCTGTTACCTCATTTTCTCTCTTAGTATTTCCTGTCTACCTTCATGTCTTTGAGTGTGTACATATCTGTGTGCAGGTAAGCTTACCTGGACAGATATTGAGAGTGGGTTGTCTTCTATGTCACTGCTCCATCTTCTTTTGAAACATTGTGTCTCTCATTGAACCTGGAGTGACCTCTGGGATCCTTGTGTCTCTGCCTCTTGAGCACTGTAATCACAAGCACACATTGCTACATCCAGCTTTTTATAGGAGTGTAAGGACTCTGACCTTAACTCCTTATGTTTGCACAGCTAACACTTTAACCACCAAGTGATCTACCTATGTGCTTATTTTTTTTGGGGGGGGGGTAAGGTAAGCTTATACACATGAGAGAAAATATGGCACTTTTCTTTCTGAGGTCTCTTTTATTTAACATGGTGATCTCTAGTCCAGCCACTGTCCTCCAAGCTGTGTTATTCTTTATGAATATTAGTTCATTGTGTATGTAATTTCTATGTGCATTCATTTATTAATAGACACCTAGGTTGATCCATAGCATGGCTATTGTAAATTACTGCTAGAGCAAACCTATATATTCAGGTTACCTCCGCGTCTCTACATTTTATTCCTTCATTTATAAATCATTCTCTCCTCTGTATTTTCTCTTTTCTTTCTCTGAAACTTTGGCTTTTGAATGTTAGACTACTTGGGGTGATTCCCTAATACCCTTGTTTTCATTGTCCAGATATTTACAGTGCTTCGCTCTGCTTTGCTGAGACATGTCCTCAACCCCCTTTCTCTTTTCTATTTGACTTTTAATATAGACCATCATTCTTTTAATTTCCAAGAGCTCCTTATTGTCTTCTGGAGGTTCCTTTTGTTCACAGGTTTGCAGTGTTTTCTTCTGTCTCTGGGGATGTTTTTAATGGTGTTTTCTGTTTGTAGTTGTCTTAACATTGAATACTCTGTTTTCTTCCAATTGCGTTGTTCTGCATATTTGTTTTGATCGCTATCTCTTGTCGTCAGAGCCTCTCTAGATATCCCTGTCTGGTGAGAAATGGTAAGACCTAGACCAAGACAAGCCTGGCAGGGAGGAGGAAGATAAGAGAATAGCTTAGGAAGTAGAGATCTTTGAAGTGATCATTAGCTGAAATAGCTAGAGATAAACTGATGACTATTTTTCTATTTGTTTAAGTCTTATAGGTTGGTAAGATGATGCAAGATAGAGTCTAGGAAAACTGCACAGTGAGGGCTAGAGAGATGGCTCTGGATCAAGAGTATATTTCTCTTGGAGAGGACTTCAGTATGGTTCCAAGCATCCATATGGGGCTGCTCACCTATATTCCAGCTCCAGGGAAACCAGTGGCTGTGGCCTCTATGGCCACTTTCACTCATGCCAAGTAGCTCATTCCACAAACATAATTTAAAAATAAGATATTTATTTCTTAAAATGTTTAGCATAAAAAATCCTGTGTATGTTGTCAGGGGCACATGGATTATTTTTTCTTGTAGAAGTTGGGCAAAAGTAAGTAATTCTGTGTATTCTTTTTGCTTGGTTCTATGACAGGACAATAAGCATGCTGTTCCCTAAGCCCACCCCTTCCAGCATAGTGCTGTGTATCAAACTCTATGCTCTAGAGACATATTCCATTGAGCAGAAAACACTGAGTCTAACTGAATGTCAAGATAATCTACAAATACAGTTGGGAGAATAGCCCCCATTGCTAATGGAGAGGACCAAGTAGTAAATAGACAATGCTTATTTAGCAGTGGTAAATAGAAATATACCCCATCTTCTCAGCATGAAGCATTCATAGCACTGGTACAGAATAAAAAGAGAATGGGCAAGAATTGCAAACATAGGTGACATTTGAACCTTTGGTTGTCTTGTGAATACAAGTTCATCAAAGCACAATAAAAATCCCACTGGAGCAGACATATGCTCTGTGAGCCAAGGTTGACACAGATGAAGCTGCAGGAGAAGGCCTTGTGGTGGGGGAGTCTAGGACATGGTTCTATTTGAACAGAGACAAAGCCCTGGGAGGCCTCAGTGGAGTAGCTGTGTAAAGTGAAACATCTTTCTGCCTCTGTCTAATAATATAATGCTCATGAGTCACGAGAACCATATGTAAGAACATAAGGATTCCCTTTGGAGCCAGGTGTCCCTTGTGCTTCACACTGAGCAGTAGTGTTCCCAGTGATAACCCAAGTTCATCCTCATGTGACTCGATATATAATATTTCTGAGTGGCTAATTAATTCTGTAATCACAGGAATCGCAATTAGCAAGATGCTTCTCTGATTAGAGGCCTGCGGTCAGGAGGTTCTTATACACTTGCATTTACTGAAAAGGAAGCCCATCTTTGTGGCACCTGTTAATTTCTGCCAGCAGGGGACATGAGATTTAGCTGAAAGACCACACCTCTTCACTTCTCTGTCCCTGCCACTCATTCTTGCATAAGAAGTATATAAAGGATAACCTCAGCTGTGGGTTATCTTCGGCCTCATTTAAGATGTAGGGTCTCTTTACTGTTTGCCACTGTGCACACAAGAATATCTAGCCCTTAAGATTCTGGGGAATCTGCTGTCTCCACCCCTCTTCTTACTGTAGGAGCACTGGCTTTATAGATCTATACCACCGTACATGGTCTTAGATTGGTTCACTGGATTCAGACTCAGGTCCTCGTGCTTGTGTGGCAAGAATCTTACCCACTGAGTCATCCCAATAGCTTCTTGGCATCACTATCAATACTAAATCTTATGAGAATTATTTCACTTCTGTTGTTCTGATTTGGAAAAATAGAACCTCATCTGCCTAGTTGATAGACAGATATTTTCTGTACATACTCGGTCTGTGGACTGTTATTATCACTTTATAGGTGTATAATCAGGATCCCTGAATATTCATAAAATATGCATAGCCTTGAGAAATGGCAAAGTGCTTACACCTGGGAATGAAAGTATCACCTGCAGGTATGCTGAGCTACCCAGGGATGTGTAAGAACAGAAGATGGCATAAAAATTATTGATAATAATGTTGCAGGTAGATAGCCTTAAACTCAAACATAGAGTTTCCAAATTGCCATCCACCTGCCAATGGATAAGTCCTTTAATTTCTTGAAAATACTACTTTTGACTTCAGTAAACTAAGACTTACTCCATAACATTACTATTAGGATTACAGAGATAGCTTATAGACTCTATATAATTGTAAGAAGCTCCTTTTTTTTTTTTAAAGAAAATATGCCTGGCATACAAGAGGCTCTTTCTTATGAAGTAGTCAGGTCTCTGCACCATTACTCTTTGGCGTACCTAGTGGGGGAATTTATTCCTTTTTGCTTTAAACCTAGTTTAGGAAATTTGACTTGATTCTATGAGAGACTGTGAGAACCATACTAGCCAATTGTAGTGCATCCCCATAAGCCTCCTATTGATAAACAGCATGGGAGTCAGAGATATAGGTGATAAGTTATTGAAACCCATGCTGATGCAGTGACTTTTAGAAGCCCCTGCTATCTGTTCTGATCACTCCTGGTGGTGATGGAACACATTTTGAGTCTTTAGCTTCTAGCTCTTCCCTAATCCAGGTCATTTCAAACCTGGTCATGATGTAGTACCCTAGTTTGCTTCCTATTGCTGTGATAAACACCATGATCAAAAGCAACTGGGGAGGGGGGTATCTTAATGCTTACAGTTCATCATGAAGGAAAGTCCAGGCAGGAATTGAAAGCAGAGGTCATGAAAGAATGCTGTCTACTGGCCTTTGTCCTCATAGCTCACTCAACTTTGTTTTTAATACAACCAAGGCCATCTGCACAAAGATGGCAGTGCCTACTGGAAACTGGACCCTCCCACATCTATCATTAATCAAGTAAATGCCCGACAGATATATCTACAGAAAATTCTCAGTTGAGGGTCCCTCTTTCCAGATGACTCTAGATTGTGTTGACAAATTGCTAACCAGCACAGTAATACTCATCAAAATGGACTTGAAGATGCAACCATCTTTGTGTATGGAAATGGTATTTCAAAGAGTTGTGAAAAACTAGTCCAGCAAAATGGCTCAGCAAGGCAAAACTCTTGTAGGACACGTCTACTATGTTAAGTTGACCCTAAAACTAAACCATCACATACAGAAATGCCAATGGAATTAATCCAACCTTCTTATATGGATACTTACCACTGCCATTCTGAGGTCCTTGACTACTTAGACTCATAAGCTATTCTCTTAATCTGATAACTGGCTGGGGACAGGAGTCCCTCCAAGTGTATGTAGCTTCTATTACAAGTATATTTTAACTGAGTCCTTGCAAATAGTGCTATGACTTTGGGAAAGTTCATTATTTTTTTTTCCTTCCTGTTTCTCATTTGCATAAATAGAATTAACTATGGGCCTACTTCTCATAGGTACTGGAGAATTCACTGAAATAGAAAAAAAATACACAAAGCATTTAGCACAGAACCAGCTATGTTCCGAATGCTCAAAAAGCTATTGATCACTGTCAATCTATTTCTGTTCTCAGTTTCCTTATGGTTCTGGTGTGGTAGTCAACCCCATTTTGTAGAGAAAGCAATTGAAACAGATGGATCACATGATACTCATAGAATAAGAACTTTCATGGCTTTGGGCATTGAAGTCACCACTGATACTGATGATTAAGATGTGACAAGTCTTATTTAAGATATCACCCTGGTCAGTCCATGTTCTCTGTCCCTTTCTCCCCCCACCCCACTTCTTCCTTCCTTCCTCTTTCAGTTCTTCCCCCTTCTAATATCTACTTGCTAAAGTGTCAAAAGAATCCTCAGGCTAGACACTGGTATATCAAAGCTTCCTAGCACAGGCAGGGAAAAGGTGTAAGGCAGAGAGTTTCTAACAGAGTCTTCTCTTCTTTCCTGGCTTAAGGAGAGTTGTTTAAAACATCTGCCTCCCCATCTTTCTTTCCTGGTGATATCTGGCCCACACTTTTCTCACTGTCCGTCCAGTCAGATGACCTGTTCTTTGGCATTCTGTGAGACTGATCTCATGCACAGAGAAGACATTGGCACAGGGATGTTCATAAAGATCGAGTAGAATGTGGCTTGACCCAACTTCCAGCTTCAGTCAGATGAGAGGAGGCAGCTTAGCAGCCCCTTAGTATGGCATTTATTACCCCCACAAGTCAATAATGATCACCCCAGTGATAGAAGAAGGATCTGAAGAGGTCTGTGAGCCTACCAGTGTACAAATAATGAAACAAGGAGCGAAGGAATGAGCAGAGTGGACACAGGACCTTGAATCCTCACAGTGACCCTCCAGTAGGTACAATGGAAATCATCACATTTTACAAACAGGAAACCAAGGCCAACTACCATCAGATCCCATTCACCTACCAAACACATCCAGAGCCACAGCATGCTACTCTCCCTGGGCCAGGCTACCTCCTCTCTTACTACCCAGTCTGGTAAGCAACTAAAAGGCATCTTGGAGTCCTATCAGCTCCCTCTCAGGCCTTCAGGAAGATGAGCAGGATTCTAGAAGGGGCACTTCAGAGTCTGTCCAAGAAAACACCAAGGCTGAGAGCTGGCAGCATAGCCAGGTTTGATTATTCATGTCTACAAAGGAACACTGACTTGGTGGAACAGTCCATCTGAAAATTCCTCCACTTGATTTTTCTGGAATCAAATTAGGCTGGTGAATAGGCCAGTGGCATTTTCATCAATTTCTTAGCCTTCCCTTGGAACAGAGCCTGATTTCCTTGGCCTCCCGCAATGCTGCCTGCTGTTTACTGAGCAAACTGGCTTCCAGGACCAGCCTTGCTTCAGTAATGTGGCAAGGCAATGTGGTGGAGGGAAGATTACAGGTATTACAGGCCATTTAGGATCATTTAGAATCGAGCTGTTTTCTGAGCAGGCAATTAATCCAGTTGCATTACAGGGAGCTGCTGGATTCCTGCACCTCTCCCTGAGTTAAGAGGGGGATTTGGAGGCATTGTTCACTGACTTGCCAACTGGCTCTGGGACTCAGTGAGGTATCTTCCTGGGGGAAGGACGACTCCCCTGTACACTGTAGATCTGTTGGGATGAAGGTATTGTATAAACTGATAAAAACTGACATGACTGCTCCATGGTATGTGAAGATTTTCATTGTAGATATGGGAGAGAGAGAGAGAGAGAGAGAGAGAGAGAGAGAGAGAGAGAACAGCCAGAGGCCTCTAGAAGAGTTGAGAGCAGAGAAAGAAGTAGACTGAGCATGGTCAGCAGACTGGACATGAGCAGGGCTATGTGACAGAGAGGAGAGAATAGCAGGGGAACGTTATAATAGAGAGTGTATAGTCGAATAACAGGACCCTGGAATAGTGAGACTATCCAGGTTATAAGAAGAGTAAGTAACTAGGAGATCGGAAGGGCCAGGAGACTGACATAGAGGCTTTGAAATACACAAGTGCTTGTAAGTAGGGACTATGCTATGGACTTTCTTGATGTTGATATGTATCGCAGGCATGTTAATTGGAAAGTCTTACGTCCCTTTTGTTGTAGGCAAAGAATGACTCCTTTTGGTAGATGTGAGCTGGCTTCACAAGTTCCTAAGGACTACTGGCATTAATGTAATCACTAAGAATCCTACAATAGTGTAGGTGTAGCTCAGTTCTAGATATTTGGGCTGGCTTTGCCTTGACAGGGTTCAGGGTTTATCTGGAGCACATCACTTACTAAGAATAATAACCTACTAGTATCTTGGAATAGAAATTTGGAGGAATATTCTCAGGACAGCGACATTAGTGATTTTATGAGCACTGTTATGCCATAAACATAGATGAACATGTTGTAAACATGCTGTGTCTTCACACAATATAAGCATATACACACAATCAATCATATCACAAGACATATCAATCACAGATACTGTGATTTCAAAAGGCGACTGTTTACCCAATAGTCCTACTTTTCCTTTATAACTCAGCCAACAAGATCCCAGGTCCTTGTATTCTGGTCTTAATTAGTAACATTAACTTTCATTTTCCATTTGCAAAATGATCCAAAATATGTGAGATGTAAATGGAATATGCACATATCATGTAGAAAATCTATCATCCATCTGTCTGTCTGTCTGTCTATCTATCTATCTATCTATCTGCCTGTCTGTTGTAGAATAGATACAAAAGATTACAGAGGCTAAGAAGTTACCACAGTCTTGAGAGTATTCACAAGTGGGCTGGTAGAATTTAAGTGAGTTCTGTATTGGGAAGGTAAAGAACCCAAACCATCTGCAGAATAGAGGCAGCTGCTCTTCTGTCAGATAATAGAGAATATCTATGGAATGAGAGTGGAGAGTGAAGATGCAGAGATGAGTCTAGCCATGAGGAAAAAGAGCAGGACCGCTCCAGGGATGGAACGGGCAGGTGGATGGATGGAGAGCAAGAGGATGGATAGAGGACAGTCGACTAAGCTTTGTCAACAGCAGGGACCTATGTGCCTGGAACAGTTTGGAGTTCTCTGCCTGTTGGCACATACCAGATATCAGATGACAGATCATTAAGGGGGCTGTTGTCATCATAGTCATGGATGTCTACCTCTTTTTAGGGTCAAAGGGAGGAAGTTATACTCTTTTCCCAGTCTAGTGTGTCTGGTAAGTACTTGGGCCTCATTTCTCTGGTATAATTTAATATGCTTCTGTAGTCTTACAATCTTGATTCACCCTAAGTTTGTAGGGAAACTCTCTGTCTCCTCCCAGGAGTAAGTGGTTTATCTGCCTGCATTGCCTGGGTGGTTCTGGACAGATGCCCTCCATCCTCAAAATGGAATCACGGGATGCTTGGAAAACAGTCTCTTACACCATGGCTCAGTCTGGGAAAAAATTAAAACAAAATACTCTTCTATACAATATGAAGTCATAACTCAATAAACACACTGCTTTGGGATATTCTTTCACTTAATATGGATCTAGACATGGTGCAAGTGGTCCTGAGAGGGCATCTGCAATTGTGCCATCCTTGAAGTCCTACTATGGACTGAACATTTGCACCTCCATCTATATTAACCTCGCAAGTAATCACATAAGGTAGGAACTATAGAGGCTAAGACTTAAAGAATGTAATGAATTTCTACTTAAGCCAGTGAATCCGTGGTACCTAGTCCTACAACCCCACTCTCCACATCCCCAAAGGCTTGCATCAGGGGATTTGACTTTTTATGGTCAGACAACACACAGATAGGTGAACATACTGTTTAGCAACGTCGCTTTCTCATAGCCTTGTCTTCCGCAAGCCAAGATGTACATTACCTGTCATGTCATCCATAGTGAGAGGCTGTGTGTCCCGTTAGCTTGAGTCCATTCCTACTCAGCAGATAGAACATACTTGGCTGAATCCCCTCCATCTCCCTTTTTGTCTCCATTTCCTTTTGAAGTGACACTGGAGGGCTGAGGTTGATCTGAAGGACTGTGGAAAGCATCACAATGTACCTACTATAAATGCTGTCTCCTTAGAGGGCGTACGCATATCCCTGCCAATTCCTGATGCTAAGAGTCTTTGCTTCTGTACATGGCCTTTCTTTCAGCATTTGCCCATAGTCTGCAACCCACTGAGAGAAACTTGCTTGCATGGTTGGGTATATCCTAAAATGAAACTTCTGTGGCAGAAGCCAAAGGGCCTGGAAGCCAGTTTATATTTGCTGAGTGTTCAAGACAGGCTACTGAAAACTTTGTTAACATCCTTCCCAGTGAGTCAGGCACATCTGCTATGCCTAACTAAAAAGTAATAATCAATTTATAGGGGCTACCTTTTTTTCTCAATTTCTGGTTATGCTATTTTGCCTATTCACAATTTCCTCAGTACATGGATGACTCTGGCTACTCAATTTTATCTTTGTAAGAAGGGAATACACGTATCGAAAATTCTAACATTTCATGTCATCATATCCTGTCATTAAAAGAGAAAGATTCTCTCCTAGGGAAGACCTCAGGGGGCAGTCCAGTGCATATTAATGGCTCTTTGACTTTCAGATTTTAAGTTACTGACTTTTTAAATTCAAACAGAGAAGTAAACAACAAAAACAAAAACAAAATACCCACTTCCTAGCTAAGGGAGGTTCAAATCTCCCTGCCACCAATAGGTGGTAATTGAAACCATACCTTTCAGTAGTCTTGAGGATGGAATCCTTAGGTTCTCTGTATTTAGCATTTCTTATATTTGGGTTGACTTTAATCCATGGGTATCTGTGCTAGGAACTGTTAAAATGAGAGGTTTGGGGAATATTGGCATCCAGATAATCCCAGTTCTTGTTAAAACACACATACATACACACACACACACACACACACACACTCACACAATACACTCTCTCACATACATACACACACACTCACTCACACTTTCTAGGTTACACTCCATTCCCATCAGATCATTAGCAGGGTGTCCATGTACAGTTACTTCTAAAATAGATGCCAGAACCATGTTCTCCACTCTCTTTCCAATGACTTAGTCTGAGAACTTCAAGTGACAAGGTCTGGGTGGACAAGTCCATGGATTAGGAAAACACTGGAACTAACAGGAAAGGCACATGCACTTTCATGAATGTGAACAAGAATACAAGAGAATATTGAAGAGTTTCAATTTTTCCTTTTCATTCTGGATCTCATAAACTCTACATTCCTAACTGGATCCTAAAAGCTGCTTCCCTTTCAAAGCCTTTGGCTAAATCTCCAGGCTAAGCTAAACATGTCAGTTTATACCTCCATCAATCCTGAGTATATTACACTGTGATGATCTGTGTCCCCTGCCTTCCCACAAGTTCCATACTCTCTTTGCTTAGAAAGCATCATACACAGCACCTGGAATGCAGCAGCAAACTGAACAATGAATGATAAAGAACTTAGAAAACGCTGCATGAACTATTCTACCTGTCCATGTAGTTTTAAAGAAGACAATCATGAAAAGTATGATTTCCCTCTAGAGAATTCCTCTTTCCTAGCTTCATCTGCCTCATTGCTTCTGTGGACAATGCTTTGTCAGCCTTTGGATAAGCCCTTTCTTGTCTTAAGTTAGATAAAACCATTGTAATTTTGTATTGGATAGCAGTGTTTTCTTCAATAATGGATTGCACGTATGGTGAAGCCCTCATATGATTATACTGTCTTGTAGCCCCATAAGATTATACTGTCTTGTAACACAGTGGTCCTATCCATTTTTATGAGTCTATTTTGTGACATCAGAGCAATGGCAAAACCATTCAATGATGTTGTCCTCAGAATGTACTCTTATCTCATGATTATGATGATTAGAAGCAGGCAGCAGTACCATTCCACCTAAGAGCTTTCAAGGACAAAGAATGTTTTCAGGAAATTTGTTTTGTAGCCTGTTCTAGGTAAAGAAAAAGAAGGGGGGAACCTGGGGAGAGAGTACAACTGATAAAACTGCCTCAGTTTCCTTTCCTTTAAGAGGGAAATGTTGAACACAGTGTAAAGCTCTTGATGGTTCCTCAGTAAATGTTTCTAGGGTGTAATTTATCAAGTCAAAACCAGAACAGAGCTAACAAAAGAAAATGGGCTTTATCAACCACACTCCAGGATAGGCCTCTCACTTAGAGAAGCTGGCAAGCACAAAATACTGTGTGGAATGATGTGTGTGTGTGTGTGTGTGTGTTTATGTGAGAAGATTATAATCAAAATCTTTGGAGTGAATTTTTTAAAATATATTTTTAAAATAGTGTTTTAAAAACAAAGTTTTTCATTTGACCAAAGTAAGACAAGGTACCTGGAACAGAGGCATTGACAATAGCAAAATGTTCAGTTAGTCAAGAAGAAGAAACAGGTCAGCTCTGTTTTTCAGTCACAGACTTTTCTAAAAAATTTTCCTATAAGAGCCTGGCATGGCAGGGATCATAAAAGGATTCCAAAAGACAGGTTATGATATGACATACTGATGACAGAGCCATAGTGGGTAATGTCCAAGTGTATGGGGAAAAAAACAGGGCATGAAGACTGACAGGTGAGATACACTTTCCAAAAGCATGAACTAAGCTGCCAAGTCTGAGAGGGGGAGGGGAGGGAGGGAGAGAGAGAGAGAGAGAGAGAGAGAGAACAGAGACACAGAGAGAGACAGAGACACAGGGAGAGACACAGAGACAGAGAGACATAGTCAGTGAGAGAGATAAGAGAGACAAAGATAGAGAGACAGACAGACAGACACACATACACATACACAGAAAGAAACATAGAGACAGAGACAGAGACTGACCATTAGGAACAATTGAGGTATATAAAGGTAAGCCATACTGTGGCTCTGTCTTTGTACTTATGTTTTAGATATTTAAACTATTGGCCTATGAAGCAGCATTCACTGTGAGGCATTCCCAGTTATCACTGAATTGTAATAGAAATGGTTTATAGAATTGGTCATTCTGAGGATAGAACTTAGAGTTATCTACGGCATAGTAATGATCTGGCTCAGACCCAAAGCCAAGCCAGGGCACTGAGAATGAGAAGGGTTATGAGAAACTTAATGGCTTCAGACAGTTGACTTTAAGAGCTGCTATTTTGCCACAAAAATTATTTAACCATCCATTTATCCATTTGTATCAACATGTATATGCCAAACACCTACTGTATGTCAGCCACTGAAGTTGCTTGGGGGATATATGTAGTGAGCTTAAATCAAGGCAAAATGTTATTATGCTATGCACTTTTCAGAAGATGTCCAAGTATCAGACACCCATGCTGCATTCTAAAGGGTGGGTAAGAAAGATTAATGAGAAACAAGCATTAAAAGACAAAATTGTGAGGCTGAAAGGATGGTTAAGTAGTTAAAAGACCTTGCTGCTCTTGAAGAGGACCCAGGTTCAGTTATCAGCACACACATGGTGTCTCACAACTACCTAGTTCTTCAGTTGTAGGTGATCTGATATCCTCTTCTGGCTTCTATTAGCACTGGTCATGCAAATAGAATACAGACATTCATGCAAGCAAATACCCCGTTTAAACAAAATATGAAATAAAGATAGTCTAGGCAAAAGAAACTAAATATCCAAAGATCCTAGAGCTGGCAGAAACATGACATATTCCAGTAATAATGAGCACAGCAGTTGGCGTGCAGTTTGCAATCAGAGGTCCAGCAGGAGCCAGCTCATGGGCCTTCTAGACCATGTGGAAGATTTTGCCCCTCACCTATGAATGATGGAAAACATTGGAATATTTTAAGCAAGACAGCCTCAGAGCTTTGCATTTAAAAATATTCTGTAGTCTATCAGGTAGAACTTGGAATTCATTTTTCCCATAGAAATAACTTAATAAATGGTAGCTCTGGGAAGCCAGAAGAATGCTATTAGCACAATGTATCCAGCTAAACAACCTACTGAAAAGCTTGGCTTTGTTGCCAACCCACATTTAGAACTTAGTTTCTATAGGAAAATGCATTCCAAATTCCAGACAACCTAATTACAAATGACATTTTTTTTGGGGGGGACAGCCTACAATCTACTTAGACTTGTGAAAAGACTCCAACATTTTTTCATATCAAAGGTTGTTAAGAAAGGTGAGTAACAGACTTCTAATTTTGAGATGCTGGAGGAACAAGCCGTGTGCCCCCGTCTGCTCTCTGAAATTACCCCTCTGTAAAAGGAAAAGACGAGAAGAAAGGAAATTGAAAGTGCTAAGGTAAAGGTAAAAAGAAAAAAGTGTTGTCTAGACAATGGCTTTGAGGAAGTGTGCACATTAAGGGTACGGTCAGGGACTGGAAGAACACAACTATGGCCCTAGACCCTAATGATGTCAGCAGGACAGATTACAGGACTGGTGTTTTACCCTGAGAAGCCAAGACCTTTGAGGCGTGTTTCAGAGGCTACATAAGGACTGAACAGCACTTTCATACAATCTGGCATACCAGAAAATTAATGGGTTGATTGAATAAAGAGACAAAGAGCCAGCCTGTTGTTGGCTTCAGGGTAGAAGGGATTGAGTCTTATGGCATTGACCTACGCTGGATAAAATAACTTACACAGACAGCCAGTACTTTATATCAAAAGGAATTTTGTTATGAAGTGGGAGATTTTTTACAAGCTTAGAGTCCATCCCTACAACACTTCCAATAGAACCATCAGCAGTTAATGCCAACAGAACTGTACTCAGTGGTTGGTAACAATGATTATAATTAATGAAACCGGTACAGGTCCTACACAGGACGACACAGTGAAATTGAGGAAGAAATGGGTGGAAGACAAAGGCTGACTGGGAAATACTGCTGTTCATAAAATGAAAGCTAGGGCCAAATTTATCACCATTGTTTTAAAATGAAGGCTATGCAATTACCTCTTTACACACACACACACACACACACACACACAAATACAGCATAGATGAAGATCCAGCAAGCAATAAAACAGATTTTGCTTATTCAGAGCTGAGAAGGTATACGTAGTCAAACCATCACATTAGTGAACATGCATGTTGGGAACATTAAAAAGGAAAACTAGAGATGCTCCAACGTCACAAAACTCTTCAGTAACAGCAAGGAAAAGAAACAGGAGATAAAACACTGGCAATGATTCGAGAAAAAATGGTAGATGTGGAAGACAAAGGAAATCTGACATGTCCATAATTATGTTCCCCAAAGGAGGAAAATAATCCAAACATTGTAATGTAAAAATATGTAAAAATATGCACATGAAAGGTGCAGTATTGATTGTGATAGCCACAGAAGTGCAGTCCCTATTAGTACATTTGGGAAAATTATTAGAAAATAAACTCCAGTCAATGGTAGATAAATGGACTCAACATTCTAGGCCCAGCCTTTTTTGTTATAACTTCTCCATTCAAAAAAAGGAGCCACATGTGTTGGAATTATAATTACAGAAATTGCCCGATTTATTTCCACTGTGACCAATTCTGAAAACCATATATTTAAAAAAAAAAAAAAACTCTGAAGCAATTATCCAATCTTATAAATGGTAGAAAATGGCAAGTGTGCTTTTAAAGTAAATGATTATGCCTGGGTAATAAATGAGATATTCAGAAGACAAAATAAAGAGAGTAGAGACTAAAGAACTAAATGAACAGAAACCAGAGCCTGAGTCTCAGAAACGGGATATAAGATGAAGGTTCCACCATCAACACAATGCATACACCTTAAGTGAAATATCCTGAGTAAACTACCAAATAGGCAAATATACTTTAATTTAAATAAAGAAGAAAGATGAAATGATAGGTCAAATGCCTAGTGTTAATAAGATATTTTTAAAGAATCACATATAATAGCTAAGAAATTATTAACTTAGTAGACATGGAAATGGAAGGAATGAGATGTATATGAGAATACAAGAAGACTATTAAAAACTCCTGAAGTGAAATTTAAAATTTATACACACACACACACACACACACCAACACTCAGAATATAAGCAAGGAGCAATAGTGAAAGGGATGTAGTTGAGTACTTCCTCGAACTTATGGAAGACAGTATTTCTCAATTAAAGAAGCCCAGTTGATCCTAAGTAGAATGAATTAGAAGCACTGAAAAGATGCCTACACTTAATATAGAAAACTTCAAAGCATCCCAAAAATCTTCAAGAACAGATTGGAAAACTACACTTTACCGTGGAATCACCAATTCAGATCAGAGTCAGTTTCAGCAGTGAATGCTGGGAAACAGCAAACAAGCTGCAGAAAGAGCAGGCATAACAGCAAGCCTTCTCTTGGATACGCAGTGGAGCATATGGGTTAGAGGAAGCAGTCTGAACAATAAAAACATGAGAAGAGACTTCCAAGAACCCATCACTGTAACAGATTCAAAAGATGACTGAATGGGAAAGAGAGTGCTAATCTAGAACAGAAGGCAGGCATAAGGGCAAGGAAGAAATGATGGTGAGCAAAGAAACCACTACAGACAATGTGAATTTCAATAAACTGTGTGAAAAACACAATAATTTGTAACTGGGTATGTGCATGTGCCGGAAAAAAGTGAAATTACTGGTAAGAATACACATATAAAGTGGGAGAGAGTTCATTACATTTAAAGTGTCTAAGATCCTTGAGTTGTTTGCAATGTATTGATAATATTTGGATTTTAAATGAAACGCATGTAGTACAATGTTAAACAGAGTCATTTAGATTAGTCTCCCAAAGAAGAAAGAGGCGTTGAGGGAGATGATTAGAAAATTACATAGAAGTTGAAGAACAAGCAGAATAGCAAATTGAGATGAAGAAGCAATTCCAGGTTCAGTGTCCATATTGCACATCTCTATCCTTCTCCCAAACTCAGCCATTAACAGAGATGTTGTAGAAAATGTTTTATTTTAAGTAAATCTTTTTTTGATGGATAATGACATTAGTGATTTAGTTTTCAATTTCCCAAAAGTATCTCGTACAAGCAAAGTAAAGAGAGAAGGAAAGAATAAATGAAGGAAGGAAGGAAGGAAGGAAGAAGGAAGGAAGACAGAAAGAGAAAATAGAGAAAACAACCCAGAGTGCATGCTATCTCCCTCAAATACAGGTAATAGGTGGAAGGATTTAACTATTGATAACCAGAGGGCCAACTCTGAGAAATACAAACAAAAGCCTTGGAATTTAAAAGAAAACTACATTGTTTGTATTTCCAGATGAAAAGGACCAGATCTTAGGCATCCTATTATAGAGAGATCCATGGATCTGGAGCCTGTGTTGGGTCAGGACTGTGTAGAGAGGACAGGAAGGCAGTGAGGCATCTTATGGACCTTGGAAAAAGAATCCACGTATCCCTACTGACAGCACAAAAAACAAATTCAAGGCAGAGTGGTGGTGCATTCTACAATGTCATCACCTGGGAGGATGACATGTGACATTCATGAGTTCTGGAACAGTCTGGGCCACAGAGTGACATAGGTCTCAAAATAATAATAATAATAATAATAATAATAATAATAATAATAATAATAATAATAATAGGAGGAAGAGGAAGAGGAGGAGGAGGAGGAGGAGGAGGAGGAGGAGGAGGAGGAGGAGGAGGAAACAGAAATCAAGTTTGAAAATAATGGCTACCATGGAGAGAGATCTTGCCCATGACAATAAAGAATGATAACACAGTATCATGGAAGTATGGAACCTTCTGGAACCCACGACTCTCAAAAGTAGCCAGTCAAAGTCCCCATTCAGGAGTCAATACTGAAGTTATATAAACTGAGAAGCGCAGAAACAGTAGTGACAAGAGATAAAAGTATAGAAAAAAGTGTGAGAAGCAAAAGATGAGAGGTCGGAGAGGAAGTCGACATGTCTGTGGAAACCATGCAGGAAGAACAAGGGAAATGCTGAAAAGTTGCAAATTACATTTCAGATCATGTTCTCTTCTCAGTACTGAGGAGAAGGAATTTCATGTAAAAAGGGATACAATTGACTGAAATTAGAGGTGAGTCTCAAGCAAAAGAAATATATAACATCTGATAGTAAAACTGTGATGATAGATGTTTCTATGAGTCAGATGAAACTAGAGTTGTCCTGCTTCAACAGTGTTAAAGACATCAAGAAAAGGGACATGAAAGAACAACAAAACCCAGAATCAGAAAAGTTTGGGTTGAAGCCAAAGGACTCCGGAAGTAACTACAAACCTAAGAAAACATTTCTCAGAAATGAAGAATAAGCTGGAAGCAACACGGAGCAAATGAGCACAAACGATGGCACCTGAAGAAAAGCAGAAAGAGAGGGAATTACCGTGAAGGGAACATGACTGAAATCGGGAGGCGATGAAGACGTTGGAAAACAAGCTAAGAAGACCACCATAGCCAACCCAGCATCCTCAAGGACGACACTCAAAGCAAAAGCACCGATCCCAAAATGTCTAATGAGGCAAGGGGATGACTGTGGTTAAGAGACAAATAAGAGGCGGATGCTCGCAGCCAACCATTGGACTGAGCACAGGGTCTCCAATGGAGGAGTTAGAGAAAAGGCTGAAGGAGCTGAAGGGGTTTGCAGCCCCATAGGAAAAACAACAAAATCAACCAACCAGACCCTCCAGAGCTCCCAGGGACTCAGCCACCAACCAAGGAGTACACAAGGAGGGACCCATGGTTTTAGCCACATATGTAGCAGAGGATAGCCTTGTCAGGCATCAATGGGAGGAGAAGCCTTTGGACCTGTGAAGGCTTGATGGATGCCCCAGTGTAGGAGAATTCAAGGGTGGGAAAGTGGGATTGGGTGGGTGGGTGGGGGAACACCCTCATAGAAGCAGGGGGAGGGGGAACCCAGGAAAGGGGATAACCTTTGAAATGTAAATAAAGAAAATACCTAATTAAAACAAAAGAGTGCTTACTGGGTAAATGTGAGGACCTGTGTCCAATCCCCAGCACTCATTTAAAAAACCAGACATGATAATACTTGACTATAATCCTGACACTTGTAAGATAGAAAGAGAAGGATCCTTGAGGGATTGCTGGCCTGCTAGAGAAGACAATTAGTAAGCAACTGGTTCAGTGAGAGACCCTGTCTCAATAATAAGGTGTATAATGATAAAGGCACTTTACATAGACCTCTATACGTACCCAAATGGATATAAACAGACACATACCCCTCTACCACCCACACCTATACAATTATATCATTCAAGAATACTTCTTGAAAAAAAATCAATAAAATGATAAAACAGGGGGGTACTGTGGGTTGTACGGGAAGGAAGATGTCTAAAAGGGGTTAGCAGAGGCCAAGAATTAGAAAATACATCTTTTCTCAGATTTTAAAAGTACACAGAGTTAACAATGCATATGTGTGTGCATGATACACACACACATATACACACACACACACACATGCACAAACGCACACACACAAGCACTCATAAAAGGAATGCAAAAGAGGAACTCTTTGGGAAGAGGAAGGGTCAAGTAAGGTTTATAAGCAGTTTATAATGAAACATATTGTATGTCAAATAAAACTAAATTTTAAAACAAAGAAAGGACACCATTTCTATCTGAGAACATTTATCTAAAATAACCAATCGCTGGCATATTTCAGCATCATTTTTGGAACTTATGATAAACATATTCTTTCATATTTACAGGAAAAATGCCTTAGTCATATATAAAAGAAAAATGACATTATTATCAAGATTTTGACTGTAATGCCATGTAGACAGAAGAAAGTAGAGAAATGATAAAATTCAAAGATAATATGATCTAAGCTTCTATAAGCAAGAAAAGTAACTTTCAAGCACACACTTGCAAATAAATTGTTCTCTACATGCAAAAATATTAGAGATTATTCTCATGGGTCCTTCTTGAAGAATCTACTCAAATCTAAGCTTTAGTCAACCAATGTGATTAGAGAGGGGCCAATATGGGCTAGTAAAGACAGTGTTAGATGGTTATATGCTCTGCCAATGTAGAGTCAGTACAATTATTGGGAATAGTGTAAAGGCATTTATTGTTTTAATAATGAGGTCAGTAGAGCTGATAGTACTAGTATTGTCACTGACATTGGAAGACTGGTGCCTTAGTCAGGGATTCTAATGCTGTGACAAAAAGCATGACCAAAAAGCAAGTTTGGGAGGAAAGGGTTAATTCAGTTCGGGTCATAGTACAGCACTGGAAAAAGTCAGGAAAGGAACTCAAACAGGGTTGGAACCTGGAAGCAGGAGCTGATGCAGAGACCATGGAGGGGTGCTGCTTACTGGCTTGCTTCATATGGCTTGTTCAGCCTGATTTCTTACAGAACCCAGGACTACCAACTCAAGGATGGCTCCACTCACCATGGGCTGGTTACTCCTCCATTGACCACTAACTGAGAAAATGTTTCACAGCTGAACGCATTTCCTCAATGAAGGCTCCTTTCTCTCTGATGACCCTGGCTTTTGTCAAGTTGACACAAAACTAGCGAGTACAGCTGGGCATATCAAAACGGATGGAAATGTGATATTCCTTTTGAGGCTTGCCTCCTTGTCGTGTTGTATAAGACTGGCACTGGGGACACATGAATAAACATCTGTTTACCCAAGACAGGGCAGTGATGACAGACAAAAATAAGGAATCCACAAAAGTCTAGCTTGGTGAACTGTGGGGAGCAGATGAAGTCCTGAGTGAATGTGCATTATTACCTTGACCATCACCATTTCAAGGGCCTTAATGCCTCAGCCTCATGCAAGTAGCAAAGCTGTCCTCTGGTCCAAGTATGAGTTTCCAGGAATGGTTGACTTGTATCTAAAAACATTGTATGCAGAAACTATCAACTATATCTTCCTCCTCCTGGATAATTGTGATTTGAGATTACTTCCCTACAGAGACCACCCATGGAGATTCACTAACCAGCCTTACCTCATTAATTTTGTATATAATAAACCCACTGAGTTTGCTGGTTGCCGTTAGTGTGTCTCCAGGTGAGAGCATAGCCCACCTAATTCTAGTTTTTCTGTATGTGTGTATATAGTATAATTTCCCATTTGCCCAATCAAGTCAACCCCAAAGATGTGTAGATCATGTCAGTGAAGCACTTAGTTTATTGGGGTTACTTGGAGGAATATGGGTAACTCAGAGGCAACTGCTTTCCTGAAAAGTCCTCACTGGAATCTGGAGGAAGTCTCCCCAAAGTTGCAATCTTTGAGCTCTCTGCAAGACTTATAAGCAGCTCTGCTTGTTAGGGCCTCTCTTCCAGGTAACTTGGTAGTCGCTCAGTCTTCTTTCAGAGCAGTTGTTTACTGGTTCCATAATCTTGGGGGAGTGGTCTTGCAAATCTTGTTAATTTCAAGAACTTCCTGAGACTTGTAAATTGTGTACCTCTTGAATGTCATGAACTCCATTCCTTCCCCCATGAAGGAAGGGAGGAAATTTCTATACTACACTTGAGAACCACGAATCTTGGTGAGGAAAAAAAATAACAAAGAGGTAAAAGAAAAGAGTGACCTCCCATCCTTGAATCAGAATTGTTAATATGAATTCAAGATCTCTCTCTCTCTCTCTCTCTCTCTCTCTCTCTCTCTCTCTTACTCTCTCTCTCTCTCTCTCTCTGTGTGTTGTGTGTGGGGGGGGAGAAGGGGAAAGAAAGGGGGAGAGAGAGGGAGGAATACTGGCTGGTTTTGTGTCAACTTGACACAAGCTGGAGTTATCACAGAGAAAGGAGCTTCAGGTGAGAAAATGCCTCCATGAGATCCAGCGGTAAGGCATTTTCTCAATTAGTGATCAAGGGGGGAGGGCCCCTTGTGGGTGGTACCATCTGTGGGCTGGTAGTCTTGGGCTTTATAAGAAAGCCAGCTGAGCAAGCCAGGAGAAGCAAGCAAGCCAGTAAGTTACATCCCTCCATGTCCTCTGCATCAGCTCCTGCTCCTTGATCTGCTTGAGTCCCAGGCCTGACTTCCTTTGGTGATGAACAGCAGCATGGAAGTGTAAGCTCAATAAACCCTTTCCTCCCCAACTTGCTTCTTGGTCATGATGTTTGTGCAGGAATAGAACCCCTGACTAAGACAACAGATGCACATGAGAATTGGTATGGAAACAATTTGTGGTTTGGATTGAGATCATAGGTATCAGAGTAGATGTATACATAGATAGATAGATGGTAGATAGATGATAGATAGATAGATAGATAGATAGATGCATGTATAAATGAATATACCTTTATAACTTTCTAAGCTCTGCCTACTAAGAAGTCATGGTACCACAGCTGAGTCTAACGAGCACACATAGCTTCCAAATCTTATTTTCTAAAAACTTAATTTTTCAAATTATGAATATATATATATATATATATCCATGTGTGTGTGTTTCCTCATGTGTTATATCTCTGTAGGGATCAGAAAAGGGACTCATATCCTCTAAATCCAGAGTTAGCAGGTGGTTGCAGGTGGTTGCAGGCTACCTGAAATGGATGCTCGAAACAGGACTTGGTTCCTCGTTAAAACCAGTACTTGTTCTTATTCACTGAGCATCTCTCCTGGCCCAAGATCTTGGTTTCTAAATAGCAATCTATCATAGAAGGAATGAAACCTTCTTACAGAAGTATTTGTTCTTAGGGCAGAGAAAATAAATGCAAAAGAAAACTCTAACAAGAGAGTAGACTCAATGATCTAGTGTTTTTAGATAAAAAGGAGCATAGGGGATAGAGAGGAAGCAGACCAGAAGAGGCTGAAAGCATTATCTTTAAAAACATGCACACAAAGCACAACACAAACAACTCTACTGTGGCATTCTGGGATGTGCATTTTGAAGATAAAACTATAAATAAAGCTAGAAGTATTTTTCATAAAAGGCAGGATTGTGATTACATTGAAAGGAACTAAGGACTCCAAATGCTGTGCTCCCAGAGAAGACAGTGAATTGTATTTCTTGTCTTGAGTGTCAATATGCTCTATGGGCATTTTCTAAGCTCTCTAATTTTTTCTATTTTATCTTCTTTATTTGTCCTGTATTTTACAATAAATGTATTTGTTTGCTTCTGTTGCATGCTTTTAAATAGACACATTCCAGACCTAAGGATACAAAGAGACCAGAAGTGAAAAAATCATAATACATTTTTAATGTGTAGAGTAGAATGTTATGGGCACAAACTGCCCCAAAAGTGAGCTGCTGTGGTGATGATAATATGTGACATAAAAGACCTTAAGGCAAGGTAATCATTAAGAAAAAAGCCTGGCACCACATTAAGACAAAAGGACAAGTGCACTAGGGAGATATAATTCTAAACTTGTATGTACTGTGTTGTGCAGGTCAGAACATGTAAGATTAAACCTGATTATACTAGAAATGAAAGCTTGAAATGATATATCATATTTAAAGGTGTCACACATCTTAGTCATTATCAAAGGGGTCAGGGTAACTATTAATGAAGATATGAAATTTTAATAAAACAAAATAAGGTCTAACAGGAAAAATAAAAATATGACATTTTGAAATTAAAATATATGTAGTCTTCTTAAGCACACATTGAATCAACTAATTTTAAAATATGAATACACATAACAATATTTATTCCCTTATCATCTGTAGTTACCAGACAGAAAATGGAAAAAAGTGAAAGAAAAAACTCAAATCTATATAACGTAAGGTATAAATGTTTAAGTTCCCTATAATCTTTATTCATAGATTAAAAGTGAAATTATAATCAAATATGGTTCTCTGGTATATTTAAATCTACTGTAATCATTTAGGTACAGTTTTATTTTTCTGTCAAGAGGGTTTCATGTAGAAACTCTCACATAAATACTCATTGAAGCTTTGTACATAACAGCCCCAAACTACAAATAACTCTGATAACATTCAGTATGCAAATGGCCAGATGAAGCATGCTACTAAATATTATTTAAAACTACTCAACAGTAGTTAAAATAAATACATACAATAACTTGGTGAATCTCCATAAAATTAGGCTGTTTAAACTAGTTATTGTATATAGTATACTGTATGCTATGTAGAATTTCATTTCTACAAAATTCTTGAAATGAAATTTTGGTGGAGAACAAATTAGTAGCTTCCAGTGTTGCAAAGGGGATAGGGAGTGTGGGCTGGAGGAAAGTAGGTGTAGCTTCAGAAAGCAGCCTATGAGGTCCTTGTCACGAAGGCAGTCTCCTGTATCTTGAATGTATCAATGCTCGTAAGTTTATCACAGAATCACACAGCAGCTTTTCAAGATACTACAGTAGGCAATATATGCTTTGATAAGCATATATTGAATTTTCCTGTAATATTTCCTAGAGATTCATGTAAATCTACATTTCATTCCAAGTAAAAAATTAATAGAAGGTGAAATAAAATATGTAAATTAAAACATGCAAGATATAGCAAAGTGAGATTCTAAATCTTTAATTCTGTTTTGTTTTGGTTTGTTTTTTGTTTTTTTTTTTTTAAGGCTAAAATATCTGTAAGCTCACTCTCTAAGCTACATATGAGGTGGGAAAAGTATCCTTTGAATTAAAAATAAAAATAAAAATAATGAACCTAAATTTAAAAATTAATGAAACAGGTAAAAGCTCCAAAAGTTAAGTTCAACAAGTTTAAAAGTGGGAAAAATCTCTCTGGCTCTGGCTCTCTGTCTTTCTGTCTTTCTCTGGCTCTCTGTATGTCTCTGTGTCTCTCTGTCTCTTTGTTTCTATCTATGTCTCTCTGACTCCTGTCTCTCTCTGTGTCTCTCTCATAAACACTCACATGCAAGCACACACACTGTTTGGAGAACCCAAAGATACTCTATAGATGTAGCAAAATTTAAAATATGAGTGAATAGATTTGCTAATTGTACTCCACTATATTTGAAACTTTGGGTAAAATAAAATTTCTCAGAAAAACAAAATGCTATGACTAACAAAAAGTAAATAACTCCAAACTACATTAACATTATAAAATGAACAAAATCATCAGGAGACAGTCTAATACTGTGTATATTTTCCATAGTACTAATATCAGCATTAATTCTACCACTCCCCCTGTAGTGGAGAGCTCTGGCCTGTTTAGTCACTGATCATTGGACCTAGTCAGTATAGGTTCCATATTGTGGAGGGAGACTTAAATACATTCAGAAACTTGTTGGTAACTCCCATGATGTTTAAGTCACTATCTCACTACCAGTGGGCATATCTTGACAGGCAGTTATTACTGTACCTTTCAGGTTCACAACTGCCTGAGACTGATGATTGCTGTTCCCCCACAGTAGCAAAAACAGCACCTTACAGCATGATAAAAGCTAGCCAGTAGAGAAGAAGCATCCAGGTCACTAACAGATTGATTTCTCTATGTTCTATGACCCAAGAATACAGTGTCTTCAGCAATTAGGTATTCCAGTCAAGTCCTAGAGGAAACCAATAGCAATGGCAAGAGCTTATAGTATTTAGCAGGTCTATGGGATCTCACCTACATTTTCAATCAAGTTACCTATTCCTGGTACCAGGCTTTTTATTTGTTACTCTCTGATATCTAGTAGGGGCGTTTGATAGTAACTACATTTCAGTACTTTTTATATCTGCATAGGTTTCTCTTTCAGGAAGCTTATGCTTTAGTAGGTTTTCATATAAAAATTTTCGGCATAGCTATCCCTCCCTATATTTTATCCCCTACCTTACCCTTTCATTCCCAACCCCATTTAACCTTTTATTCAACTCCACCCTTAAAAGACTCATAGTTTAGTGAATCTTTTAGACTTCATCAGAGAAGCTCCATTTTGCAGTAGATGGTGATGAGCAGAGAGAGCCACAGCTAGTCAACAGTGAAGAGAATAAGGAACTACTGCGTGGTCAGTTCTATCTGAGATACCTACATCATAATCTTCTCCTCCAAGGGCTCTGGGATCATCACAGTAAAGGCTTATTATTAGAGCAAGAGGTAGTGGTAACTACACCATGACAGTGTTCTTGATACAATAGGACAGTATGCACAAGACTTGTGCAAGATCAAGCCAGACAAAATCCCAATGTGGAAGGAGAGCATGAAGCCCCACCTCTAGCCAAAAAAAGCTCTTGGTAGTTGTTGATAGCTGTTAGAGAGTGAGTTTGTTTTCTTTAAGTTGGTTAATGGTTAATGGCTTAAACATGCTCTACAGGATGCCACATACCCAAGAGTAGATGGGAAGCACAACTTGTAGATGAGTTTTTAATAAATGATAATACAAGGTTGGATTAGGTATGGAATAGTAGGGGTGAGTTGGTGAGAAGGGTATATACAAGTGTGTGTGTGTGTGTGTGTGTGTGTGTGTGTGTATGAGAGAGATTTCAAAATACAATGTATGAAATTATCAAATAATTAATACAAATACATTAAATAAAGATCACAAAGCGAAACATCAGAATCACATGCACACACACACACACACACACACACACACACACAATATAAACTGCTCCAGGATGAAACCAGAATTTTCAGTGATTGCCAAAATCTTATTTAAAAAGGGATGGCAGGAAGTACAATAAAAAGGTTGTATTTTCAAACATATATTCAATCGTCAAGTACCAAGCAGTTCTAAAGCCAGTAGGTCACCATTGACACTATTGACTTGCCTTTAGAAGTCCAAGATGAGTGTTGAAGTAAAGGAAAACAAAACAGATGCATGATCCTCACAGGCGTGCTCACGCAACCTTTTTCAGTCCTTGGATTTTTACCCCAAAACATTATACCATTAGAATTGATTTTGAACAAAGTAGATCAAAAGTAGTATAGTATAACTGTAGACTCCAGATTTTTTCCAACCACACAGGAAAATTTATGAAAATTGATCATATATTAGTCATGCTTAATTCTTCAACACACTTCATTTGTAACACATAGGTATTATTTTATTACAAAATAATTGGCATAAAAATCAATAAAAGGTAATCTAACAATTATCTTACTGTAGGAGAACTCACATCTCCTACATTTCTCAATGGTTGGAGAACAACTTCCAATGAAAACTGAGAGATACTTAAAATTTTGTGTTAATAAAAATACATATTGAAATATATGAAATGTAGTTAAGACAAAACTTAGGGATAAATTTGAACAAAAACTTTTGAAAATGTTTATGTTAATAATAACTTAGAGTTGAAAACTGAAGGATTATTGTTTCACTTCAAAGACTGTAAACAGGAGGAAATAAATGCATAAATTAATAAAGTACAATAAAATATACAACAGAAATGGGAAAATGAAAGTCCTAGAATCAAAGTGTTAATAACTGATCTCTCTATCAGGAGCAGGTGAAGAATGTTGATATAAGGAAGCTGTATGTCACCTACATCCATGATATAAACGATAACACTCCAGCATCTTGGCTAATTGTAATGAGAAAGTATGTGAAATGACCATATTAGACATAAATATAGAAATTGACTGAATCCCCAGATTAAATAAAATGTCCCCCGCAGGCTCATGTTCTGGATGATTGGGCCCCAGTTGATGGTACCAGTTTGGAAGATGATGGGATATTTGGGAAACCTGGTATGACTGGAAGTGTGTCACTGGGGTTTGGTCCTTGGGAGACTATTATCTCAGAATATTTTCTGTTGTCCCTTGCTTCCCTTTGTAATGTGAACAGCCACTCTCTGTAATATAGTCCTGCCACCATGACATTCTGCTCAAGTACAGCCAAGTAGTTATGGCCTGAACTCCCCGAAACATCCAGACAAAACAAATCCCTCTTTCCTAAATTTTTTATTTAGGGGCAGGGTAGGTCATATCAAGACAAAACTTACTAATACAACATGGTGGTGCATGCATGTAATCCCTGCCAAGGTACAGGGGGAGGACTGTGAATTTGAAGCGTCTCTAGGCTACACAGTGGATTCTAGGAAAGCCTAGCCTGTATAGTATGACCATGTCTCAAAACCAAACCAACACACACACACACACACACACACAAAATAATAAAAAAACTAAAGTAAAAAAGGACAGAAATAGCAAAAAATAAACACACATGTACACAATACATAAAAATAAACCAAGATAATGTGTGAAGTCATATTATCCTTTAAAAATACCATATGATCAACAACTATCAACTATTTCCTCTCACATTATTAGCTTCAAATAGTCCAATAGGCAAGACCTACCAAACACTTGAGGTATCAGGTACTGTAGTCTTACATAAAATCTTACAGAGAAGAGAAATAATGGAAACTCTTCATAGTCCATATACTTAAAAATAAAATCTATGTCAAAAGTAGATACAGACAACATTTAAAAGGAAGATGCAATTTATTTCTCATGAATATTCATAAATCAAATTTATTAGCAAAAACTTGTGATAGCTAGTCATCTATGCTGCAACCTTAGTGGCCTATGTGAATTCTCAATAGGCTAGCTTATTTGTTCAAATAAAATATTCAAGTAGATATGAAACTTGCAAGGTTTGCACGGGAAATATCAAAATGAAATGCACAAGTTGTATTGGGTTCTATTGTCAATTCTGTACTCCAGAAGAGAATCTTAAATTGGGATGACTTTAGTAAACCAAAACCATATGGCAGAGTCTGCTAAAGAGGAACATACCAGACATCTACAGAGCAAAAAGAGTGAACAGAGCAAAAGCATCTCCAGCATGGATCTATCTTACAAAAGGTACAAGGTAAGCAAAAACTAGACAGAAAATGATACATTCTGTGTAATTCTGTAAGTACAAAAGACTCAAAACTAATATATCATCAGAGGGGTCAGCATCTTGGTGTTCATCTCTCCATGGTGTCATCCTCAGCAGGGGTGCATCCCTTGGCAGGGATGGGTCTCCTTAGAGTGATGTTGTATTCTGCATCCAGTGCTTCTTACATGATTTTTCTCACTTTGAAACTCCATTAAGCATTACACGTATGACTTCTGAACATTTGTGCACATTGCATTCAATAAAAAGATTATTAGAAAAGTCAATTGCATTTTATGCTCCAGCTGCAAACAGAAAAGGTATTAAAATGATAATCATTATGCAAACAAAGTATCATTTCATATGGTTTATAAAAGCACAGATGCATGATTCATGGGAAGACATTTATGAAGTTATATTGGAAGGCATTAAACACATTTCAATAAATAGATTTAATATTGGATAAAACGCCTTGATTTGTTTTGGGTGTCAGTTCTTCCTAAATGAATCTCTAGATCCAATGGTACTTAAAGTAAAAAAGAAAAAAGAAAAAAGAAAAAAGAAAAAAGAAAAAAGAAAAAAGAAAAAAGAAAAAAGAAAAAA
>JADRCH010000106.1:4825064-4921465 GCA_019843965.1 Rhynchomys soricoides | reverse complement strand
AAAAAGAAAAAAGAAAAAAGAAAAAAGAAAAAAGAAAAAAGAAAAAAACAAAAAACAAAAAACAATCTTCATGGAACTTGGCAAATGGCTTCCCTAATTTGTGCAGAGGAAGATGTGCAAGCTGAGCAACCAGACCCTGCATTCAATACCCAGCACTGCAAAGGTAGCTAAGTCACAAGTTAAAAATAACACAAGCGATGAGAAATTGTACCTTTACTAATAAATATACACTATAGGTTACAGAGATCAAGAGTGTGATTTTATTGCAAGGTTTGACAAGGAAAAGACAATGAAGATCAAATCTGTACACACATCCACAAGGCTGTCCAATGAACTGCTAAGGTAATAAACCTATATAGCTGTAGAGTCACTGAGTGTCCACAGGAAAAGATTGTTAGGGATCTGGTCACTTATCACACAGAGAATTGATTTTTCAATCAACTGATTCATATGCAAAGGGAAGAGGTTTGCATTTTTTAAAGTGTGGAAAAAGTATTTTGACCATGGAGTAGAGACAAATTTCTTCAGCATGGAGCACACACATGTGCACGCGTGTGCACATGCACACACACACACATGCATGCATACACATACATATTAGTTGATGGAATAAAATATCTGACAAAAACAACTTTAGGAAGAGTTAATTTGGGCTCATAGAGGTCTAGTCAGTCCACCATGGCGAAGAAGGCATGGCAACAAGAACTTGAGGCAGTGGGTGTGAGTCACATGATATTTATAATCAGGAAGCAGATAGGGATGAATACTGGGCTTCAGCTCATTTTTGTCTTTTTAATTAGGCCAGGACCCTGTGGAATGATACTGTCTCCAGTTAGGATGGGTCTTCACCTCAGTTAACCTCACCTTTAACGTTCTTCATAGATATGACATGGTATTTGTCTCCTAGGTAATTCTAGGTCTTGTCACAAGAGTAGCAATTAATAGTAAACACATTT
Organism: Rhynchomys soricoides; assembly: GCA_019843965.1. NCBI lineage: Eukaryota > Metazoa > Chordata > Mammalia > Rodentia > Muridae > Rhynchomys > Rhynchomys soricoides. The sequence continues at coordinate 4,920,509 of JADRCH010000106.1, read as the reverse complement.
GTATTTACATTTGTATTTATATTTATAGTTACATTTATGTTTATGTTATTATTTATATTTATTACAAGTCAAGCCATCTGTGAAAAGAGACTAGGAGGAAGAAGGAGAGTATAGGAGAGAGACCATGGCCAAAACATACGATATTCTTAGATAAAAATAGCTTTATGAAATATATCACTACATATAATGAATAATGACCAATTAAAAACAATTATGCAAATGGAAATGCAGATAAATTCAATTTTACTATAACCCCCAAATTTTTGTTCTTCAATAGGAACCCCAATTTATTTGAAAAAAAAAAAGATAAGCCTCATGGTGGTTGGAAACATTTGCTATATACAAATCCAATGATAAAGAAGTGTCTAGGATAAATCATATTTCTGTGAGTCAATTTTGAAAAGACATTTACAAGGAAAAGACATTTGATAAAGTGTGGATGATTACAAGGATTTGAGGATGAACATAATACTGTCTGGAGCATGTATTAAATACTTCATGATGTGGTTTCACATCTTACCTGTAAAATATTAGCAGTTTGACACAGTGGAACGTGATTAAGGATGCGGAGTAATGGGGTGTAAGAGATGGGTAGATTGTAAAACCACTGTAAGTAAAACTAGCACTTCATAAAAGCTAATGACAGACATAGATCTTGCATGCTGGACATTCCATTCTGAAGCAGCTAATCAGATCAATTCACATTCATGTATATCATGGATTATGCATATAAATTGTTTTAGCTTATTGTGTGTGCAAGCGAAATATTGGAAACAGTCCAGATAGAGTAAAGTAGAAGAATAATTTGCGATAGTTACACTCAGTAGGATACTACACAACAGTGAAAATGGGAGGGGGTGATCAAAATGGATGAGGTCCAAACACTGCGGAGAGAAAACTGTACACTAACATGGAAAGCATTCACCAGGATTCCTATAAAACAAGGGTGAAGACAGCTCTGCCTTGTCATGTGTATAAGCACTAGGTGATAAATACAAAATGTAAAAGTAGTCTTTATCTATAGGAATGAAAGAAGGTACAGACTAGGGAATAACAGTGCCTGCACTTCTAAGATGCTGGCAGTGTTTTTCATAAAATGTTAGTTATGGAAGCTCTTTCCACAATTCTGTGCATTCTATACATGCTATTTGTGCTAGCAAGTTGATATTTAAAATTATACTAATATGAAAGTTTAACTTTCCTTTTTGTTTGTTTGTTTGCTTATTTGTTTGTTTTTTAAGACAGTGTTTCTTTATGCAGTCATGGTTATCCTGGAGCTCACTCTGTAGACCAGGCTAGCATCAAACTCAGATCCACTTGCCTCTTCTTCTGAGTGCTGGGTTTAAAGATGTGTGCCACCACTTCCTGGCAAAAAGCATAACTTTCAAATGACAGAGAAAATCAATACTACAGTTATGCAATACCTAGGAAGTGGCAATGGGTATAATGCCACTGGAGGATTACTTAAGAATCTAACTCAAGAAATTATTCTCCAACAGAATAAAGCAAAGGAAGTGGATGAGAAAAAGCACCCATAATTTAGTGAAATTTCAAAAATTTGAAATATAATGGCCTCTCCAAGGAGGTGATGGAGTACCTAACGCAATGATTGTGTCTAGAGAACATAAAGAAAACCCATGCAGAACACATGAGAAGCTCCATAGTAACTACACAGCAGTATAACCTCATGGAAAGAATGAGGTACATCAAACAGTGATAGATGCCAAGTGAGCTATGGGATATGTTGATTTTACAAAGCAAAACCACAGAGCCGTGTGCACAGTCAACCTCCATCTGTGTTTAAAGCCCTCAAGGAGCATGGGAAAAATTGCATCAGCTTCGTAATGACCTCAACAAGTAGAACCATACAGCACAACAATCCAGCTTCTGAGTGTTTTATATCAGATAGAAGAAGAGGAAGAAGAAGAAGAGGAAGAAGAGGAGGAGGAGGGGAAGGAAGAGAAAGAGGGGAACAGAAGGAGTCAAGATTACACAAAAACATACTCATGTGTTTATAACTGTTCCATGCATAATAACCAAAAAGATGTCTGTAGGCTTTGACTAGTTGATGGTAACATGAAGCATGTTAGGTTTACAGTGTGAAATGCTTTGGAGTGGGAGACACTGTGGCTGTGGATAGAGCTTATTAAATGTGGTTATGCTTCATCCTGGACATAGTGGCAGCCACATGAAATGTGCCCATTTATTATAATTCACAGAATTTCACCCAACCAAAAATAAAGATTATTTCATAAAACTTAAAAATAGGCATACTTACCTTCAAGTAGAGACTATCTTCAGACAGTTGACCTTAAGTTGTATTTTTGTTGGTGGTGCCATAGAGAAAAACAGAACAGAGAGCTCAGATTTGAATGAGGCTAGAGTAGAGCTTTGTTCCACATAGTCCTTATACCTTTATATTTTGCTTTTCATGTTCAAACACAGTATATATATATTCTTTGAGCACACACACACACACACACACACACACACACACACATTGTACAAAATTAAACTTTGTTCTCTTAAGATTGGAAATCCCAGGACTGGGGATATAGCCTGCTAGGTAGTGTCTTTTCCTATACTTCATGAAGACCAATGCTCGAGGTCCAGAGCCATTTTGTGACTAATGAATCAGGAATATCTACTGGAGCCTGGTGAGGTTAGCAGTGGTTACACAACTGAAGGCCATATGTCACTGTGTCCTTGAATCTATCAGTAGCAAATAGCTTAGCAGTAAGGGGTAGAACCCCTCAGTTCCACTTTCATTCAATGCATTGCTATTGATGGGCCAATTCTGTATAGACCCAGCATGAGTGTCTTCATCTGCTGTGAGTTCAGGATTGCACCGCCTTATGTCTAGAAGGTGAGATTTTACAGCTTTCCCTATCTTTTGGCTCTTAAACTCCTTCTGTCCTTCTTCTTCATGATTCCTGTACCTTAGTAGGAATGGTATAAGTAAATGACTTACATAGGACTGAACAGTCATCTGTCACACATCTTAGCACCTTTGAACAGACATGAGCTTCTGCTCTGACCCTTAACTGGGAAGAGAGGCTCTTCTGATTAAGCTGAGAGTAGCATTTGTCTATGGGTTTAAACACAAATATTTAGAAGATGGTTTAATGCTGTATCAATGTAGATAACAATATCCTTCAATCGTTCTCCAGGTTATGACTTCTCTGCCAAGGATTTTTGACTAAGTGTATAGTACCAAGCATGGATTCTCTACTTTGGGGCAGGTCTTAAAGCCATTCCTAGAAGCCTTGAGTTATTAATGTCTTTAGTGCCAGGAATGGGATACATCCTATGAGCTGTTGGCCAAAGAGGTCACAGAGGCACTCAAAACAATTTAGGCTCTTGCCATTCGTCCTGTTTGACTACCAAAGCTAGATGATTTGACCCTATTTCTGAAATCATCACACATCTTTATTACATTATATAGAGAATTCAAGTTGGACTTGAGCAGGAAGCTTCCTCCCTGATGACTAGTTGTTTCCAAAATGTTTGGAAATGTTTGGAAAGAAAATGCATCAACATACCTGTGAACCATACAAATTACCAGATCAACCAGACAGGCAAGATACGTACATTTCTACAACAGTAGCCATACTGGTACAGTAGTAACCAAACACTCTGTGCAGCCGTGTTCAAACCCGAGCAAGATTGCAGTAATATATTGCAAAAGAAACAATAGTTTATATAAGAATGTAGGCTATAAATAATTGTTTCTAGACAGCAGAAGGCCCTAAGTTTCTGTCATTCTACAAAGCTATTGTCGTTGCAGTGGTAAAACAATCCTGGAGTATATTGAAGGGAGGTGAGTATTAGACACAGATGACGGGATTATTGACTCGTGATTATGGTGTTATGTAGTAAGATGGTACTTTCATACGGAGCCGCCTTTCAGGTTCTTTTTAGGTCTTTGTTTCTTATGCATGATAAAATAAAACTAGAAACGTGCCTTCTTCTTCCTTTACCCATGCTCAGCAAACTGCTATGTATATTCACATTTCCAAATGCTTGATCTGATTTTAAAGATAGCCCTCTCTTATAGATAGAATTCAGAAAATAGTGTAACACATCTAGATAACCATATTCTCCCTCTGTCTATGACTAGATAACCAAGGCTAGTATGCCAGGAATGATTATGATTCCTGAATCTTCCCTCCAGGATGGAGTAGTTGAAAGCCACAATGTGTCCAGTACTGATTATGTGAGAATCTACTCTATGTGGGTGCATATGCCATATTTTCAAAATAGATAGGAGATCATAGTATTTTTTCCCATTGCTTCAATTCATAAAAAGGTAGGTCTAACAGTTTCTCTCATTTTACAAAGAGATGAACTTAGGTTCAGAATGATTTTGCTTCAACAACATAATTAGAGAAATTATGAGTTATTTTTTTTTTTAAGCCTGAACTATTTGGCAGAGTGACGTACCATGAACTTAATTAAAGGGCAGTTCTCCCCAGACACTGAGAAATGAATGTATGGAGCAGTACCTCCACAAGGCAGTTTGACTAGAAACAAGAAGTGAAAAGACACATGTAAAGGGCAGGCATAAAACATGCAGCAGCCAGAGTTCCCAGCCCAACATCCTGGTCTGTTAAGTGAAAATGGGCTCATGGGACCAATAAGCAAAGCAGAAACAACACATCTCTCTGGAGGGGCTTGGCACATACAGTGTTCTAGGCAGCTAGCTTGGGTTCTGATTCCAATTCTGCCACACAGTATCTGTTAGAATGATAGACAGATTGCTTAATCTCTCCTTCTTTATACTTTACTTTCCTTAGCAGCAGCTGGAGACATTCAAAGTACCTAACATGGTTAATTTCCATGGAAGAGTAAATGAGTTAATCTCTACTTGTAAAATCACTTATAATGGTTCCTGGTACCCAGGAAAGGCTGGTAGGTAAAATTAACTTATAAGTGTGTTTCTGTTCTTCAGATTCATGAAGGATCCTGCTGGGCCATTTTGCAAATTAGACATTCAGCTCAAGAACTCTGTTACTGGCCCTCTCTCACACAGCTTGAGTTCTGTCTTAGTCAGGGTTTCTATTCCTGCACAAAACACCATGACCAAGAAGCAAATTGGGGAGGAAAGGGTTTATTGAGCTTACACTTCCATGCTGCTGTTTATCATCCAAGGAAGTCAGGACTGGAACTCAAGCAGGTCAAGGAGCAGGAGCTAATGCAGAGGCCATGGAGGGATGTTCCTTACTGGCTTGCTTGCTTCTCCTGGCTTGCTCAGCTGGCTTTCTTATAGAGCCCAGGACTACCAGCCCACAGATGGTATCACATACAAGGGTCCTTTGATCACTAATTGAAAAAATGCCTTACTACTGGATCTCATGGAGGCATTTTCTCAACTGAAACGCCTTTCTCTGTGATAACTCCAGCTTGTGTCAAGTTGACACACAAAAATAGCCAGTACAATTGACCCCTTGTCAACTTGACACACAAACACATCACCAATAAGCCTCGACCCTTACTTCCTTATTCATCTCCAAGATCTAAATAACTTTAAAAGTCCCACAGTCTTTGCAAATTCTTACATATTAACATTTCAGTCCCTTTTAAACATCCAATCTCTTAAAATTCAGCCTTTTAAAAATTCCAAGTCTCTTAACTGTGGGCTCCACTAAAATACCTTCTTTCTTCAAGAGGGAAAAGTATCAGGCCACAGTCATAATCAAAATCAAAATCAAACGCCAACCGTCCATTGTCTGGGATCCACCCACAATCTTCTGGATTCCTCCAAGGGCTTGAGTCACTTCTCCAGCTCTGCCCTTTGTAGTACACACCTTGTCTTCTAGGCTCCAGATGCCTGTATTCCACTGCTGCTGCTGTTCTTGGTGGTCATCTCATGGTACTGGTATCTCCAAAACACTGCTGTCTTCCACTGCAACTAGGTTTACCAACATCCTCTCATAGGCTCTCTTCATGGTGCCAAGCCTCACCTCCTTGCATTACTCCTTCAATCCTGGACCATCAATTGCAACTGAGGCTGCATCTTCACCAATGGCCTTCTGTGGTCTCTCACAGGACCCAAGCCTCAACTCCTTTGCATGACCCCTTCAGTCCTGGAATTGCAATTGAGGCTGCACCTTCACCAATGGCCTTCTTCGGTCTCTTACAGTGTCCAGGCCTCAGCTGCTCTTCATGACTCCTTCATGCTTTCAAAACCAGTACCACCTGGGTGACTCTTACACATTACCAAGACCAGCCACAGCACAAGGTACAACCCTGGCTATCTCTGGAATGTAGCCTCTTTGTGCTCTCAGAAAACACTTCTCAGAAGATTTCACCTCAATGATGCTGGTCTCTTCCCAATCACCACCAATTTCCCAGCTCCAGCTGACCAGCATCAATAGTCCCAGTAATGCAATGGTTTTGCTTTAGTAGTTCTGGTATCTTGTTAATCACAGGTGATCCTTCAGCCCCAGCTAGCCAAAACCACAGAATGTTCACAGTCAAAATAGCAACTGCCCTGAGAAGAGTCTTTAATCTTCCCTCTGAAATTTCATAAGCCAGGCCTCCATCTTCTCCACTGTCCTCAACATTATCTTCCAAGCTTCTACACAACATCCCACAGAGCTCTTAACACCAAATGGATCTTCCAGCCCAAAGTTCCAAAGTCCTTCCACAGTCCTCCCCAAAACATGGTCAGTTTGTCACAGGAATACCCCACTTCTGGTACCAATTTGTCTTAGTCAGGGTTTCTATTCCTGCAAAAACTTCATGACCAAGAAACAAGTTGGGAAGGAAAGGGTTTATTGAGCTTACACTTCCATTCTGCTGTTCATCACCAAAGGAAGTCAGGACTGGAACTCAAGCAGGTCAAGGAGCAAGAGCTGATGCAGAGGCCATGGAGGGATGTTCCTTACTTGCTTGCTTGCTTCTCCTGGCTTGCTCAGCTGGCTTTCTTATAGAGCCCAAGACTACCAGCCCACAGATGGTATCACTCACAAGGGGCTCTCCCCCCCTTGATCACTAATTGAGAAAATGCCTTACAGCTGGATCTCATGGAGGCATTTTCTCAACTGAAACTCCTTTCTCTGTGCTAACTCCAACTTGTGTCAAGTCGACACACAAAACTAGCCAGTACAAGTTCAAACCCACATTGGCATGACTGTGAGGCCAGCCCTCTTTTCTCTGCCTCTAATAATGTTCTTGAATGAAGTTTTCATTAGACTCATACTTTAGGACCGATCTTTTAATTTGGCAGATATTCTTAAAGCAAAAAAAAAAAAAAGTGATATTTTGAGAATTCTACCTTAGTCTTGTTTTTCTTTTCTTTCTTCCACATTTCTTAAAGCCACAATTAAAAGGAAATGGGAAGATTATAAAACACACACACACACACACACACACACACACACGGTAATTACTGATTTTATTAAAAGCATCTATCATACAGCCACACAACCATTGTTATTTCAAGCCTGGGAATACAATGCACACTATTAAGCCATTTGATGATTCAAGATAAAAGCATGATTAAATATGTTAATGAAAGTGCCATCCCGCATCAAGATGTCCACCACTGATCAACCTCAGACAGATCTGAGTATCTAAATGATCCCTTTGTGAACTTCTATTCAACCTGGTTTTCTAGCGAGTTAGCTATTTTATGCTTTAAAAAAAAAAAAAAAAAAAAAAAACGGGAAAAAAACGGGAATAATGAAATTCTGTGTGATCCCTGAGCCTGGCTGGCAACCCTGGACTCCTGCCCTCTGGCTACTGTTCCAACTCATTTTCATTGTCTTCTTAGTAGAAAACCAGGCCCCTGGCATTCTCTTACCAATTTTCTCTATTCTCCTGTCTGCCAGGGCAGGAACCCAATGCCATCAGGAGGGATCATGTTTGTCAAGTCCTGATTGTTGGCCAAGTCTCGTGCTGTATTCTTCACACATTAAGATGTATGTTCTAATTTTTCCTATTTTATCCTTCTCCCTGACCTGCCTTTATATAGAAGCTGTAGGCTTGGAAATGATAAGCATTTAATAAGGTAATCACACATTTGGAATACTGTCGTTCCTTTCCCAGATGGCTTAGCCCCCTCTGTCATCTTGGGTCAGATATACCAATGAGAGTATAATTGACACGCGTCTCACAGAGTGGGAGCCGCAGGGGCTAGTTCGCGTATCAACACTTTCTCTGCAATCTGTTTGATCAGCTTGAGTCCCATGTAATTAGGATTAGTGGAACTTTATTTTAACCTGCTGGTGGACTGTTGGGGACTACAGATGCAAGGGCATGCTTTTAGTGGAGCAAAACCTTGCCTGCCCTGCCTGAACAACTTGTGCAGACCTAGGGATCTGGGATCTGAATGCCATTAGCTCCATTTTCAAAGACCTCACTCTTTCTAATGCCCCAGGCCTTTAAAATAGTACTTGGTTAACCTCTGGCATCATGGACACTGTCCTCACTCTGTGAGGTTCAAAGAAAGGATGCAGATGGAACCTAGCCAGATGCTTTGCATGGACTCTGAGGATCCCAGCAAGAGAAAGCATAGGTCCTTGAAGCTCAAGGTCAGAATAAAATGTATCAGTTCATTCTGTAACCTTACACTGGAGTCATGTCAGCTGTTTTCTCTCTCCTTTCTTCCCTGTGTGTAATGGGAATTATATCATCAATTCACGGAGTCCCTGGCCTCTATGAAACCTTGACGTCAAACAGTACCTTTTCCCAAGCCAAGAAAGATATTTTCAGGGATTATACAAGATCCTGTGGAGCACTGTTCATTACCTCAATGGAGGAAAATGTTAAGAGATATGAGAGGGATTGAAGAGGAGATAACTATTAGGTTTCAGACCCAGGACAAGGAGCTGAAGGGCATATTTTACATACCAAAGCAGACCTTACCTCCAGGTTCTCCCAGCATCCCTCAGTCCCTACCTGGCATTCCCCAAGCCAACCTCAAACTTTCCGGCCCAGGGGCTGGACTGTTCTTTCCTCAGAGGCTCTTCCTTATATAATCCAGACATTTTGGTCTCTCATCTTCTTCTTCTCCCCCTTTCCTTCTCTCTGCAAGTATGCTTTCCCTTCTTTACCCGGCCCCTTTCCTTCCCAAGGTGACTTCCTTGGCCTCTTTCCTTGGGCCAGTGTATGCATCCTCCTAAGAGCAGCTTCCAAATAAACCTACATTTATATATATTTTAATCCGGCTTGAACTGACTAATTTTACTGGCAAAGAAATAACTTATCAATAATCTGGAGTATAAATATGACGTGAAAGAAGAAAATATATGAGAAAAGATGCTAATAAGTAGATTCAACTGGAAGGTGTGGAGTGTCATCCGTTTAGATCAATAAAGAAGGCCACAATATGACCTGAAATTACATGCAAAGTCTTTAGTGCTGGCTTTACATACCAGAGCAAATGCACCACCAGGCTTCTAAATTCCTGCTGTAAACCACTAGCCTTCCTGATTTTACATGTGAATCACATCAACAATACTTTCCTGAGCACACATTTCCTCATATACACATATACTTACTAGTAAAAGTAAAAATGCATTGTGTATATATTTTGTGTATCAAAATGCACAGCAAAGGGAAATGTTTAAAAAGATGAATATGCAAATGAAAAAGAGACCATATAAATCTTCTTCCACTTTTTTCAATCTCCTAGCATGGATTAAGATATACATAACCTAATACTTCTGAGCCAATGGCTTTATATCTTTCTGTCTAGAAGTGACTTTGTGGCCACCAAAGATAGAACCCATGAGTAAAGGGGCATTCAGGAGCTAGGAAATGCTTGCTCTGGCTTATTCTTTTATTAAGCTTTAAAGAACATGATGAATAAAGCAAACTATTCATTAATCAAGTTGCAATGGAAAGCACAATCAAAGATACCTTTCACTTCTTTTTTGTTTTCCAGTGCCACAGATGACTGTGAATAACCCCCCCCCCCCGTGTCCTTTAGAGACTGAGCAGGAAGGGCTAGATACTTCTCATTGATATTCAGAGAAGTATTAATTTGCACATTTAAAGCAACAGTTCCTGTTGATCATGTCAGAGTCACTCTCCTCCTATGACCCTAAAAATCTGTCATCTCAACAAATAGCTTAAGAGTAACAAAGTCATGACTGTGTCAGGGATCTTTATGGAATGGAAGAACACCTTGAGATGCAGAACACTGGCTTTGGTGAGTGGTTTGTTTGGGTTAAAGTCAGGAGAAAGAAAAATATGAATCCTCTTAGATAGAAACTTGATAGTGATTTCTTTGGTGCAAAATAATGGTGTTTATATTCTGTGAAATACTATGTTTTGGGCATTCAGTATCCCAGAACATATGATATGTTGAGTGGTTGCCTTTTGAAAGTGTCAATTTGTAATCATTTTTGAATATTTAATCCATATAAGTTTGAAGAATCTGGTAAAATGTTATGAAGTATAAAAGGGTATACTTTAATTCCTATTTCATTGTATATAGTATTAAAACTCAGATCCAAAAATGTCAATAGGAAAAGAAAATGCAATAAAAAGCAAAACTGTACAAATAATTCCTAATTCACCTGTACTCTGGAGAAATATACAAAAATAAAACTCTTCAAACATAAAATTATTAGATTAATTAGAAAGCATCATCCACCAAATGGTATACTTTTCGAAGAGGCACATCAGTAAAAGAAGAACATGGAGAATTTTTAAAATCAAGAGTGGCAAAATATATCAGAATACACTAACAATAAAATTCTGATATAATATTAACATTTAAAAGTGGGCAGAAATGATACATTATTGTTTTACTAATATAGGACTTGATTTGCTTATGTTCATAAAAGTCTAATTATTCTGGTAATTAAAATTTTAAACCTACATGCACATAACAATATCACATGTACAACAAATCTGTAAGGCTAAATTTGACAGAACTGTAGAAATAATTTTAAATTGATCAGTGAAAGATGTGTAATATTTCTTTTCCTTCACTGAGTAAAATGTTTGCTCTTAGTTTTGCCTCAAACAAACTTGTAGGAGTTGAGAAGGAAGCAGAATACATACATCAGAATTCCCACTATAATATGCACATTCCCTTTGGTGAAAAACATACTAAAATATTTAATATGTCAGGTATTGATAAGTGCCGAGAAAAACACAAATAAATGAAGGTTATGATGCAGAAAGTTGTGGGGCCAGGGCTCTGTTGTTTAGTCTGTGGTGAAGGTGGGCCTCCCTCATAAAGTGACTTATAGGAAACTATACAGACTTGAAGGAAAACATTTCAAATAGTAGAATCAGCCAGTGTGCTGACACCGAGTGTGTAGACTTCTTGAACAACTCTATGTATTACAAAGAGATAGTATTTACAGAGTGTGTGAGAGGCCTGGAGAGTCTTGCAGATAGATCGCTTTAACTGACAGATCAGGTAGCTGGATAGTGCATAAAGCACAGATATTTACTAGACATAGTAATAACTACCTAATTGATGAATACAAAATGATTTACCTAATGTTTGAAGAATATGAATTACGCTTCAAAACACATAAACAATTTTTTTAAAGTAATAATTAATAAAGCAAGTGTGAGATCTTTCTAGTTAGCCTCTCAATTACATTCTCTGGCCACAATGAAATTAAGTTAGAAACAAGAAGAAAACACATAGCAAAAAGTTAAAAATATCTGAAAATATATAAAGACTTATACAAAATATATAGGTCAGTGAACACATTGTAAAGAAGTTGATGTTTAAGCTTCTAAAATTTGATTGGCAGTAAAAAGAATATGAACCAACCAGGAATTTGTCAAAATCCACACTTGGAGAGAAATTTACAGTTTAAATTGTTTATAATGATGAAGAATATTCAAATACTGAATGATGTCATCACCTATCTTTAAAAGAAATGAATCATGAACTGAATGAAGAGGAAGAAAGGAAACTAGCCAGAGCAGACATTGATGAAATAAAAATGCAGAAAGTACAGTGACCAAAGCTCGTTGAAGACGTTTTAAATATCCCCAAGTATTAGCGATTATTTAGGAAAACACATGCCTTTTTAACATTCTTCTCAAGAATACAATTTGCTGCCCCCACTTTGAGAAGCAATTTGCATCACCTGAAGATGTGTGTAGCATGATATCCAGTGGTTTACAGTCTAGACCAAAAAAAAAAAAAAAAAAAAAAAAAAAAAAGGACTTGTATTCTCAAGAGATAAGGAGATGCACACATTCCTTTGATGGCAGAAGCTAGAACATCTGCCAGCAATGTGCACCTGTGTCAAGAGCACTGATTAGTAACTTGTAATTTATATGTATTTATAGAGCATCACATTATAGGACAGTAAAATGAGCAAGTCAATACAAAATGGACAGCTGTCATAAACTGATATTTGAGTGAAAGCCACAAGATACGGAAGAAAATCTATGTATTTTCCCTTTAATGAGCACTTCAAAACATGCACAACTTAACCATATCTGCTGTGAGATATATAGTTAGAGAGTACCTACCTACCCACCACCCCAAGAAGTAGACATGGAAAGAGGTACAATAGGAAGGGAGCTGGTAGATTTCAATCACATTGTGTTTGTTCCATTACTGAAGGCGTTCATGATAGATAATAGCTAATTTTATCATTTTTAGCTACAAAGACTTTATTATTTTTATTTTCTTACCAGAAATTAAGTTTAATTGTTTCATCTTTCAAGAAAAATTCATTTTTGTGTTTGGTTCTTCCCAGTTCTTCCCAATGCCCAGTCCTGCCCCTTGTTACCTCCCGTGTGCCCTCTGTCCCTGGTCTCTACCTTCCCACCTTCATGTCAACTTCTATATGTAATTTACAAGAGCTTTTGGAATATGGGATAATTTCTTAAAATATTACTGATGAGTGACTAGAAACAATAATTTATTGAGGTTGGAGAGATGGCTCAGTGGTTAAGAGCACTGACTGCTTTTCCAGAGGACCTAAGTTTGATTCTCAGCATCCACATGGTGGCTCACAACTCTCTATAACTCCATTTCCAGATATCTGATACCCTATTATGTTCTTCTTGGGTACTAGTTGGGTACCAGGCATGCATGCAATGCATAGGCATGCATGCAATGCATAGACATGCATGCCAACAAAATACCCATTCACATAAAATAAAATGATAATTTTAAAAGAAATAAAAATTTATCAATAACTCAAATAAAACAATAAATCATGGCTTTGAAAAACATAACTGAGATATGAAATGGATGTAAGTTTTATTTAAAAATATCAGTAGTTGAAAAATCTTCTGAGAAGGGTAATGCAAATCTAAATCAGTGAAACATTCAAAATTATTTTTTAATCTCTTGGGAGTTATAAAACACAAGAATATTCCACAATTCCACAGTTTGTCTAATAAGTCTCAGATGTCTTCCTCTGACCTCCTATGACCAAAAAAAAACAAAAAATTAAGAGGAAGTTCCTGGCTAATGTCACTTCCAGGTAAAATGAATTTCAGTGCTACATATTGCCACACATCATGGCAAAGCCAGAGTAGAAAAGTGTCAACTGGAATGACCACTTTCAAAAACTGTTCAGGAAAACAGTACAATTTCTGTTATAGTAAAATCAAGATAATGACAATTTTTTTAAAATTTGAGTGTTACCAAATTTCTAGCCCAGCCCTTTAGTCCTCCTGGTGTTCTAGGTTGACTGAAAGGGTAGCCGAACAAACGCAAAGCTGTCACTCTGCTTTGATAAAACTCTTCTTCCAAAAAGAGTTGTCAGGCTGAATTTACCTAAGAGCTATAGTTTGTCTGTTCTTAATACAAAGAAGAGCAAATATAAGTGTGTAACTACACTACACCCAGTGATTTCACGTGTGGGTATATTCCCACAAGAAATGTCCACAATACCTTTAACAAACTATATGTAGTTTGTAAAGTGATTTTCATAGCAAATCTCTTCCTCGCTCTGCATGTGTCTGTGCACACATCTGTATACATGCGTAAGTGTGTATGTGTGCTTGTGCATGTGTGTGGTGCATGCTTACCTGTGTGAGCATATGTGTGTGTATGTGTCTACTTGCATGTGTTTGCACATGTGTGTGGCATATGCATGAGTTGTGTGTGTGTCTGTGTGTTCATGTGAGGAATGGCAGCTGCATATTCAATATGTGCTTGCAAAAGCCAAAGGTTGATAATAGTCACCTTCAACCACTCTCTTCCTTATCTTAGAGGTATGATCTCTCTCTGAAGCAAGAGCTTGTCAATTCACCTAACTCACTAGCCAGCTTGCTTTAGGGAACCCTGCCTTCTGCCTTCCAAGGGCTTTATTGTAAGCAGCTCATATACTGGCCAGGTGTTTGAATGGGCTGTAGGGAGCCAAAGTCTGGTTCTCACACTTGAGGCCGTGCACTTTATCCACTGAGCCTTCCCCTGGGTCCTTGCACCACTATTCTTAAGAGGTGATAACTTGAAATGACTGTAAATGTCACTCGGCTGTAGAATGACTAAAGAGATGGAGGAATGTTCATACAGTGTAGTATTGTATTCATTGAGAACGGAGGTAGGTAAGTTCTCACACACGAAAAAATTGTGCGGATGAAGAAAATAGTCAAAAAATTCACGTTTATGATTTCATAAATGAAAAACCATAGAAGTGGGTATAAAATATTGCCTGAAAGTACCAGCTAGGCTTTAAGTTACTTCTGTGACTTGAGGAACTGGGGGGCCACCATTCTGTAGCTTCTGAAGTGCTGTTTGTCATGCTGGCTGCACAAAAATGTTTGCTTTATGGAAGGACACCGAGATGTTTGCTTTTGATTTATAACATGCATGTATAATAGCAATTGAAACTTAAGAAGGGAAAAGATTAATAGATGGAGACAAAGTTAGGTTCAATGAGGAAATACAAGGGCTGTCTAACACTGGAAAAATATGTTAATGTAATTACCACATTAATCAATCCAAATAGAAGAATCAAGCTGAATAGATGAGTAGAATCACTTGCTAAAATTAAAAACCCATTGATAGTAAACTAAAAAGGATTTCATAAATCTTAGAAAAGAACTTTCTTAATCTGATAAGGAATATATTTAAAACTCAAATGAAGCACTGTAAGAATGATGGAGTATTGTACCAACACACCTCCTCCCCCCAAAAAAGAGGAGGAAACGACCATCCTACCTCCTGCATGATACTGAAGATGTCAGGCATACTCAAGGGGTTTCTAAGGAAAATTTTTAGAGAGAAAGCAAAACAATATGCCAATCACCTATGGCATGGCTGTCTATGGAGGAAAATGTTCTGAATGAATACATTTACAATTGTACTAACTTACGGGTGGGAAAAGGCTACATCAGCTTCACTAGAAATGAAATCAGTGATAAGTCACTTACAGCTCTCTGGAGCAATTGTAAAATTTAATTTAAAAATAGCAGAACAGCTATTACCATTTAATTCAAGATTTATATTTTTATTTATGTATAGGTATGTTTTGTATGTGTGCAATCCTATGTGTGTACAGGTGCCCACAGAGACCAGAAGAGGGTGCTGGATAGCCTGAAACTGGAGTTACAGCAGGCTGTAATTCTTATACCTACATTGAAAGGAAACCTATTTATTTGCATGCAAATTTGAAACTCTGAACTGGTGTCTAAGGTGTTAGGTTTGGGGACTTACAACTTGTGTTTTTCTATGTATATCAATTGCTCATGTTAAAATTGTTTTTAGAACTCAGCTGCCTCTGTCAAAGGTATGATGATAACCCCACAACAAAACTAAAAGCTAAACTACGGTACATGTAGTTATTAAAATACCACTTGGAAATAATGTGGATGCCTTTTGATAATTGCCAGAGAATTGTGGTTCTTTCCTCTTCTTGGTAATTCTTTGGCCATGTAGTACAAACTGTGAGGTACAGGGAATGGAAAATAGGGAGAGATATTTTAGGCTTTGTGCTTCTGGGCCTTGCTGCCCTTTAGAGTCATGTGGCTGAAGACCTGGAGGGGGAATTACTGACGGAGTTATACTGCCGATCAGAAAACACTGCTGAGAGGCCAGCCTGCCCAGTAACTGTTTTGGGCCTCACACAAACTTATCCATCCAAGTAGGATGATTTGAGCAAAGAAAATATAATATGTGTCAATTTCCTGTCTTCTCTTATGCCATTAGGTTTTCTAGAGCTGACCTTTGCATCTCCCCACTCTTATCTATATGTAAGGCAGCCCTGATGATGTTTAAGTTCTTGCCTGCTCGATCTTACAACAGAGCTTCACACTCAAGGACTATAGGTTCCTTTAGTGAAGAAGGCTACATATACAGACAGGTAGATCACTAGGCTGACAAGACCAGGATCCTCTGAAAGGTTCAACACTCTAATGTGATGGTTTTAATCCCTCCTAATTTAGCTGTGGCCCTTTAATACAGATCCTTATGTTATGGTGACTAACAACCACACAGTTATGGCATTGCTGCTCCATAAGTGTAATTTCTCTACTGTTATGAATCTTAATGTAAATATCTGATATGCACAATATCTGATACTTGGCACCCACAGGTTGAGAACCACCACTCTAAGAGATCAGCAAGAGTGGAACCACTTACACTAAGAAAACAAAGAAATTTTAGGAAGACATGATGCTAAAGTAAGGCTAATTTTGTTCTGGTAAGCAGAGAAGTAATTTTTGCTTTATAATTTTTGGAAATTAGGAAGGATTGTGAGCAGAGAAAAAGTATTATTTCATATATCAATAAATCCTCCATCTATGTATGTGTCTAACCATCCATCCATCCATCCATCCAGTTATCAATTCAACTACACACCCACTCATCTATCCATTCACCTATTTATGCATCCACTACACATTCCACCTTTCATCCCTCCACCCATCCATCTATCCATCCATCCATTCATCCATCCATCCATCCATCTTTCCATACATCTATTTTTCTGTTGAACCCTTCATCCATGGATACATATATTCATTCACATTTGACT
Source organism: Rhynchomys soricoides (assembly GCA_019843965.1). Taxonomy (NCBI): domain Eukaryota; kingdom Metazoa; phylum Chordata; class Mammalia; order Rodentia; family Muridae; genus Rhynchomys; species Rhynchomys soricoides. The sequence goes on along the minus strand of JADRCH010000106.1, from coordinate 4,903,584 downwards.
ACCCATTACACACCAACTATGATTTTATATACTGAAGAAAAAATAGAAATGAAATACACACAGCTCTTGTGTATTGAATTTTCAGGCTAACCCATAACTGACTAATCACATAAACACATGAACATGATAATTTCTGCAAATGACAAACGACAAATTTAGTAGTCTGGTGTGATAGAAACATGGTCAATAAGGGAAAGGGGATTTCTAGTTAGCTCATGAAATGTCTCTCTGATTGCACATCACCACAACCTGGAGTTCACGGAGCATGATTTCACAACTGACATGTGGCAATCCTTTTCTGGCTGCCTGCTCACCTACCATCTTTCTAACCCTGTGCTCTCAGAGCTCCAACTTCATTATTCCTTATAATTAAGGCTTCCCTGTGCATCATCATAACATTTGCACTGAGAAAACTTGTTTCCCTAATTTTCTCAAGGATCAATAAAAACAAATTAAAATAGAGGATTAGAGGTGTCTTCTTGCCACATTATTTTTCTGAGAACAAAAGATGTAGTGATATCATTGTTATTTCTCCAGAGGTCCCTAACCATAATATAAAGCCATTTAGTACAGTTTCAGATCTTAATAACTCACTGCTTCTTTCCCCCTTGCTCCAGGGAACCAGAGGGAGGAGAAAATGTTGGTAGACAAAAGGATGGGATGAATGAGAAAAGCCCCTACCTCTATATTGTAATAGACATTAAAAGATGCATCTCTTTGATAGTCCATTTCCTGAAAATAATGGGAGGGGCTGGGCAGTATGACTGGGGGTATGCAGCTCCCCAGCAAATGGAGACGATGTCAAGGGGATAGAAATGGGCATGGCAAAATCCAAGGGCTGCATTTGGGAATGCACTGAGCATTTTGGGGAATAGAAAAGAGGGGTGCTGTGTTCCAGTTTCCAGTAAATTGAAAGGGTTAGATCCATCAAGTAAGACAGGGAAGATTTCTCTCAAGACCCCTATGGAAGAAACAAAAGAACAAAGGATGCATGTGGTGAGAAGGCAGCTACACTTTAACAAGTGTAGTAGGAATTTTGCATTTTAGCATGGGAGACCTAGTCTGGTGTTGTGATTAGTGCCATAGGACTTCAATTATGACCACTGTCCCGCGCTACGGTCTCGCCAGCAAGAACGACGCGGCACACATAGGATCCTTCTGCAGTAAAGCTTTAATGCATCTTGAGAGGGAGAGCATAAGCTTGCCACGAGTGGAGACCCCGAACAATAGAACACCCATCCCTTATATAGGTCACAGCACTTGCCTGGGACATGGAGCTTCCCCATTGGCTCCCGCACACCAGGCCAGATGCCGCCACGAGAGAGGCTGAGACTCTGAGGTGGAAAATTACCAGGTGCATGCGCACTAGCCTGTTTACAACTTGTCCTCGGCCGAATGTAGGCGCCATCTTGTAATGGCGAATGTGGGTGTGACTCAGGCGGCTCCCCACAGACCACCAAGTTCATATCCTAGCTGTGGACCACTCTGAGCTTTTTTTTGTCATTTGTGATATTAAAAGTTCAATACTTATCTTATGAGATGCTATGAGGATGCAAAAGGATTATGGACGTGTAGGACATAAAGATCAAGAGAACGGATGTGTTGCCGATGATGAAAATGATGAATCTCTTTACCTAAACTGAGCATTCCTCAGATTCTTTACCACTCTCCCCCTTTCACGGATGAATAAACTCAGTCCTGCAGTCAGTAAAAGCATACTCCACACACACACATGCACATGTGCACATAGCGTGCATGCACGCTCACGCACACACACACACACACACACACACACACTTTCACTTAAATGTCTGCTATGCTGGTTCACATAGTCACATATGGTGCTATGCTATGACATAGTCACTGTGCTTCTAGACCCTCAGCCATTTTGCCTATAAAATAGAACATCGTGGCTTGTAGTTAAGTTAATATGCTGTGAACAAAGTGCTTAGCCATGTACCTAACACGTACTACTTAAAACTTTGTGCAACATGGACAGGTGTTTGAAAATTATGGCTGATTTTTTTTATGGTTATGATGTGAGGTGGAATCAAGTTAATGACTGAACTGGGAGATAAATCTAGTGAAACAGAATAAAATCAAGTAGGTGAAAAATGTACAAAGATATTGAAGATCTGAAAAGTATAATTATTAAACTCAATCGTAGTAAGATACTGTACAGTTAGTGTTGAGTAATTTTGATAGATGGAAATCTAAACCCAAACAACAGAGATATTATCTGAACACAGAGAGAGCTGTCACACAAGTAGAGTGTGTATTAACCTATGTAAAAGAAAATTAAATTTTAAAAATTCCTTTTCAGAAAGACCATGTTCCCCAATAAATAATGCAATAGTACAATAAATTGGAAATTAATAACCAAAAGATACTTTGTAAGATCTCATGGTTCTGACAACTAAATCACATGGTGCTAAATGATACTCAGATGAAAGGGAAGCCATCAAGAAACCATAGATTGAATAGTGGTGATGGATCAGAGAATGTCTTTACTTGTAGAACATATCCAAAGCCACACAGACAGGGGAATGGAGTTTTAAAGTGAGATACTTGGTAAGAGAGGTTTAAAGGCAATGATCTCTGAATACAGATACCAGAGGGAATGAGCAAATAAATGAAAAACAAAACAAAACCACAAGAGAAGATGTTCTACATCACCAGCCACTCCGGAAACAGAAGCTAAAGCAACTGTGAAGCACGACCATGTACCCATCTGAATAGCTCACAGAAAAGTGGCAACGACATCAAATGCTAATGAGGACATGGGGAACCTGGACCCCTTATGCATTTCTTGGGGGTGGAGGTTGCTGTCTTAGGATTTCCATTGCTGTGAAGAAATACCATGACTACAGGCAACTCATATAAAGAAAAACATTTAAATGGAGCTGGCTTACAGTTCAGAGGTCTGTTTCATTATCATCACAGCAGAAAGCATGGCACTGTACAGGCAGACATGGTGCTGGAGAAGGAGCTGAGAGGTCTACATCTGGATCCACAGGCAGAAGGAAGAGAGTGAGCCCCTGAGCCTGGGCTTGAGCTTCTGACACCTCAAAGGCTACCCTCTAATGCACTTCCTCCAACAAAGCACATCTACTCCAACAAGGCCACTCTTCCCAATAGTGCCACTCCCTATGGACCAAGTATTCAAACACAAGCATCTATGGAGGCCATCCCTATTCAAACTACCACAGGCATGTAACATGATATAGTCTAGAGGCCTCTCTGGAAACCAGCACATTTTTTTATTTTAGTTTTTGAATTTTTATTACAATTGTGTATGTGTGTGTGTGTGTGTGTGTGCATGTGCACACACGCATGCACACCCAAGTGTGCACCTTTGCAAGTGTACATGGAGGTCATAGGACAACTTGCAAGAGTTGATATTCTTCTTCCACAGTGTAGGTTCTGGCAGCCAAACTCAGAATATCACACTAGGTAGCAAGTGTCCTTACCCACTGAGCCCTCTGGCCAGCTGTAATCTGCTTATTTTATGAGTGAAAAAACTTGTTTCTCAATCTAGTGCCTAGCCCCCTGGACATTTGCTGCACAAACATGATATATCATGTTCACACAGAAGCTAGTATGTGAGGACCCACACTAACATTATCTATAGTAACCCCAAATTAGAAATTATCCAAATGCCTTTCAGTGGCTGGATAATTAAACTATAATTCCTGTGAGGCACCAGCACCATGGAGTACTACTAAGCAATAAAAAGGATCAATCCGTTGATATATGTGACAACTTGGATGAGTCTCTAGGGAATAATGATTTTCTGAAACAAGAGATTAGATGTTATTTCACTTATAAATTTTTCTTCAAATCATACAGTTATAAAGGTGATAGTCAGGTTAGTGGCTGGGAGGGGTTTCAACCTGGAAAGAAGAAAAAGAAGTGGCTTCAATCAAGGAGTATAACTACCTTAGTCCATTCCTGCTGCTGTAGTATAGTTCCTCATACTAAGTTTCCCACAATTGGGATACTGCAGGTGGTCAGGGCTCACTCTTTGCTCCAAGGCAGCACCTTATCACTGCATCTTCCAGAGTTGTGGTTCTCAACCTTCCTAATGCTGAGACCCTTTAATACAGTTCCTCGTGTTGTGGTGATCCCCAACCATAAATTCATTTTTGTTGCTACTTCATAACTGTAATTTTGCTACCGATATGAATCATAATGCAAATATTTTTCAAGATAGAGGTTTGTCAAAGTGGTCACAGCCTACAGGTTGAGAACAGCTGCTCTAAAGGGAATAAGTGTTGGTTCTACCCATGACTGGACTGGCAGGGCTGAACTCACCTTGAGATGCTTTATAAGACACTACCCATTCACATGGCTCTACCCAATTACCTTCGAAAGTGCTACCTTGAGCTTTGCACCATCAAAATATACCTGGAGCTATGCAGCCATCCTAAACATGGAAACCATAGTGATAAAGGAGTCTAATGGTGATGTGTTTCTGTGTCTTGATTGTAGTGCTCATCACAGGATACTACCCAGGTTAAAATTACATAAAACTAAACACAAATATGTTCAAGGATGTGTAGGTGAGGTCTGAATTAACCTTGTGGCTTGAGATAGTGATAATTTGCTGTGTGCACTTTACAACACAAATTAACAGTTGGGGAGGCTGGGTTACAATTCTCAGGGAAGTCTTGTATGGTTCTTTGCCACCTCTTATGAATCTGTAATCATTTTTGAATGCTAAAAATGAGCTAAGCATTCATCTCAAGAATATCAGAAAAAGTTCAAATGAGCAAGGAAAATACTAACTGAATAGAAGAGAATTAAAAATAAAATATGTATATAATTTAGTTCTTTGAAAAGAATGCTAAAAAAAATAAAGCCAGTTGATGAAAGAAAAACATGGTAAACACAAATATTTTTAAAGTAAGAATATAATGAATCTTGTGCTGTTGAACTAAGAACTTTGAATGCATATAATTATAGGAAAACTTAAAATGACAAACCAAGCACAAGGACAAAGAGAACCATTCAGTGGAGCAATAGGATTAAAGAAATTAAAATGATACCAAAGCAGTTCTCAAAAATACTAGGCCCTGAACAAAAAGGCACAAGATCAAGCCAGTCAAAAGTTTCAGTGTGGTTGGGGACACAGCCCCTAGTTCCTACATCTATCAAAAGCAATTGTCAGAGGATGGATGCTGAGGAATGGAGAATCATTCTTCTTTGGGGATCTGGCTGCAGCCAGCTACATTTCTCAAGTCCCAGGGGATGGCCACGTGCTCATGGGCAGCACTAGTGACAATATCATCAACAATGAGAACAAGAAGACAGAGAACGAGGTTTGGGGAGGTTTAAGTGAGGACACTTTGAAATCAGTGAACTGGACCAAACTTCCAAGGCACACACTGAGCAGGGATCAAGCAGAAAGGAGAGCATACTGAAAGAAGAGCTGTTAGATTTTACATGACAGTCAGCAGGATGGGGGCCTTTGAGTTGATGCAGGCTGCTCTGTTGATGAGAACTAGTTGCCCTCACCCTAGGTACTTGACCTTTGAGGGAACATTAAAGGAGAAAGTTCCTGGTAAACAGAAAACCCACCTTTGGCCTTCTGTTTACCTGGCCTGAGTCCCTCTATTTAGGTCTTTGTCACCAGTGCTGCCTTTTGAGGGGCCACTTTGAACCTAAAGGAGGCAGTTTAGGTAGGGAGCACCAGGAGGAGTTGGAGACAGGTAGTGACGGATGGATATCATCCAAATACATTTCATAAAATATGAAAATTTAAAGCATAAATAAAAACTATCATCAAAAAACAATAGCCATGTAGACCCTGTCTCAAGACAAAATAAAACAAAAAAACAATGATAGAAAATGACCAAATAAATAACAACAAAAATCCCCCTGAGCTCAGGTGAGTGGTGAGTAGTAAGTTCTAACACATTATCCGTAGAGGTTTAACTTTTAACTTAATGCTAGTTTTTTTCTAGAAAATGAATGAAACAAAGGCAGTTTACTTCTTTTTAGGAAGTTGCTGGAGGCTTAATTCAAAACTCAAAAATACAAGATAAGAAAATGGAGGCACATTTTATGTGTGGATGTATAGAGAATATATCTGAGACCAAATATAGCCAGTGGGTCCAATACTGTTTACAAAACTATTAATCATACACATGGGAGGCTTATCTCAAATCTCGGTATGTTTCAATAATAACATAATTCATTTCTTTAATGTAAGTGATATAAATCATATGGCTATCTACATGAGACAAATATTTAATAAAATATTGTCACCAATTTATTGTTTTATTTTAAGAGCCTTTAGAGAACAGAAGGAAAGTTTTTAATTTCCATACTTATTAAATAGAATTCTACAGCAACTATGACACCTGATATAGGACATTTAGGGAGTTAGGGGCAATCAGACCTCTACAAGTTCAAGGCCAGACTGATCTATATAAAGAATACCAAGACAGACAAGATTTCATAGTGACATCTTGTGGTGATTTAAATGAGAATTGTCCCCATAGGCTCATATATTTCCAGGCTTAGTCCCAGTAGGTGAACAGCTTAGAAGAATCAAGAGGTATGACCTTTTGGGAGGAAGTATGTCACTAGGAGTGGGCTTTGAGTTTTCAAAAGCCCATCTGAGTCCCAGTAATATAACTTGAAGCTACTTCTCCAGTATCATATCTGTCTATGTGCTGCCATGCTTCCTGCCATGATGGTAATGAACTAACCCTCCGAAACTGTAAGCCAACCACCATAAGCTCCTTTGTGAGTTGTCTTGGTCACGGTGTCTCATCATAGCAATAAAACACTAGAACAGACCTTGCCTCAAAAATGAACCAAATAAATAAATAAATAAACAAATAAATAAAAGTAAACCTACTGGCATATAGGGAAAAGTAAAGGGAATAGTTAGAATTCAGATTGACAAAAGAGTTGAAAAATTGGACAGTGCCACTGATTGTTATGTATGTTGCTGCATTCTCACACAACTGAGGGTATATGACAGCACTTTGTCCAGTTAAGTTTAATTATCAGACAATACTTTTTTTCCTAGGACCAAAAACATTAGAAAAAGGCTCGTGCAGATCCACATAGGGATATAGTGTAGACGACCCCTGTACCATGGTTTATGGTAGTCATAACTAGGGGGAAGAGCCTTCAGTGGAGGGTAGGCTGACCCAGCAGGAAGGATGTAAACCTTGAAATCCTATGCAGTGGTTGGAAGTAGTTGACTAAGGGCACATAGGGGCATAGATGCTTGTCTAAGGAATAGTGCTGAACAGCAAATCGAGAAAGGAACTCAGATATATTTCAGTTTGTATATTTAAAATGCATGCATACTAATTGATTGCATTCATTTCGTCTTAAAAATTTATTCAAACAAGAGAACATATGTGGAAATGCCATTTCTGTGGGGGGAAGGCAATGGAGGTAAAAATGGAGCTAAAGGTGCAGAAATACACAGAACGGTATTGGGGACTATACAGGCTCTGTTGAAGTTATAAGAAGTCACTACACATACGTCTATTTTTATGGTCAGAAGTTCAAAATAGTTTCTCAGGGTTGTCCCTTTTGCTGACTTTAGGTGAGAATTGGTTTCCTTGCCTTTTTCAAGGAAACTGCCTACGCTCTATGGCTTGGTGCTACTTTCTCTATCTTCATTGCCAGTAGTGAGGCACTTCCTCTCTTCTTGAATCTTCTTTTCTGAATTTTAAGGTCCTTGTGAAGCAGTGAATCCAACTAGCTGTTCTGGGGTATCCGTCCACTTCAAGGTGCTCAACCTAATCACATACAGATTATTTCTCTATGGAAGGTAGCAGGTTCCAGATGATATGAAAAAGACTGTTTACTTTGGATCACAGGAGATTTGGTATCAAGGCAAATGATCTTAATATCTGTAGGTGCATGTGGTCTGTGCATGCTTTTGGGTGGTGGGGTCAGTAGTAACTAACCTGGCCCATTCGTGATATGGCTCAGCTAGTTCACTTTGGCATTGAGAAGGCAAGGGTAACTTTCCCAGCTGCATCCCTCTGTCCCAGAGAAGCATCACACCCTAGTCCATATAGGCACAAGAGGCCACTGTCTTGCATCTCCAGGTCTCAGAGAAAACTTCTGAACTTTCAGATACAAAACCAGACTATCCTTCCAATCCTGGACCATGTGGTGTGCTGCCTAGCCCTGTAACTACAGCATAGACATGAATTGATCTGGGTGATCTGAGCAATCATTCAGCAAATGTTGACTCATACTGTTTTGTCATTCCATCTTGTCTAGATAGCTGCCTACCCATGTTGGTTTTGCCAATATGATGTGCTGATTGGCTGATACAGTCAGTATTCACAACCATGAAGAAGCTTTAGAAAACTATGCACAGGTTGACTTAATTCTGGCAAATCAACCAAAGAAAGAACAGAGTCTGGAGTATGCTATTCCTTCAGCCCAGGATCCAGCATAAATAGAACAAAGTTGAAAATAGGTCAAAACCTTGAACCAAGCTGAGCCCAGAGCGGACAATTAAAGGATATGTAAGGAATTTAAAAATGAATTCCTGGTTGTAAAGCAATGGCTTATTACAAAGCACTACAGTGTGTCAATACCATACTAATAAGCATATTTAGTATCATTCAAACATCACAGGAACCATGGGAGGTAGGTACAGGTGAACCTATGTATTCAGAGTTGAACAGTTCAGAAATAAGGTTTGATGGAGACAAGAGAGCAGGAGTGAGAATGGTAAGCATCTGAGAAAAGCCTGGTGTGAAAGGAGGTCCAATAAATAACAGGAAGAGCAGGGTCATAGAAGACTTTCAACTTACCCTTGATCTTCTAAGGCTCCTCTCCACCATAAGCATTTAACTAGGGGCTTGCTAACAGTTTCAGAGGCTCAGTCCATGCTCACCATGGCAGGAAGCATGGCAGCAGGCAGGCAGGCAGGCAGGCATGGGGCTGAGAGCTTTACTTCCTGATCTTCAGGGAGTCAGGCAGAGAGAGAGACACTGGGCCTGCTGTGAGATTTTAAAACCTCAAAACCACTTCCCCTCCAATGAGACCATACCTACTTCAGCAAGGCCACACCTCCTAGTCCTTCCTAAACAGTTCTACTAACTGGAGACCAAGCATTTAAATATATGAGCCTATGGGGCCATTCTCATTTAAACTATCACTGTGATCATCTTTGAAATTCTAGGGAAGGAGTTCTTGTTTGGTGGCTTACATAAAGATCTATGATAAGACCATGCCACTCTATTGCTGCAAAGGGCTAGGCTCCATACATGGAGCTTCAGCCAGGAAACACAGTGTGTGCATTTTATCTCACCCCTACTGAAAGATGCGTAAGAAGGCCAGGAAGTGCTTTATAAATGAACAAGGAGGCCTTAGGAGGGCTAATGTTTCTGGCTAATGGCTCTACTATGGCTCTAGCTTCCTCCACATCCTCCCTGGTTTCTCTTTTGGGTGTTTGGTAAAGTCACTGGCATGAATCGTTTTCCTTCATCTCATTCATTTTCACCGTCTTTGGCTAGGTAGGTCCCAAGTGAGAGTGGACAGAGAATCGGCTCCCTTTAAACTGACAGTAGTTTTATTTGAAAATGTCCCTTCAATTTAATAATACTCTTGTACATTTCACAGAATAAAGCTTTGGACATCATAAAAAAGCTTGGTAGGCATTTCTGGGGCTGCTGACACAGCAGGGCTTGTCAAGGTCCAGCAGTCCTGAACAGTATCTATAGATTAAAGCAATTCCTTGTGAGATCAAGAGTGTGTCCCCGGGTGGAGGAGTTCTCAGTTGTGAGCTGTCAGAGTTTTGAAAAACCCCAGATCTGAATATAAAAGCCAGACTCTCTAACTGAAAGGAAAAATAACGTTTGGAGAGGGACCATCAAAGTCCAATTAGAAACCATGACTTCTGCTTGTTGCCTACAGTCTAGACGTGATTTGATCGACAACAGGGCTTCTTAACTAGTGACAGCATTAGCTATATTGAAGACTATTTCCCAATTCCATTGCTGGCATTATTCACAGCAAGGAGAATTAAAATGCTCAGAATGTTTAACAACTCACCTGGAAGCAGCGTGAGTTGGCTTTTGACCATCAAGAGTGTTTGTTTAGTTTTGACCGAGTCTTCCTCTTTCTTTTCTTTCCTTTTTTAAACAACGGACAAGCAGACTGTCCATAGATTAAGGGTGAATTGAAATAAAACCTGGAATATGTTATAGGCTTGGCTTTTCTTCCCTTACCTTCCCCAAATCTCCTTTTCTTTCTCTAGAATCTGAAACCATGTAATTTAGAAATTGCTTCTCTCTTTCCCACCCGATTTTCTCTGCCACAAAGTAATTTTTAAACATTCTAAAGCTTTTATTCTCAGAATTCAGCCTTGTACCTGTGTCCAATGAATGTTTCCCAGTATCTGAGCCCTTGAAGAGCTGATATGTTGAGAGACATGGCTGGCTGACCACCTGTGCCAGGGTTCAGCAATAGGGCAGGAGAAAGAAGCTGGGGATCTGAAACAGAGCTGGGAAGCACAACAAATTGTACTTCCAGATTTGTAGATATAGAGAACTCCAGGAGACACTGATGTGGGAATTGAAGATCATGGACTATTCAGCTGGTTCAGGAAGTATAAAGTTAGGAAGCAGTCATGGTGCTTGTTCCTAGCTAATATTATTTTTCATGGTTCTCAGTGTATGTGCTGAGGCCACCAAGAACCTTTAGGAATTCTTTAAACTTCAGAAACCATTTCTAAATATAGAAAATGCAGCAACATCAGACAGACACTATGCAACCTGCGAACCTAAGGTGGTCTCTATTTTGGTCATTAGACTATGTGGACTGCATGCATCACCCTAATACTTTATCTTTGCAAAGCCAGGCTCTGGGCCATGTCTCTGATGAAATGCAAATATTGGATAAAAAAATTAACTTGGAGCTGGCAACAGATCTGGCAGTGTCTGCTTCGAACCCACAGTTGAGAAGCTGTGTGATGCCACTCACGAAGATGAGGTGTTCATTAGGGAGTGCTGATGGTTATGAGTGAAGGAATTCATTTTCCTTTTGATATGTGTGCCGGCTATTTGGTATGTGGCAGTTTTGTGCCAACTTGACGTGAATTAAAAGTCATCTGAGAAGAGGGCACCACAATTAAGAAACTGCCTCTGTAAGACAGGGGCTGTAGGCAAGCCTGTAGGGCATTTTTTAAATTAGTGATTGATGGAAAGAACTAAGTCCCTTATAGTCCCTTGGGGTTGTGGTCCTGGGTTCTATAGGAAAGCAGGCTGAGATAGCCATGAGGAACAAGCCAGTAAGCAGGACCCCTCCATGGCCTCTGCATCAGCTTTTACCTCCAGTGGTCTGGCCATTTTGAGCTCCTGTCCTGACTTCCTTCAATGATGAACTATAATGTGGGCGTATAAGCCAAATAAACCCTCTCCTACCCAAGTTGCTTTGGTCAGAGTATTTCATCACAGCAATGGAAACCCTGCCTAAGACATGCCTGTATCATTTTCTCAACTCTCTCTTAAGATGCCAGGGTGCAGGTACTTTACGTGAACTAACATGGCTAAGGAATGAAGCTACTGGGTTTTTCCTCAACTTAGGAAGTACAAACGTAAATTACCAAAACATAATGGGCACCTTGCACTGGGGAAGTTTGGGAACTTGCAGATAATTGTATATGAGGAATGGTCTTTAAAGCAGAAACAGTAAAGAGAGGCAGTTAGACAATGACATCACTGTGGGAAGCAGTGATTGCTAGAGCCAGCAAGAAAGGTAAGAGGATAAAATTGTGATATCCTAACAGATGGGAACAAAGAGTGTTTTTCTGGCTAGTGCTGCTGTAAAGCTCACTCTTTTTTCTTTTTTTAATTGAAAAAAATATTTTTTATGAGGCTGGCTCTTTAACTATTGGGGATACTGCAAACTAGACAAAATATTCTAACAAAAGCTCCTCCAGATTAAGAAACAACCAGTGCTGGCACGCACTCATAGGAATTACAAGGAAGCATTTTCCCCCTCAGGCCCGGGCCTCCCTCTCATGCTACCTGTTGGCAAAAGTAGCATTGAGCTCTATGGTTAAGCAGAGATGTGATTTTGCAACCTCACTCCCGGCACTGTGAAGTGGGGTATCAAAAGTGTGTTTGGAGTCTGGCATGGTAGTGCACACTTGGAATCCCAGCAGTCTTGAGTTCATGATCATCCTTAACTACATAGCAAGTTCAAGACCAGCCTGGGATATCTGAGACACTGTCTCAATAAAACACACACACAAACAAAACCAAACCAAAAACAAAATAGAACCAAGACACAATGCTTTAGTAGCTGCCTCAGAGCCCACAGGCTACAGTCCTCGGCCACCTCTTGAGACTGGTTGTATCTGACTCTTGGTTCCCTATCCTAGTCTTATGAGATAGAAATGGGCCACTCATGATTAAATCCTCTCACACATCCCAGTCAAATTCAGTCATACCATGGGGTCATGGATTGGGACCAGAGTTCCTGATCTTTAAACTAAGGGCCCAGCCAAGTTTTAATCTGAAAGATGTCAGAGAACCTGTCACATATTTTAAAGACTGTCCCCAGCACCTCACCACCACTCTGTTGCTGTGTACATATTTTAAACTGAGTCCCAGAGAGAAGTAAAACTTTTAAGCAAATGGAGAAAAAGGATGAAAGAGGACCTGAAATCAAAGAAATAAAATTATAGGCCTTAGTGCAGCACAGAGCCCCTGCTTGGTTGTCTCTGTGGTGCTTACTACTAAATGCTGAGCTACCCGTTTGTTGATGCAGTATTTACTCCTCTTGCCTTTGATGGACTACCTTCTCCATAAGAAGAGAGAGGGTATTTGGTCTGCTCTTCCATCTATAGTGCTGGACATAAGGTAAGAGCTTAAAAATATTTATTTAAACAATGTGTCCTCCCGGTGGTTTTCCTGGAGCAAAGAATACTGTTACTCCACTATTGTAACTATCTTGACTATCACTATTAGTCCATGTCAGGGATGGTAGGAGGAGCCAAGGCATGCTGACTTGCTAGCACACCACTGCCCAGGGGCCACCTGTTTGGTAGGAGGTGGCTACTCCACTGCCCTGTTTTTACCTCAGCATCTCAATGGTCATTTTTTCCCACATTTTATACTTCCTTGGACATTAAACACAGTATCTCCTATGCTTAGGCTTTAACATTTTTACCCCCAACTTCTCTTAGTCCTACCCCCAACATACCTTCCCATTTACCTGTTAGTGTGCCTCTATCCTGTACCCAAGGGACCTTCTCCCAGAACAGTTCTCTTGGCACCCGGACTCCAAGTTGCTCATTTACTCTCAAATATGTAAGCCTGTGGTCCCCTGGAACATGATGAGTCTTTTATAGATAAGAGAAACTTAATCCAGAACTGGTAGCCCACCAGTCAAGACCAAGAACATTCTACTCAGGATGACACAAATGTTTAGATCAAGGAATCTAAGCCTTAAAGAAACCCCTCAATACCACAGAGGCTTCTGACATATATCTTGGTAATTAGCTACCATTTTGCAATTGCCATAATCAGTATCAGAAATTGCTTGCACTCTGGAGCCTATTGACTAGCATAATAATTATTATAAATTGTGACTAAAGTTATTCGAGATATGTAGGCTATTCAAGTTTTTGTTTATTTTATTGGCGTACTAGAGATAGAACTTAGAATGTTATGCAGTCTAAGCAAGTGTTTTAACTCTGTGTCTCACTCTCAGTCCCCAAATATCTTTTAAAACATTCTTCAGACTTACACTGTGGAGAACAAGATCTGTGCCTTGCAAACTTAAGTCAAGGGCCCTGCTATGACCCCTGAACAGTCTTATGATTGAGTGACTTTCAGGGCCACTTGTATTGACCATTATATAGAATAGTCCAATGAAAAACCATAGCCTTGACTGGCTGAGTAAGACAAGGTGTATGGAAGCACGGGAATACCCACCATACATGGGTTGTCTGGCCAACTGCCATTATAAACACACATATGAACAGACACAGCGGAGACCACCAGACTTTCAGAATCTGAAATATTGGCTATCTGGTCTCTAGAACACAAGGATGTTTTCTCACTTATGATCTTATCCCATCTGCCTCAGATAATCCTTTCATACAAAATGGTAAGCAAATTGCATTATAGGACAGCTTTCTGGGCCTTCACTGAGCCATATGGAACAGACTGACCTATTTTGTGCTTGCTGGCTAATACATGTTCATATAATAAATGTTCATCTGTGAAATAGAATTGAGATCAAGACTTGCTCTCATTATAACCTAATAATGCAGTTATGGGGGAATCATTAACCTGAACTCACCTTACATTTCCTTGGTGGCTTTGGTTTCTATGAAAAAGAATGTCATGGTTGTGCAGGACTCATGTTCAAATTGGCTCAGGTGAGTCCCCAAAGTGAATCTATTCATTTCTGCTCCATGTTCCCAGGAGGCTAGTACATCCTCTATAGAAAATACTGTGGGCTTCACCACTCTATCCCTCATGGCTGTCATGGCTGTATCCTGCGAGTATAAACTTCATTAAGACAACAAACTGTCTCATTCACCTTTATCCCTAAAACCTGGCTGCTCCATCTCAGAGATCTAAGTTATGTTCATAGAAGTTAAAACCTAGATGAAGAGGCATCCTTGGAAACTTGGTAAAGATAAATTATAGTTGGTTAAAGCACAAGGCCAGAAGTCACCTAAAGTAGGTATAAGGTCAAGAGATGGCTCGTAATAATAATATTCATGAGTTCAGTTTTACTTACTGTGTGCCCATCTCTCCTCCTCTTCTGGGCTTGCGAGATGAGACTGTGTCAAACATACAGTGAACACACTGAATTCTTGATTCATTCATAGCCCTTAAAAACAGGATTTCTAATGCTGTTAAGAGACACCATGACCACAGAAACTTTTGTAAGGAAAGCAATTAATTGGTGCTAGCTAATAGTTCAAAGTTTTAGTCCAGTATTGTCATGATAGAAAGAATGGTTGCATGCAGACAGACATGGTGTTGGAGAAGAAGCTGAGAGTTATACATCTGGATCCACAGGCAGCAGGAAGAAAATGAGGCACTAGACCTAGCTTGAGCTTCTGAGAGATAAAAGCCCACCCCATACAGTGACACATTTCCTCCACTACATCATATCTCCTAATAGTGTCACTCTCTATGGCCCAAGCATTCAAACACATGAGTCTACAGGGGCCATTCTTGTTCAAACCACCACAACATCCATCATCCAGATGGGAGAATGAGGTATAGGCATAGATAGGAGAAGGGAATTGCTTCCGGGTCAGGCGCTTACAGAGACAATGCCATGCTATGGTGCCTCCATGATCAATATATACTGTTTAATTGAGAAGTCTGATCAAATTGTAAATGAGTTACCTCCCACAGGGCATTGCCGCAAGAGGGTAGCAAACACTCTACCTCCTCAGCTAACACACTCCATCTTCTGACGATTATAGTTGTTGCAGCAGCTGGCATCATATGATGTCTGTGTGGTCATGGTCCACAAATTCCTAGCCACCAAACATCTGCAACAATAAAAGTTAGTAAAGGAGTGGATGGTGCTGAAAAGAAGATAAATTTTAATTTTGGTCCTTTTACCTTTTTTCCCCTTCCTCCACATATCATTTCCATGCATAAATTGCAAATTAATGGTCACATTGAACTATCTGTCAATGTATTACTGCTCTTGCAGATCCAAATTATGTTGGCAATAATGTTTGCAGCTGCCTAGAACTCCATTGCAATTTAATTTGAAGAGAACTCAAATTGCATCTCCAAATGGATACCAAATTAATTTTACATACAAGCTATCCACCTCCACATTTTCAGCCCCTTGACCCAAATTATCTCAATTTGGGTTCAACTTTGAACAGTACATGTGCCCCAGCCAACTCCACATGAGATGATGAATTCATGGTCAGTTCATGAATTGGGAATCAAATTTCTGTTTCTTTCTTTAATAAGATGTTCTGCTTTGATTAAGGTCATTAGGAGATTCTACAGCTATTGCCTCTGACAAAAGAAATAGAGGCTAAGTCCATACAGGAAAAAAAAAAAAAAAAAAACAAGGAGGCAATTCTGTCTTAACCACATGATTACTCTTAAAATTGGAACACAAAGAGACCTCTGGTATACCCTGTTGCTTATTGCTTATCTCCTATTTTATTAGGGCCTGGTTATGTTCTTGAGGTCAGGCTTCATAGGCTTTTTAGATTTATGTATCTACCTATTTAATTTGTCTGTCTAACCTATCTGTTATCTGTACGTTCAAGTTATCATGTGACCAAGCATTGAGACAATCTTCCTGCAAGTGAACTAGAAGTTGACAAAAGTATCCAGCTCTGTTCAACAGAGAATTCACGGCAGTCACAATAGGCCAAGGAAGTCCTTGGAAAAGTTTCTAGAAAGTGACAGTTTTAGAGCTGGACTTTAAATATATTGCCTAGGGATTTGCCTTTATGGGCAGCATCCCAAACACAGAGAACAACACAGACAAAAACAGAGGATGACAAAGGACTGAGTGTGGCACATTTCACTCTCCGAGGATAGGGTTTGATGTGTGAATAGTAGAGATAGAGGCAGAGGGATTTAGGATAAGAAAGTCTCAGTAGAGGTAAGAAAGGCTAAGTTGACTTTCTGAGGTGGCAATAGTTTCTTAAGATGTGAAGGGTACGCGTGTGTGCGCACACACACACACACAAACACATGCACGAACACATGCACACATACACATGTAAGTGTCAAGATGGGGTCTCTGGAGCCAACTTCTAGTACATTGCACACTAAACCACTTTAGTTCTCCATGGGAGAATGTCCACTTCTAAAACAAGCCATTCTGTGTGTCATAGGTTGTTACTAAATCATGGTCAAGTTGTAGGAACTGCACAGGAGCGGTCCGGTTGGATTCCTCACAACATTCTATTTGTTAGTTTCTTTACCTCTCCTCCTAGTTTCTTTTCTCTTGCTATCATAAAGCACCAACTAAAAGCAACTTGGAAAGAAAAGTGTTTTCTTGGCTCATAGTTTCAGGTTACAAGCCAACATTGAGAGGAGTCAGGTCAAAAACTCAAGGCAGGAACATGGATGCAGAAAACATGGAGGGTCTCTACTTGCTGGCCTTTATAATCATTTTTTCTATTTATTTACTTTTTATTTGTTTACTTTACATTCCACTTACTGATCCCTCCTGGTCACCCACCTCTCAAAATCTTCTACCCATCCCCTATCCTGTTCTCCTCTGAGAGGCTGATTCCCCCCATATCTCCCCCCACTTTGGCACATCAAGTCTCAGCAGGGCTAGTCACATCCTCTTCCACTGAGGCCAGATAAGGCATCCCAGCTAGAATAACATATCTCACAGACGGGCAGTGGCTTTTGGGATAGTCTCTGCTCCAGTGATTTGGGACCCACATGAGGACTCAGCTGCATATCTGCTACATATATGTAGGAAGGCCTAGGTCCAGTCTGTGTATGCTCTTTGGTTGGTGGTTCAAACTCTGAGAGTCCCAAGGATCCAGGTTAGTTGACCCTGTTGGTCTTCCTGTGGAGATCCTATCCCCTTCTGGGCCTGCAATTCTTCCTCCTATTCTTCTAAGCTCCATCTACTGTTTGGCTGTGGGTGTCTGTATCTGTCTGAATCAGCTGCTGGGTGGAGCCTTTCAGAGGACAACATGGTCCTGTCTCTAAGTGTAACAGAGTATCATTAATAGTGGCATTAATTGATGCTTGACCATGGGATGGGTCTCAAGTTGGGCCAGTTATTTGTTGGCCATTCCCTCAGTCTCTGCTCTACCCCCTGTCCCTGCATTTCTCATAGACAGGATTAATTTTGGGTCAAAAGTTTTGTGAGTGGGTTGGTGAAACTATTGCTCCACTGAGGTTCCTGCATGGCTACAGGAGGTGACCTCTTCCAGTTCCCTTACACTCTTGTGCACAGACCCACCTGCTTAAGCATAATGCTACCCACTGTGGGCTAGACCCTCCCACGTCCATCAAGACAATCTCTTATAGACATAGAAACTCCAATCTGATCTTGGCTTCTCATTTGAGGGTCACTCAGATGATTCAGGGATGTGTCAACAGCTGAAGATAACCAGGTTTACTAAATCCAACCCTATGATACCTTTGTGTTGGCTTTCTCCAGGGGTTCAACATAACAGATTGAAGACCCGAGAATGGAATCCTGTTCTAAACAAACTTCTTAGGATATTCTCCCTCCCTCCCTCTCTCTCTCTCTCTCTCTCTCTCTCTCTCTCTCTCTCTCTCTCTCCTGTACATAGAACATGTAAAATCCTAATCAAACATGAAATATGAGTACTTGCAGAGACCTATGGTCTGTTTCCATTCTCCTTTGATCTGACTCTGTTCCTTTTCTAAAGGACCTGAGCAAATATGTGTGGAGACCTCAGATCTCAAATTTAAGATCTGTCTGCTCCTTTTTTCCCCCATTCTTTGCCCTAGCAGTGCTCATAGAAGGGACAACTGAGGAAAGTAGGTCTCACAGGCCCTGCAATGAGTTTGTAGCTATGAGAACCTGAAGCTCTAGGGTATCTGTGACCTGAAGCGTGATCAGAAGGGAGATCAGGGGACAGGTGAGCACAATGCACTGGCTGCTGAGCCTATGTCCTGGGAAAAAGTCAATCTGACAGTAGCTAATATGGATTTCAGGACAAGGCCCATTGCTGCCCTGGAAAGGCGTTAGGATGAGAGACACTTTGATATTCCATGAAAGCATAACTTTCGGCTGCTCAGACAAGTCAGCAGCTCTGTGCTGTCTGCTGTCTTCTTGGCCTGTTGGCCATTACTGAAGAAGGTCAGATGGACAGGGCCTTATCTAGAGGCAGAGACCAGAGGCTGTAGGCTTGGGTGTATTTACACAGGGATATAAATTCAACAAACCAATCTCTACTGCACACATAAGACTTTCTCAGCAATTTTTCTCCTTGTTTGCACCAGGCCAAATGTAAACCCAGGACTTTGCCCACAGAAGGCAATTACTGAAGCAGAATTCAGTTTGGTGGGTGAGGCTTATTGGGAGTAAGGATGGGGTCATCCCACTAAAAGCATGAATGTTCCCATTACACATTTTGGAAACAACTGTCTCTTGTGTAGGATGTCAGGACATCTCTGTGGTTGAAAAAAAAAAACAAAGGGGAACGTGTGCCTCCAAGATCCTGCTGATGCGCCGGCATGAACAGAGGAGGGAGGATGGAGACAAGTGACGGGAGCTCAGTTTCCTAGAACAAATAACCATCTGGTCATCTCTTAGGAAGTCCTCTTGACAGAGCCTAGAGATGCTAGACAAACAGAAAATAGTCCCTGGCAATCTGGGAGACAAATGTATAAACAAGCAACTCCTGGGCAGCGTGACAAATGCTAAGTATGACGGACAGTAATGCATGGAGTTATGGCTACCTTTCTTTCCTGGAGCCTTAGTGACATATACCATAGAGCTGTTCTCAAAGGCAGATGCTAAGGGCACTACCTAGCCCAGAGTTCCCGCTAAATAGTCACAACGTCTGCTTCCCCGAATGTGAGTTACCACAGTCACATGGCAGTTTCACCCATATGTATTGTACTGAGAGTGTCACTAGAACCCCAACTCTTTGCATCGGAAGTGAGATTTTTCCTGAGCCTCTTAATCTCTGTAACTGGGGGGAACCTCCAAGAACCATCTCCCAAGGTCTGTGTAGTATAGGGGTGTGTTCTGAGTCCCATTTTCCTGGTCTCTAGGATCCTGTGAGAGTCTTATTTGACCAAAGGGTGCATGCATGCATGCGTGTCTCAGCTCTGTTTAGAATTCTGTCATAGTAAGTACTTTTGTGATCTCTGATGACCATGTTGAAGGTCAAGGAGTCACGTGGGGAACAGTTATATTTGTGGGTACCCCCAACATTTTATTACTTAGCTACTTCCTTGCCTTTCCTAGTTTATTCATCCCCATCCCAGTCCTTGGTATTTATCCTCCTGTGGACAGTTAGTAGCGCTACAAGTCCTAGGAATGCAGCTCTCATCCTTAAAATCCTCCTGTCTACATATAGCTAGCAATGGCTAAACTTAGTGAGTTCCAAACAATAACAACAACAACAAAAAAAGGCATAAAGTTTGGAAGGGGTTCTGCTGTGGTTGGGGAACTTGGGGCAGGTTGGAGGGGAAATAGGACTAGATATGATATTTTATTATATGCATGTACTGAATTCTAAAGAATAAAGACACAAAAACTGTTTAAAGGCTTCTTAGGGCATTTCTCCAAGAAAGGCAGTGCTGTATAAGAGGAATCCCCACTGTTAGGGAAAGGCAATTTTCTCTCTTTACAGTTCATTTTATGCTCATTAACAGCCCTCTGAGATTAGTGCAGTAATTTCCACTTTATAGATGAGGAGATGGAGGCACAGAGATGAAGCGCCCTTGGCCAAGGTCACTTAGCTATTGAGTGCCGGAGTCTGGCTGTAAGCCATGCTCTAACTCAATCATGCATGCTTTGGAGAACCAGGGGCTATGTGTATGCCCCAATATTCCCACATGTAGGGAAGCTCTTTGCTGGGGGACAGGCTTTCAGCTTCTCTTGTGCCTGAGAAAAGAGGGAAGGCCTTGGGGTAAGTCTAGTTCTGAGAGACACGAAGGTGTTTACATGTGTTTCTGTACAATTTAGTTACAAGAAATAGAGAGTAGGGGTGGAAGATATGCCATGTTCAGCTTCACATTAAGTCCCAGCATTGTCCCTTTGAAGGCAGGTCCCAGGTTCCTAAGAGCAAAGCAATCTCTGTGTTATAACTTTTGTTTTTCCATAGGATTCTTCTAGGTCTCTCCCAAATTCCTGATGGCTGTGATCTGTCTCCTCTGTGCTCCTACTGTGACCTCAGTTTTTAATGGTGTCATAGTAGAGAAAAACAAAGGCTCGGGACTTTCTCAGATTGTGAATCTCAATCCTGCCTCTCCCTGTGTGGCCTGAGGACAATCATATCATCCCTCGGAACTCTGGTTTTCTCTAGAGAGGAGTCTTCAGATGCTTCCTCAGGAGTCTTGCCATTTATCAAGTCCAGCAGGCATCCCTTTAATGGCTGCATTCCAGACCTCTTTTTACATCTCTTGCAAGCTAGCCATGGGGTCAGAACTACACAAATTCAAAGTCATTCGCTAGACTTATTACTTTATACAAGCTCATGGACCTCTGTAACCCTCGATTTATCCATTTGTCAAATGAGGCAGTCCCTCCCTCCCAATGTCATTCTACAGGAAATGAAACAAGTACTTCCTGGATGCTGTTCCATTGATGGAATTTTATTTGTGCTTTTAGGCTATACTGGACATCTTAAAAATTGTATTTAACATAGAATGTTGTAGTATTTAAGATGCTTAACAAAAATGTGTTCTTAGCCTTAACTGAGTATTAAATATCTGTGCTCTCACTTCCTAATGAGAGTAAGAGAGGGCCCCATGAGATGGCTATCTTCCCAGGGTGGAGTATTGGTTTTGAAGAAGTTTCTAGTAGAGGAGTGTTAGAAAGATACTACTTGGGTGTATATACCAACAGAGTTCTGGAATATTTACAGATAGAAAAATCCCTGCTGGACAAAGGCTAGAGGGGATGAGAATAACATTGGGCAGACAGGAAGTTCTCTCCATCATTATGCCTGTACACCTATATTTACTGCAGCCTGGGCCACCCAAAGACATCCAGCTAAGTAACAGTAGCCATGCCTAGTCACAGCCCCTAACTATGAGTTGCACACATGTTTATCTTTCATTAGACATAGGTTCAGCATAACAGGCTCTGAGCAACTTGTCCAATGTCACTTTTACAAAATCACTCTTGCTTTTGAGACTCTTCCTTTTGCACAAAGGACCCTGCACCACAGATAATGTAGCTGTAAGAATGTCAGTTTCTCAGTTGAAAGGAGGGCAGAACTACTGATGTGGATGGTTTGGGGATGGATCATCCTTCTCTCTGACACACTTATGAAGTGTGTTCCTTGGCAAAGGTCTGTTATAAAGCTATGCTTTCCATATTGTGGTAAATTAGGGAACTCAGCTGGCATCAAAAACCCTCACCCGTAGCCATTCTAGTTGCTGCCTTGGTCCAGAGGCAACTATACTCTAACCGTTCTGGGAACTCAAGGCCTGGAGTGGTGACAGTATCCTAGTCTCTCACAGTGCATAATGATTCTACCCAGAACTGCCATTTATAAGACATTTGAGTTGTGTATAACATCTGAAGGATGATGATACTTATCACTCTTCCTATTGCTATAAAACAAATAAACCCCCAGCTATTACATATGGTGTGCTTATTAAGTTCCAGGTGCAACTCTAATGGCTCAGGATAATTCATTCAGCTTTACCCTCTTCTGCAGTTGGGTTAGCTGCTATTATCACCAATTTACAAATTAAGTAAAAAGTAGGCTCTAAGACATGGCGTAACTTTAAGTAGCATGGGGTTAAATGCCAGTCAGGCCTCTAGCATCACTATTTTGTTTGTTTTAATCAGTTTAGTACAAAGCTCATCTCTTTACCTCATGTAAGGTATAAATATCAGTGCGCAGATTTTGAAGTAAGACATGGTTGCTGCTACAGATGGGGGACTAGGACAAAGATTGGAAAGTAAGGGAGGTTGGGGACAGTACTGTGGTCCTGAGGAGTGGAAGATGGTGTTCCTGGAGGATGTGGAGGGGACAGGACAAAGAGTGAACTGCTGAAGGATGCTAGCAAATGATATGATGTCCTGCTATAAGTGAAAATGTGGAGCTTAACCGAAAGGCCAAATTCATGGGGCGTTGTGATCATCCAGATGTATTGGAGGTTGGATGTCTGTTCAGGATGTAACCACAGTTCCGGATTGTGTGACTGAATGGGAGGAAAGGAGGAGAAACTCAATTACATGGAGAAAGATTGTAGCTGAGTTAAGCACAGAAGGCAGGACAGAATTCCTGTAGCCCACCTCAGAAGTGTGTACAGTTGGTAGGTCCCAAGATAGTCCTCAGCAGAACTCTAGTGAAGCCCTGAGGAACCAAGAAATTTTATCTGTCTGTATCTATCTATCTATCTATCTATCTATCTATCTATCTATCTATATTGGTTTTTGAGACAGGCTTCTCTGTGTAGTTCTGGCTGTTCTGGAACTCTCTCTATAGGCCAGACTGGCTTTGAACTCACAAAGATACACCTGCCTCTGCCCGCAAAGTTCTGGGTGCACCACCACCATTCAGCTAAGAATTTTATATTTTATGACTGGCATATTTTATTATTAGGGAAATATGACAAATTTCCACCCTATGTATTTTGTTTTCTCTTAGACATGTATGCATAAATAAGAAAAAAAAAACTGATTTAAAGGAAGCCTTCCTGTTAATTATGCTGCAGATGGTAAAAGCCATGGGAGAGCGCAGGGAGGTTGAGTTGCGTCTGGAAGAAGAACAACATTCACCTGCTTCCTGCAGTCTCCTCAAAACTCTTGTATCTTGTGTGTATTTTATAGATCCTGTGCATGGCCCTCAGAATGTGGAGATTGTGGACATTCGGGCTCGGCAGCTGACCCTGCAGTGGGAACCCTTTGGCTATGCAGTGACCCGCTGCCACAGCTACAACCTCACGGTGCAATACCAGTACGTGTTCAACCAGCAGCAATATGAAGCTGAAGAGGTGATCCAGACCTCTTCCCACTATACCCTGCGGGGTCTACGGCCTTTCATGACCATCAGACTGCGGCTGCTACTGTCCAACCCTGAGGGCCGGATGGAGAGTGAGGAGTTGGTGGTGCAGACCGAAGAGGATGGTGAGTGAGAGAGAAGATTAAGTCTGCCTGTGGGACATGCCAGTAACTGAAGAGGATTTTATTTTTTGTCCATCTGCTTGTGTGTGTGTGTGTGCGTGTGTGTGTGTGTGTATACATACATCACATGTATATGCCCATGTGTGTGCATTCGCATGGAGGCCATAGGTCATTATTCCAAGTGTCTTCTCCATTTTTCCATCTGACTTTTTGGGATATGGTCTCTCTTTGGGATTTGGGGCTCACTGATTTGAACAGATTGGGTAGTTATCAAGCCTCAAAGATCTTTCTACCAAGGCATTCACAGCACTGGGGATACAGGAATGCTCTGCCTTAGCTGGTTTCTATTTGATGCTGGGGATCTGAACTCAGGTCCCCAGTCTTACAGAGGAAGCACTTTACTGATCGATCTAACCCCTTATCCTCTGTCCTTTGTCTTTGGTCTCTCTACTATTCTCAAAATCCCCACAAAGGGACCTTGCAGGCCATGTATAGTACAGTTCCAGAGTAAGGTTATGTTTCCATGAATAGTGACAGCTCAGTCACAAATATGTGCTCATGGTGACCCCATCCCTCCCCAGTTCTCCCCTTGTGTTCTATCACTCTTTCTACTCAAGTCTTAACTCTTCAGATGCTTCCTGGAAAGGGTCTTTATGTTTAAACATGTCAAGATCAAAAATCAGACAAGGATTCTACACAAATTAAAACAAGAGAACATAGAATAGCTTAAGGCTTAGTGTGCACATTGAATGAGCTCAAAGCTGATTATCCACCTGGATGTCCCACAGGCTTCTCAAATACCATGTATTGCAAAATGAATGAATGTTCTCGTCTATGCTGACTTATCTTCCTGTGTTCCTCCTTTCAATGAGTTATACCTGGGAGCTCAAGAGAGAGACTAGAAAATCAACCTAGGAAGTACTCTCAAACCATCCCATCTCCCTCCAACCCTCCCACTTCCTCCATCCCAACCCACCTCCCCCCACATCATCCCACATTCCCCAATACCACTTTATTGCCCCCTACTTCCCCCATCTATCCCCACTCCGCCCCACCTCCCCACTACTCCACCCCACCTCCAACCCTACAAGGCTCTACAGAGTCTGCTTCTTGCATTGCATATTTGAACGTGTCTCCTTACCATGAAGATGCTGGGATGCAGAGACTTTTGTGATAGCACATATAACTACCATCTTGCCAATGCTATTCCTTCTTTAGTCTGATGTCTCCATGTATGTAGGACAGACTCTATTGCTATTCTAAGACTTCTATTAAATTTTACTTTCTCTGTAAGGTTTCTTTGCTTCAAACTTCTTGGCTGTTTCTTCCCAGGGTTCTAGTACAGTCTGCATGCAGCTCCACACAGTAGCTGTCTTGTGTAGGATAGAATTTGTGATGTCTAAGACATACCTAAGAAACCCTTGTCTCTGTGTATTTTAACCTTCTCTTTGGCCTGGCTGTTTATGGCTCTAGAATCTGATTCAATAGATTTGTATGCAAACAGTTAAGGAGAGTTTGCATAGGAAATGACAAATAGGCCAACAAAGTGGAGAAAGCCATGTTACAACTTCTGGGAAGTTGCAAGGAGAGCTCTCCAGGGTGAGTTATGTGTCACAGATATCCCAAGACAGGTGAAGGAGCTGCAGCTTCTTCTATGTCTGGTTCCATTGCTTCATACCTCCAACATATAGGAAAGCACTATTTGAAAAGGTAGATTCTCTGGGCCAGTATGCCTGGGACCCCCTCTTTGATCTCTTGACATTGACTTTCCCATCTATAAAATGGACCTGATGTTAATACTACTTTGAAGTTTATTGTGCATATTAAAGGGGAAGGTAGATTTTTAAAAAATGGCTGGAAACCCAGCAATAAATTTTCAATAAGCATAGCCACTACATTTTCAAGAAGTAACAGGGAAAAAAAGAAGCCCTGACAAGAAAGCCTCTGGTATAAACAACTGTGCCACCAAGATCCTGTGGGACTCATCTCCACACTCTTCCCAACCATTGCACTGGTTCAGAAAGTATAATGGGGATCCTAAAGGATTAGCAGCATACCAGGTCCTGACTGGAGAAGCGGGGTGGTGGCAGGGAGTAGTTAGTGGTTACCATCATCAGGCTAACCCTTGCGCTGACAGGGAAGAGCCTTTGTTGATGAACCTTCTTGATGTAGCCAAGGAGCAGCTCAAGGGAGCCCTTCTTGAGTGTCACTCAACCCCTTTGAGCTGTGCTGTGAGAATGACCTCCATCCACAGCAAACCCCAAGTCCTAGCTTTAAGCTATATCTTCTCTCTTTCTCAGTTTTACCACCAAGGAGAAAAGAAATAAACCACAAAGCCGTTATCAAAACAATGTGGGAACAGCAGTGCTTTGAAATTAAATTTAGAGTAAACATCATTAATAAAACATCAATTCCTGCTCCAGGAGATGTGTGGACACTATCATATTAAACCAGCATACAGGACACCCTTTCTTGGTCTGTTGCACTTCTGAGGCCATAGCTCAAAAACTGCTGGAAGGTTTCAGTGGGTGTGGATGGTCGTTGGCAATTTGCATTTGTTTCTGTGTGTTCTTACATTGTCTAAATATGTTGCTGAGGCTAGTCTTAAACTCCTGGCTGAAGCCATCCACCAGACTCAGGCTCTTGAGTAGTTTGGACTAAGGCGTGCATTCAGGGATGCTGTAGACAATCCCTGAAGGTCAAGGGAAGGCTCCCTATTTTCTAGAGGAAGAAAGCATTGTCTCCTTCTCTTAGAAACTCATTCACCTTGAGAGGACTCTGAGGTTGGAGTGGGGTACCAATGCATACCCAAATCTCCCTTCTGAGATCCAGAGAGCAACCTCCAAGACTGGGCTCACTGACTTCATGTCACTCCCACCTGCCCTCAAAATATGGATATTGGGGGAGTTTTCAGGATCAGTCATTTTAGCACCTCAGTACCTATGGGGGTCTGGAGAACAATTGTCTATTAGAAAGAGAAGTTCTGAGACTTTATCAGGAAAATGGCTATAGATGAAAAAAAATTAATGGGCTTTTAATTTTCTGTCTTTTACAAATATCTCAGATCTTTATGTCATCACCTTTCGCCAAACTACAGCTAAGCTTGTGAAAGACTTAAGAAGTCTTAGGAGGTGCAAAGCACATGACATGAAGTTGGGATAAGATAGGGAGGTGGAGTAGTGGATCTAGGAGGAGTTACTGGGGAGGAGCAGGAATGGATATATCAAAATACATTATATGCTTATATAAAATTCTTGAAGAACTTAAATATCTCTTCAGTCTGCAGAGCTGAAGAGTAAAGATATTCTAATGTATGTTGACAGTATTAGATAACATCTAAGAAAGTTCGCATTTCCTTAAAATGACTCAACATGGGCCATCAAAAAGGCATAGTGGGTAAAGGCATTGCTACCCAGCTTCACAACCCAAGGTTTGATCCCTGAGATCCACAAACTAGAAGGAGAAAACAGACCTTGGAACGTTGTCCTCCAACCTCTACTTTTGTGCTATGTACATGTACATGCACAAATATGCACAGGCACTCATACCTATACATATATACATGTGTATTTATCTGCATATATTTGTGTAAATAAGATAAATAAATAATGGGATTAAAGACAGCCCAACACACTGTTCATTTCATGATTCTTCTAATGTTAAACTTAGCTCTATATGATAAAACCAGCATGGAAGACTGGTTTCCATTAAAGTATTAGAAGATAGTACTGTGTATTTTTCATTGCTTCTTACCTAGGGTCATATAAGTTCTGGGAGCCCCTCTGTGATGATGTCACATGTAGTTAATTATCATGGAAAACTCTGCTATATATATTATATATAAAGCATAAATATATATAGCACACATAAATATATATATATATATATATATATATACACATATATATCACATACAAATGCATATGCCAGATATGAACACATCAATATGTTTCCTTCTTGACACATCTTTTCTTTTGTGATACTTTGAGATGATGTAAGTACCCTATGATCACCCCAAACCTTTGCTTAATGATTTTAGCACTTCTTTATAATCTTTACCTAAAAGTAATTGCTACATTGGTGCTTTAAAGTCTGCCATCTTGCCTACACTTTCTGATTAACATGTTTCTTCACAGAGAGGCATTTTCTCATCATCTTATGTGTGTCTAGGATTCTGGCTAATTCACAACTGAGTTTTGAATCAGTGTGCCAAGCTCCATCAGTATCCTTATTTTCTTGAGTGATCAGGTTGTTTTGGCCATGGCTAGAAAGAATCCCTTTAAGCTGAAGAGATTATAAGTAAATAATGTAATTTAAAAATTGACCAACATGGTGTTCATTTCATATTTCTTCTATTGTTAAACTTAACTCTGTATGATAAAACCAGAATGGAAGACATATTTTTCCATTAAAACCTCAACAGGTAGTATTGTGTATTTCTCATTAAATCTTAACAATGGTCATGTAAGTTCTAGGAGCCCCTTTTGATATGTCCTCATTAGTTATCCTTGCTTCTGGCATGATGCAATGTTCCAGGCTGTCTGTAATGTTCCCGCTCAAGACATGAACGTCAGTCATCACGTACCTGAAAATTTCTGCTTGCTTCTACAGGTAGTAGTCTCTGGGTGCTAAGGCAGGTCTTGGGTATGTTCAATGGAACAGCAATGCCTTTAGCTGCTCCAGGGAGAAAGAGCTAGAGAATATAATTCACCTGCTTTAAACCATGAGCCCATTGTGATTGAATCCCAATGCCTCTAGATACTTCTGCACATTCCACACATGTATTCCAGTAGTGAGGACCCTGGATTCTCCACGTCTGCTTGCTTATTCATTTCCAGCACCTCGAATTGTACCAACCCACCAGCAAACAGTGAACCTGCGAAGTTAAGCAGAATGTTTTCATTTCTCTGCCATAATGCTGTATACTGCTGAGGATGTACACTGCAAATATTATGTTCAAACATTCAGAGTTTCTATATATATGATCTTAATATTAATTTTATAGCCAACTAAAGATGTTTTAATTTTGAGGTTTTCCTCCTGCCATGTTTTGAGAAATAGATGTTACTACTGCTTCCAACATGTAAATTAGTTGCTTCATAAAAAGTCAAAATTGTATGTTAAAAAAAGATTCATTCTCAGAAATAACTGTCAAAATCTTTATCCATTTGTGTTCTTCAGTACAGACCTGAAAGAGTGACATTTTAAATATAAAATACCACATTTTGTTATTTACTTTTTATTTAGCATTGTTTGTATAGTATATATATATATGTTTTTAGGCCTGACTACTTTATATTGGATAACCAATTTAGAAGACTTATCTTTGGGGAAGACTGACTCATTTTCATTCTCTCTCTCTCTCTTCCTCCCTCCCTCGCTCTCTCCCTCCCTCTCCCTCTCTCCAGCCATTCATTGTTGATAGCTCCTAGGGGAGGAGCCTTATGAGATTTCTCCATCCTGTCGGTTGGTACTGTCATTGTACAGGTAGTTGCATTGTCATAGCTGCTGCTTCCTGTCATATATAGAAGTCACTATTTCACATCAGGTGTCCTGGTCCTCTGGCTCTTACATACTCTCTGCCCCCCTGCCGTGTGTTTTCTGAGCCTTAAGCATGGGGCTTTACTGTAGATACATATGCTGGGAGTAGTACCCCGTGATCTTGTTTTCTGGTTTTGGACCAATTATGTCTTCAACACCCACAAAAATAAACTTCTTCTATGAGGGATGCAAGCTAAATTTATGTTTATCTTTTAATTATTTTTTAAGTTCTATTTTATATAGTTTATTTAATAAAAAAGTAAATAATCTTTTCTTCTTTCTATCCTCTCCATTCTTCTACTTTCTTCTCTTCTTCCTCTTCCTCCTCTTCTTCCCCTTTGCTTTTCCTTCTTCCCCTTTCCTCCCTCCCTTGTTCCTCCCTGCAACCCCACTGAGCCCAGAGTCTTCATATGCCAGAACTCAAGGTCTCCTTTTCCTTCTGCATATTTCATATTTAAAATATGGAATAATCTATACTTCACCCGTGTTTATGTTCACTTTCTGTCCTAGAAAACAGCCCATATCAGAAATGACCCATTCTGCTAATGGTGTCCCAGTCCCTCGTGTCTATGTGGACAGATGTGCCTGTGTCCAGCACTGGCTCTTTCAGTTATTCACTATGACCTACTTTTTCTCATCTAGGTCATCTTGTATCCCTCCATTTCCAGTATCATATCTGCTGGTTGATTGACTGCTTGTTTTAAAGAGACACACTGTAGTCACACCGCAGCAAACAGCCTGGTGTGTATGTGGTTAGGTGTCTGTGGGAATATCTCTTGAGGTAAATTCTTCATGGTAGGATTGCCAAAGTCAAAGGGTAAATGCACAATCAATTAACTTCTCCTTTGGAGAAGACCTGTCATTTTTCATTTTCACAGGCAATGTGTACTAATTTAATCTTCACACCAAATACGAAAGAACAAGCAGTATTTTCCCTATTGTATAATATGAGAATGTAATTTTAACAATACATAAAAATGCAATTGATTATAATATGTAACAGTATAAAATATATTAACAAAATTGATATTTAATATGTTTAACCACATATAATAGGTATATTAATCCCAATGTGGCAAAACAGGCTTAAATTCAAATGCTTTTATGTAAGGAAAAGTACTATGGCTCAGAACCTTAATTTTGTGTACGGTTCTAATGAGCCTGACTCACCTGGTTTCTTAGGTTGCAGTAAGCCGGAAGGGGGATGTGTGTTGCTGAAGATAGGTACATCTACACTAATAACAGATGGCACCTAAGGCCTGCAAGGAGGGAAGATGTAATAGACAACAACAGCCGGGCACATGTAATACAGTGCAAAGTCACACTATAAGGATAAAAATACTGTGGACCTTAGGAGGTCCTAATGGCCTCATTTCACCTCGGTTTATTGCACTGTAGGGAGTGCAGACGAGCTTGCAGTATTGAGTGACAGGCAGAAATAACTTATAGTTTCCACATGCCCACGGTAAGTTGGGCTTGAGTTCACACTCTTACTCCTGTACTCTATTGCCAAACACCATGCAGTTATGGTTACCAGTGTTGTTCAGGTGAGGAATTCAGGCATTTCTAAGTATTGCCTCTGTGGCTCCCCATGACCATGTGTTAGGAAAGCCCAGAACTGGCCAAAGCCCCTCTAACGTGCTTCTTGGATTTCTCTGTCTCTATATCATACTTTGCTCTTTAGCTTCTCTCTCTCTCTCTCTCTCTCTCTCTCTCTCTCTCTCTCTCTCTCTGAATATAAGTTTGGTGGAAACATAGACTTCACCTTGTTCTTGTTTTGGTCCCAGTATATTTTCTAGTAAGAGGAGGAACGCTGGTCTATAAAGTGTGCTCATAAACCATTGGCTTCTGGAATGAGCTAATGAATGAATACATGACACCAAAGTCCACGCCCCTCTTACAATCCCAGTGCTCATGAATGGACACCATTTCATAAGCTGGAGTCTTGAATGGGTCCTTTAGGTACAATCAAAGCTCACTTGTCCTGGCTTGCTAAAGCGAACTGATATTGGTTGCTCTTCTTGCCTCTAAGTTCAATATCATATTCACTGCTTGAAATCAACCATGGTTGGAAAATTTGTACCATGAAAATTAGAAAACAAGTTATTATTTTCTTCCTAGCTTGATTGTGGCAAAATATTTAGTAGCATACCACTATCTTCCTTAAGTAAATATTATAGTTGATGTCTTGAGTTATGAGAATTCATCTGGAAGAATAATTTTTCTCCAGAGCTTCATGTGGTCGGTGAATTGTATCTTGGGTATTCTGAGGTTTTGGGCTAATATCCACTTATCAGTGAGTACATATCATGTGTGTTCTTTTGTGACTGGGTTACCTCACTCAGGATGATATTTTTAAGTTCCATCCATTTGCCTAAGAATTTCATGAAGTCATTGTTTTTAATAGCTGAGTAGCACTTCATTGTGTAAATGTACCACTTTTTCTGTATCTATTCCTCTGTTGAAGGACATCTGGGTCCTTTCCAGCTTCTGGCTACTATAAATAAGGCTGCTATGAACATAGTGGAGCATGTTTTCTTGTTAAATGTTGGAGCATCTTCTGGGTATATGCCCAGGAGTGGTATAGCTGGGTCCTCAGGTAGTACTATGTCCAATTTTCTGAGGAACCACCAGACTGATTTCCAGAGTACAAGCTTGCAATCCCACCAGCAATGGGGGAAAGTTCCTCTTTCTCCACATACTCCCCAGCATCTGCTGTCACCTGAGTTTTTTATCTTAGCCATTCTGACTGGTATGAGGTGGAATCTCAGGGTAATTTTGATTTGCATTTCCCTGATGACTAAGGATGTTGAACATTTCTTTAGGTGCTTCTCAGCCATTTAATATTCCTCAGTTTGAAAAT
Organism: Rhynchomys soricoides; assembly: GCA_019843965.1. NCBI lineage: Eukaryota > Metazoa > Chordata > Mammalia > Rodentia > Muridae > Rhynchomys > Rhynchomys soricoides. Next base: position 4,871,414 of record JADRCH010000106.1, on the reverse strand, counting down.
TCTTTGTTTAGCTCTGTACCCCATTTTTAATAGGGTTATTTGGTTCTCTGGATGCTTCAGTCCTTAGAAGGAGGAACAAAATACTCACAGGAGAAAATATGGAGATAAAATGTGGAGCAGAGACTGAAGAAAAGGCCATCCAGAGACTGCCCCACCTGGGGATCCATCTCATCTGTAGACACCAAACCCAGACACTATTGTGGATGCCAAGAAGTGCTTGCTGACAGGAGCTTGATATAGCTGTCTCCTGAGAGGCTTTGCCAGAGCCTGACAAACACAGAGGCAGATGCTCACAGCCAACCATTGGACTGAGCACGGGGTCCCCAGTGAAGGAGTTAGAGAAAGGACTGAAGGAGCTGAAGGGGTTTGCAACCCCATGGGAAGAACAATATCAACCAACCAGACTACCCAGAGCTTCCAGGGACTAAACCACCAACCAAAGGGTACACATGGAGCGACCCATGGCTCCAGCAACATATGTAGTAGAGGATGGCCTTGCAGGGCATCAATGGGAGGAAAGTCCCTTGGTCCTGTGAAGGTATGATGCCTCCGTGTAGGGGAATTAGAGGGCAGGGAGGCAGGAGTGGGTGGGTGGGTGGGTGGGTGAGGGAGCACCCTCATTGAAGCAGGGAAGGGGGGATGGGATAGGGGGTCTCTGAAAGGGAAACCTGGAAAGAAATAACATTTCAAATGTAAATCAATAAAATGTCCAATAAAATAACTAAATAATAGGAATAGATCCAACTTTTCTTTGTGATTGAATTTAAAACAGGAAAGGACATGACTGTTCCTAGGTATGGTGGAGGAGAGAGGTAACCCAAAATGTCTGGATTATATAGGGAAAGGCTCCTGGGAGAAGGGCAACCCAGCTCTGGGTTGGAGAAGTTTTGGGTGGGTGCAGAGTATGCCAGCTATACCCTTTAATGGGTAGGTATTGAGGATGCTGAAAGAACCTGGCAGGCAGGTCCACTTTGATAAATGAAATAGTCACTTAAGCCATTTGTTTTAAACCTAACACTGTAAAACTCGCTTACATGCACTGGTGTCTGCTGAAGTCTTTGCTAAGCAGTTTGGTTTTTAAGTTAGTTCCTGGCCTCTGTATAAGAACAATCTACCAGCCAAGCAGCCAGTGAGATACCCTAAATGTAGAGGCGAAAATGTGGCCAGGATGAGGAAAGGAGAAACCTCAGCTTCCTAGTCCATGGCTCTGAGCTTTCCCATATACAGCTTTTATCTTCCTAAATTCTCTTTAGTGAACCCATTTTACAGACATGTAAATGGGGAATTAAGGGGGAAAGAGAGGTGGAGAGGCCACAGGGAAGACAAGATGAAAAGGGGACCAAAAGGGAGGGAAAGAAACAAGGAATGGAGAAGCTTTCCTTGACAACAATCTGTTCTTTTTCCTATTGAAATGAAAATCCCCCTTAAATTACCACCTGACTTGAAAGCATAAGAAAACATCTGGTTTAATTACAGTGAATTTACATGAACCCACTGACAAGAAGCACAGTTAAAATTAGAAATTTTAGTGTGCTTTTTTTTTAAGAGAATGAAATTATAAAGTAATTAACCTTTGTTGTAGAACTCTGTCAAGGGGATGGAAAGTTCCATGCTGTGACAGAAGAAGAAATGAAATTGTGGACAAGGAAAGTGTGGGTTCATTAAAGAATTATGCAGAATTAAAAAGGAAAAGAAAAGAAAGGAGGGAGGCACAGGTTTAGAAGATATGACAAGAAGAAATCTCTCAGCATAGCAGAGTCTTTTATGAGAGGAAAGAGAGAAGGGGGGAGATCCTGTTTCATCAAATGAAAGTCACTCTCCTGCAATGGAAAGGACATCCTCACCTACACAAGCAGTAATGGGGTGGGAGAGAAAAGCTTTGGCCCAGGGCTGAGACATCTTGACCATGCCTGTGACACCTAGTAGATACTATCACCTTTCAAACTCCAAAGTACAAATCCACAAGGTGATGGCATAGAGGAACACATGCTCAGAGGCAGGAGGATGTACTGTATTCAGCTCTTTTTCCCCTTGTTAGGACACCTCATTTAAGTCATGCATATCATCAATATAGAGTCCCCCTTACATATAATATGGGCCAATAGAACCAGTAGGTTTCTAAGACATGTTTTGTACAGTTGGCAACAGTCAGTGCAGAGATGCATATTTGGCCAGAGGGACTAGGAAACTGAGTGCTCACCCCTAAACAGGACATCTTTACCATGATCACTACCCAACTTAATCCTCCATCCCCACCAAGGCTCAGGGAACATCAAGGAAAAATCAGAAAGAATGTAAGAGCCAAAGGATGGGATGGAACAGTGTTACGGGCTATCGTCTAGACATGACATGCCTGTTACACTCATGAACTCACAGCAGTCGGGGTTATCTGCATGAGATCAAGCTAGCTAAAATTCTGGCATTACCAGGAGAGGCGGTACCTTCTAGGACACCTCTCTTACCAAAGCGCCTTTAGCAGTTCGTAGCTGGTAGAAGGAGGATGAGCATTCTCCTCTGAAGGTGTGGCCACTGCTAGGCTTCCCAAGGCTCTTCATCCGTACAGTGACAAAATGGATAGAGAGGAGGAAGGAGAGGAGGGAGCAGCAGAGGCAGCATGCTTCAAACTCTGAGGATCACATGTTAGGGAATATGGGAAAAGTTGGGTAGAAGAAAACAGGAGTATGATCATATTTCATGGTATACATGGACAAAGGTCTTAAGAATAAAGAAAAAAATATGTTACAGAGGTATACTCCACAGATGGCTGCAAATAAAACATTCAGCTGTGCTAAGAGTAGCCAACATCAGACAGAGAATATAACTCTTGATTGGAAAAAGCCAGACCAAGGAGTTATGTGTAATTTCTCCTTGCTGGGGCAAGGGATAACTTTCAGGCAGCCTCCAGCCTTTATTTAATCTAGATTACATCTCAACTTGAGCATGACCTTCTGTTTTGCACCGTCATGTTCTGCAGCTATAAAACACCAACCCCACCGCAATGAATCTTCTTCCTCTCTGCCTCCCCTCCACATTAATGGCCAATTGTTGGTCCAGTCCCGGTCTACATCTCTTCTCGGCATCTGAGCCCAGCTCTTATTTTGATACACAGCAGCACTGTTCCATGGAACTGGATGCCTATCCAGGACCCTTCTTTTGTAACTGACCACATACCACACTTCCAGTTGTTTCAACTGGAGCCAGGAACACTCTTGTCCTGAAAAGCATCTCTTGTTTCTCTAGTTATTTCCTTCTTTCTGCTCTTCTACAGAATAATTACCCCATCTTCAGACCCCATCACCACCTTCATATTTAGATGATAACCTTGTTGTCTACAATACTAGGGAAATTGAAGACATCTAATACTCCTTGACCCACACAGTGCACATAACGCCAACATATTTAGTCTTCTATCCTGTTGCAAGAGATAAAATATTTGTTTTCTAAGTGAAGACCAATTTCTATACTTAATGTGCCAAATCCTACTTCCCTTTGCCTAATGGAAGTCATTACTCTGGTGATAGTCTACTGTCTACCCTGCAGCAACGTTTCTCTCTATAAATGATCATTACACTTTACACAGAGGCTTCAATCCATCCTTGTTAGAAAGACAGAAGCAGGATTCCCCAGTCTTACCTTCTCATTCAGCTACTGTTCCATCCACTCTTTCTCATATGTCCACTTTTCCATTCTGGACTTCTTGAACATACCCAACCAAGGCAGCTCAAGTCCACACCATTTTCCCATACAGTTCCTCTGAAATCACCTGTTGACTTACATTTTCTGTCACTGATAAAAGACTCCTTGTCAAGAGACAAGGAGTTCCCTTTGCTTTGCACGTCCATCATGGCAGACAAGTCAGATCAGAGCCTTGAGGCATCTGGTTACTTTACATCCACCATCAGGAAGCAAAGCCCCATAAATGTTTCCATTCTGCTCATTTTCTCATTTGTATACAGTCCGGGGTCTTGATCCAAGGAAGAATGTCTCCCATAGCAGCCTGATTTCCCTACCTCAATTACCCTGATTCAAGAAGATCTCCCATGGGCACAACCAGAGGTCCATCAACTAGATGGGTGCAGATCTTACCAAGTTAATGATTGAGATAAACCATCACTCCTGGGATCTTAAATAAATGCAACCATCAGTATTCTTGGAGTCAGCTTTTGTTTAGGAGCTGTTGTGATCGGGCATGGTTGGCTATTAGACCCTCTTTAAGTCTCCCTTTTCCACTTAGTTTTTGTGTTATCACACATTTCTAGATACGTGTGATATTTCTAGATTTCTAGATTTCTACATTTCTCTCCCTCAGGAACCCCTTTTGTCTCATGGATTTCTTTTAAACATCTCAGCTTTATTGCCTTACATTTTTGAAACTTTTTCCAGTCATCTCTGTGCCAAGGACTGGCCAGACCTAGGACATGGGCTTTGTAGATCATGTAGATCTCTTTGGCAGCTATTTCATTTTGCTGCTGCAGCAGGAAAGTATCCAGCAACAATATATACATGATTGGGTATGACGATTTTCCAATAAAATTGTATTTACAAAGGCAAGCAGCTAGTTGGATTTGTATCAAGGGCCACAGATTGCTGACTATGGGTCCATTTATTTACCTAATTATTTCTGATCCCATGGCTTTACAATCCACGCACAAGCTAATTTTTCTAATTGATATCTCTAGGCCAGACCTCTCCCCAGCCCTCCAGAGTGATTTATTCACCTGCCAACTACACCTCCTCACTTAGATTGCTCCAGTCCTTTGGTGTAAAACATCCCAAACAGAAGGAGGTGGTCATCATTGCTCAACCAACACCAACATCCTTCTTCCCACTGTCTTCTCTATCTTAATTAGTAGCACTGTCTTCTCTATCTTAATTAGTAGTACCTATGTTTTATTAGTGGCTCAAGCCAAAACCCTAGACTCCTCACTTTTGTCAGACTGAGACTCTGGATTGCATAGTACAAGGGAGCTCGTTGTCTGTAATTGGTACACTCAGCTCTGTGTCAAGCAAAGGTTTAGCTTACCCTCTACAGCTGACTCATCCATATAATCTCTTAGCTCTGCCTTCAGTACAGTAGCACTGAGCCATTGAACAACCTACCCCTACCTCATTACTTGCTCCCAGACTCTACTGCTGGCTCTCTGGTTTCAGCGACAGTGATCATCAGTGTGGATTAATTAACCAGCTATTTAGTCCTCTGCTTCAGCCCTGGCCTCTGCATGCTGTTCTTAACAATGCAGCCAGAATGATTTATTTTTAAATCACAAAGAAACTCACAGCAGCCTTCTGCTCTAATTCTTCTGATCTTTCTCATGTTATTGATATTACATGCCCCCATGCTATAATGTCCCAAAGTCACTAGGGGTTCTAATTTTGTTTGTTCTGTGTTCATTTCCTACTTCTGACTCATTTCATGAATCCAGTCATTGTCTTCAAGTATGCCAACCATACCCCTGCCTCGGGGCCTTTGCACTTGTCATCTCCCTCTGACTAGAATGGCCTTCTATCAAATAACCAGGACTATTTCTTTGACCTTATCCGGTCTCCATTCCTGTTCAGAGTTTAGAGAGCTCTTTCTAGCCAGTTTCATTTAAATGTGGAAGCCTCTTACATGACACTTTGTCTCTCTCCTCTGCTTCATGTACCCCCTTAGCATTTATCAACTGAAACACTGCATTTACGCCTTACCTCTTATTACCTATCTTCTCTCAAATAGAATGCACTCCACAGAGACAGAAATCTTCTCTCTTATTTTGTTTACCATCACAATGCAAGTACTTAGAACAGTTCCAAATAGGTAATATGCACACATAAATATGTTATCAAATCAATGGCTCCTGAGTCCTAGGAGACAAAATGAATTTTACAATTATTTACCAAAGAAATCAGAGGACCATTGTAGGAGCTGTTTAACATCCTCAGTAAGCCATGAGAAGATACGGCTTCTGCAGTTAGTAATATAATATGAATCTGGAAAAGGAGATTGAGGTAAAGACACCACTAGTGATAGGAACAGTTGTTATTGGATTTGCAGTATTCAGAGAATGGTATCCAACCTCTGTTAGAACCTCTCTTAGGGAGATGCCGTGGGATCCTAAGGAGTGACAACCACACTGGGCACTTATTTTGTGCCAAGCACCTTGTTAAACATATGATGATGCTGAAATATTAAATTCTCATGAAAAACTATGAAGAAGATGCTGGTTTCATTCCCTTCTTAAAACAAGGAAAGGTCCTCCTGACGATGTTAAGTAATTTGTCCCAGGTTAGACAACAAACAAGTATAAACAAAATATAAACCCTGGCAGTGTGGATTCAAACCCATGGTCTAAGCCATTTCCTGATAGTGCCTTATAGGTCTAAGTGATAAAAACATGAATTTTGTTTTAAAATGATGATCTGATCATCTTTGTTAAGATGCAGTCCCAAAGAAATATAGAGACAGAAACTTTCCAACTTGCCCTGATTCCCATAAGAAGATTTAACACAACTATATTGAAAGGAGTTAATGCAGTACTGTATGGGAAGCCAGCCCCTAGGCACAAAGGCTAAAGGCAGGGATGGGCTACCCAGAGCTCAGTGCCATGAGCCACTCCAGATGCCAGGCCACAGTGCAGAGGGTGGACGCTCTTACTGCAAGCTGATGGCCAAGGTATGTATAAGAAAAGTGTCTTGCTCACTTTTCCTGTTGTGTGATGAAACACGCTGACAACCACTTAAGGAAGAAGCTTTTCATTTGACTTGACAGTGTCAGCATTATAGCAGAGAAATCAAGGCACCTGGGGTTTCAAACAGTTTGTTACATGGTTCCTGCAGTCAAGAGGAGAGCAATGGATCCATGTGCTCTGTTCCTTTTCATTTTCTTTTGCTTCTTATCAAGTTGAGCATTAAAATTGACCCTTGCAAAATGGAAAGCACTTTAACAGGAAGTTGTCATTGGAAAGGAGTCACTCCAATGAGAGGAAGTACAGTGTTTTGAACACTACAGGCTCTTCCTCCCTAAACATCTAGAAAGCCTTTCTGTAGAGAACCCTCATTCTACCTGGTTATTTCTCTAAATGCTCTGAGTGCATCCTCACAAGACAAGCAGAATCCTTGTCTGGCCAAATAATGCCCTGTTTCTTTGTTTTCCCTCTGACTTAAAGAAACTTAAAAGAGGGACTCATTCACTAGCAGAATGACACATAAAGTCAGAGCACCTGTAATAACCCCCCTTCTGATAATACCTTTTAGCATGTTTCATAAAGACAGGTTTCTGAACAGATAAAAAGTGACTTCATTTTAATTAAATAGGAAAGGATCTGATATTGCAAAGCGAGTGTCTCTAGGAATTAGAGGGGGAAGGGCCTTTTTGTTGTTGTTTTTATAAAGCAAATGTTAATATCCAGTCTTAAGAATTACTAAGTAAACACTGTTATGGAATATGTCCCTGGAAGGGAGATTAACATTTGTAAAGGCATGAATTCCCCCACACTGATCTTTTAAAACAGTTCAAAACTGTTTGCTAGCTGTGTGGTTAAGGAATAAAATCTATAAATAAAAGCAAGGTCAAAGACTGAAGTTCGCCAGAACTAAATTAATGAGACGTTTATTTGTTTTATCCACTTGTGCAGAGTTAATTTCACACAGAGAAAAGAGTAAAATGGTTTTTTAAGTATACTAAATATAATTTTATACTAACGTTTGAAAATTATGTGACATGAAAAAAATCTTGGGAATATGTTTAAAACTTAATAAAGAAAAAAAATCCTCATATGGTTATACAATATATTCAGAAATAGAATCAATGGCTTAACCTTTTTCAGTGAAGAAAACTCAGGGATTTTGTATTCCCATGTTACTCAGAACTCTTCAGAGAGGGAAAACGCCATAAACCTCCTGCCCCCATATGAAGTGATTATAATCTTGACTTCTAAGACAGACTCTTAGAAGACTTCTTCCAAGTTTGCAGTGAGAAAGAAGGAAGTTCGGTGCAGATATCCCAGTCAAAATATAACTCAGCAACCCAATAGCACTGTAGGAATAGAGAAAGAAAAACTATTTCAAGAAACCAACATTGGTTAAAATTTGCAAAATCCATTTATATAATTCACTGCATTAACATACTAACAGAGGGGAGGAAACATATCATTACTACAATGAATTCAGTTAAAGCCCAGCATGATTTCAAAACAATATTTTCTTGAATATGAGAAATAAAACGGACCTTTTAACCTGTGAAATGATAACTACAAGTGACCTACAAACACCACATGAAAAGATAGAAGAATAGCATCATTATCTTTAAAATTGGAAAACACATATGCCTGTCAGTACTCCCATTAAATGCTGTATTGGTGACCCTAAAAGACAGAAACAAAATGAGCTTAAAAAAATTGGAAAGAATAAGACTGTTATTAGCTACAGGTGCTATGATTATTTACATAGATAACCCAAAGAACTCTGAATATAAATTAGAATTAAAATTGATATATTTCCTAAGATATCTACATTGGGGAGCATGTTCCATGTCTACTCACCTAACGACAATGTAATATTTTTTAAAGATACTATTTACAATTTCAAAAAAAATAAAACCACAGTGGACATCAAGAAGCCCCCACAAAAGAGGTATATTATACTTGTGATAGGAAAATATGATATTATAAAAATAGAATAATATAAGGGCAAATTACCTTTAAACAATTACAGCGAAAAACCCAAACATTAAAAAACAGTGCATGCTGATCCAAAAATGTATTTATACTAAAAAAAAGATGGCTAGCCAAGACAGTCCTGAAGATAAATTTAATATTACATAACTGAAGATGAAATTTAATATTGCATGTGTGTGTGTGTGTGTCATCTGTGCATTATCACCTATACATACCATGTGCTTATAATATATAATATAGAAGATAATATGCATAGGTGTTTTGCTTACATGCCTGCCTATGTACCATTTGTGTGGAGTGCCCACTGAGGCCAGAAGAGGCTGTTTTGTTTCCCCTGAGACTAGGGTTACAAATGGTTTTGAGTCACCATGTGAGTACTGGGAATTGAACCCAGATCTTCTGGAAAAGCCATCCTCCATCTCCTGGTTTTCTATCTATTGAGACAGATCGTTATTTATTAAGAAAATGTAATGTTCATGCAGGGTTGGTCTAAAAGAACAGCTAACCAACACAGAACTCAGGACCCACACCCATGTGGAAGTGTGGAATAAGTTAAAAGTAGCACAGCAGGAAGTCAAGTGATTCATGTAGTGAATGGTACTAGACTGCAAGTGTGCACTTACTAAAGGTCATTTTATCAAAAGCATAAATTCCAAGCTTTTCATAAGCATTTTAAAAATACTGTTGGACCTTGGAGTAGAGAAAGTATCTCTTCAAAATTCTATTTTTAGGCTTTCTCAGGAGCCAAATCTACAACTTTGATGGGAGAGAATTTCGGAGGTCATGCTGGACAGAGAGAGAGGGGAAAAGATGGGAACAAAACAGGGAGAGACACATTAACCAGCAACCCCATCAAGCACTGGATTTCAGAACAGTACCTTTCAAAGTGCAAACACAGACACCGAGTCATTCATTCTTTGTCCATGACAGATGCGCACAAGCACACAGCCAAGTGTTTTAAGAAGAGAAATGTTTCTCTTCATTGCTTTATAAGTGCTACTCTTAGTTTTTACTTTTATTTTCCCAGTGATCCATACTTAAAGTAATTTATTAGAGCGTCAGCCTATGATGGGTTGGAAATGTCTTTACCATCTTCACTGTCATAACCACCATCACCAACCCCCCTCCCCTGCCATGTGCATGCCGCCAGGATTTCAGTGTTTTAAGACTTTGATTAGAGCCAGTAGAATATGGAGTTACCAAAACAGGGGTTAGGAAACATGAATAGCCACTCATCAACTTCCTATCTTTCATGACTGATAGATGTTTTCAAAATGTAACAATACTTATTTCCCCTGTATGGTGACCATGGTTATTCCCAGGGCCTTGGAAAGAGAATGTGAGGTGTCTGAGCATGCATATTGTTCAGTTAGATCAGAGTGGGGTACCAACAGTGTCTGCTACTGTTTACCTCTCTCTCTTGCTCTTATACATTCTCTGGTAAATTCAACTATATTAAAAATTAATAACTGATCTATATCCAAAGGTAAATACAAGGCACAAACTGAGAGATTTACTAGTTTTTGGTTTTTTTGTTTGTTTTGTTTTGTTTTGTTTTTCCTGTGCTGGTGATAGAACCCAGGTCTCTGAATGAAACAGTCAAATATTCTGCCTTTGAGTGCAGCCCAGCCCTCAGATTATATAAAAGTATAATATTTGTTTTATGAAATAAAGAAACCAGAAAATCAACACAAAGAGGCATTATAGCCAACAAATATTAATAGATGTTCAGCTCACTTAGTAAATATGTAAGAACAGAGAGAAATCTCTGCAAAGTGTCATTTTGTACTTACCAGGTGGCCTAGACTTTCAAAGCTGATCATGCCAAGTATTCTTTAAGGATATAGAAATGTGGGAACCTACAGACTGCACAAGAGAGTTCAAAATGCTAGGACCACTTCGGCATTACTCAAGACATGTGTAGAGTGATAAGTTCTTTGGTATATCTGTCCCTAAGTATACCTTGGCAACAGTGTGTGCTTTGGGAAGAACCATCCATCATCCCTGGATAGAGCTGAGACAGAAACTGTAAGCATGGGAGGATTCTCTGATGACAGAGCACTTACTATGAGGCACCACCTCAAGAAGCAGGCATCCAGAGGTGGAAGCCCCCTCCAAGTCAACGAAAACTAGTGAGCCACATCCCAAATGACAGAAAATAAAAGCCCTCAGGATGTAAATAGGTAGGACCTTGAAGATGAATTGAAGTCCCTATCTCTTCTACTAGAAGATTCTCAACTGCAGCCAGAAGGCTTGAGTCCACCTTGGTGAAGTCAACTTCTTGAACTGAAGAGGAATAATACACATCTGATGTATCACCAGATATCCTAGAATGATGAACGGAAGTCTAGGAGCACCTTATCTGTGTGAAGGAAAGAAAGAAAAAACGAATGACCTGCTGTCTTGGGGGACATGTATATATTGATGACTCCAGATAAGAATTTAGGCTGGTTACCATAAAATTTTGTAGTCTTCATTGTGTTGATGTTGGTGGAATGGGGAAAGAAAGAGCCAATGAGGAGAGGCACAAAGTAAGTAACACCTTAGGTTTTGTACAATCAGCATTTAATTATTTTTCATAAACACTTGGTAAACACAGCCAAACTTTATATATTTTTAATATCGTGCAAAGCAAAAATGAAGCTTCTAATGTAATGCAAAACAAGAGTAATGAAAATTCAGTTAGTAGAAAGCAACAGAAATTACACAGTTTTAATCAAGGGACACAAAGAGAAGCATGAGTGAAGGAAGCTTTAAATAGTGTGACTGAGGAGAGGGACCCGTGGTTACAGAGATGGCCTTTGCCCTCAAAAGAAGAGGAAAAGGAAACTGCAAGAATCATTTCTCTTGGAATAGCTTTGAATTTTTATAAAATTATTGCTCAGTTCTTCTGACTACTATTTCTTTGACCCAAGGTCTCATGTAACCGTGGTTACTCTCAAACATGTTCTGTAGAAAGGATGGCTTTGGACCTCTGATCCTCTCACCTCTCTTCCGAGCACTATGCTTATGAGAATGTGTTCTCCTTGAAGAATAAATGGGTAACCGTACCCCAGAAACATGGAAAAGGAATAATAATGAAAGAGAAGACCTTGCTCTGCTGAATATTAAAACGTATCATCCCGAAATACAGGGGATACTGTCGTAGTAGGAGCTATGACTTAGTGAAGGCTGAAAACATATGCCAGGATATAAAATAAGCCACTGTGGAAAGATGGCATTTTAAATCATAGTGGAAAGTGTTCACTGGCCAAGTAATTGTCCCAAGAACATTGCAAGGAATTATGGGTAAATTTCTACTACATGCAGTGTGGAAAATACAGTCCAGATGGATGACAGTTTTAGATAGAAAGAGAAAAATGGCAGTAACATAAAAAAGTCATAATAATTACTCACTGGTGCTTTTTATTTGCTTGATCTGTGATGAGAAGGATAATCTTCACTCAGCTGGAAAGCCTAGTGCTACTAGCTTGAGTTTCATCATCACAACCTCCATTAGACAAACCTCCATCGTCTCCATCCCACAAACTTTCCCACCAAGTAACCGTCTGCTACCCATCAGGGAGAGCCTCTTCCACTAGACAGACCTTTCCTCATCTTCAGACAAGCTTTCAGATGAATCAGCAGAAATCCCCTTCTCTCTATTTCACTCCTCAATGATTAAACCATCTCCACTCTCCCTAATTTCTTGCACTGCTGGAAGACAGATTATCCCCAACTCTTTGAGAAAAATTAAGCCATTAGGGTACTAAAGCTCCCTGCCTGAGCAGCTCCATCTGTTTGTCCCCTTTCCATCTCTCACAGTGGGAAGGGGACTTCTCTCCACCCATTCCTGCTCTTACCTTTTCTGGAGATTCCCAAGTCGGCCCCTTTTGTCTTTCTTAACTTTCCAGCATGTGGCCCCTTTTGGATTATTTTTAGTAACCCAAGCCATGGCATACTCCCACCCCTATCTTTGGAAATGGTCTTTGTCATTGCTTCACTTCTCACCTCTGCTGTCTTTTACATTTTCTTGCCAATCATAATGAAAGGTCTTTGCTCATGCCACCTCATCTTCAGCTCCTTTTCAGCCTTCCCCTGGTAATGTTACACAACCAGTCTCCCTAAAGTATGTTTACTCTGGCCACAAGTGTTGGGACACTCGGTTCAATAGTAACTTCACGGCCACTTCTGAGTTGACCATTCAGCTATCCATCACTACTAACCAATTCCTTCCTGACCCCATCTCCTTCTATAGCTGCTGCAGTGACAATTCAACTATCCAGTGACATTCCCTATGGCTCCTAGTATCCTAGTTTTCCTCTTCATTGTTGAGACCACTTTCTCTTAGCTGAGTCTGAGAGCTCCCCCCTTTTGTCTGTACTCTTGCTGCTGGACCTATTTCCAGGACACGATTTCAGTAGCCAAACCTGGGCCTCAGTCTTGTCTTTCCAAAGACTATTCACCCCCTCTGGCTGGATGTTCTAAAACCTCAAGTCAAAGAGAAGCTGAGCTCACCAGATTCCTCTCCAAAACTGGCCGTCCTTTAAGATCCACCTCTGTATTAATAACAGTCTGATGCGTGGGCTCTATTGAGCAGTGCTGAGGCCCTCCCTGACACATACTATCATCGTTACTCTCATCTACCACCATCAACTCATGCTGGTTTAGCCTGACAGAAATCTCCTACAGTTCATTTCTCTTCCACACTCCTTGCCCTGATGCAAGCTAACATCCTTTGTCTCCAAAATGAGTACAGACTTCCTAGCTGATTTTTCTCCTTCCACCCTTGACCTCAGAAAGCTATCAACCGCACTTCCTCTATTCCCTGCCTTTACCCCGGATACTTCTACATATCCATCAACTCTAACTTACTTGCCATTCAATATCCTGGCTTGCTAGCCTAGCATGTCTCTGTCTATTGTTCTCCTGGTACCCCATACCCTTACCTGAGAGTGCTGATACTAACTTGAATGAAATTGTCTATGAGGGTGTCTATGAGAGCACGTGTCTGCTCCCTGGATCGCAAGCTTTGGAAGGATTTGACCACATTTCTCTTCGTTGTTTGTATATCTCTAATGTCAATAGCAGTCGCCTGATCACACTAAGATGTATTTGCAGAGAGGAAGAGCTAGTTAGGAAGAAGCAGTGAGTATTTTGACTCATTTTCAAAGCTTCTATGTACTTCAAAGCTTTAAAACACAAATGAAAATGTGGAAAAACCAAAACAAAAGTATTTGTAAACTATGCAGAAAGTGTGTCTTCTGCATCTTCAAATGAGGATGGTGGTTAAGAGTCCAATAAGGCAAAGATGAACAAAAATAAAGAAGTATACAGGAAGTTGAGCCCAGGGTGTAGAGAGCATGTTCTCAAAAGAATCAATGCAAATGACTAATTAAAGTGAAAAATAGTCTGTGCTTTCCAGTATTCTAAAAATGACATATATACTTAATTTTTTAAATAGTCAGTGTGGGCAGAAATCGGGCCTAGGCATGTTCTTCTGTTGGGAGCCCAGACTTATACAAACTTTCTGGGAGGCAATCTGGTAATATGTGTCAAAATCCCTAAAAATAAGATAGTTGATTTACTTAGGCCTAGTAAATTAATTGCCACAAATTTGTCTTGAGGACACGAGCAAAGTTGTGTGCAGATTCTTTATAAGAGTGCTCATCGAGAAAGATGAAATTGTGAAATTTGCAAGATCATGGATGAAACTGGGAAATATTATATTAAATGAGGTGGCCCAGGCTCAGAGTTTCAAATATTACATGTTGTAAAGGAACTGTATCAGGTCAGGAACCCCAAGACTAAGTTCTTGCACAAAGGAGATTTAAGTGGCCAAATAAGGAAATCGATCTTGGTGGCTAGCTTTATAAATGTAATCTAATGGATTTTTATCAAGGCAGAGGGAGTGGGGGAGAAGGGCAGGGCCTGCTAGAGCCATGTTTGCTATGCTTGGGCTGGCTAGAATCCCTTCACATGTTTTCTCTCGTGTATATAGCTCTCAGCTTCTAATTTTTAGATATGCATTTTTTGTGGAAGTGAGCTTTGGCAGGAGCTTGGGGGTACTTGAAAGCATCCCCCAAGTGGGGAAATACAGGTTTTAACTAAGGGACTCAGGGCAGGAAACAGAACACACATGACACGGAGGTGGAATAGGGGAACAGCAAGCATAAAAGCTCATGTAGGGACAGGAAAATGGGGGAGAAGGGTCAACAACAAAGCACATATGAGTGTCTCATGAGGAAACCTGTACTTTGCATGGTAACTGAAAAAAGCATGTTTAACCCAGAGCTATCCGTAATCATAAAAAAATTCCAACTGTCGTTTACACTCAATAAAAAGAGACAGTTGCTATGACCATAATGCTGTCACATGCCTCCAAGAGGTCATTAAGTGTTCTCACAAAATACCTAAGAATTTTAGGAATTGTTTTTGTGGGTTTTTTTGTTCACTTTGTTTTTGAGACAGGGTTTCTCTGTGTAACAGCCCTGACTGTCCTGAAACTCTCTCTGTAGATCAGGCTGGCAACAAACTCACAGAGATCTGCCTGCCTCTGCCTATCGAGTACTGGGATTAAAGTGTGTACCACCATACCTGCACAATTTTAGAAAATTTTCATGTCTGTGATTTGTCTAGTTATAAAAAAGTAAAAACATAAACATACACTGTATGAATTAATTTTGAGAACATATAAATTCAATTTTATATTAAAAATGTGTGTGTACATATATATCCATGAAATACTGGAAACCTATGTTTGGATTTGAATGTCAGTGATTTTGTTCATTCTTTTTAAAAACTTTTTGGCTTTCTTTTTCTTCAGTGTTTTCCCCCTTCTATTGAAATTAGATTTTTTTCCTCATACATTATATCCTGATTATAATTTCCCCCTCTCTACTCCTCCCAGCTCCCCCCCTACTTTCTCTCCCCTCCAGATCCATTCACTTTCCGTCTTTCTAAGAAATAATAGCAAAAGATAACAAAATAAAATATATAAGATAAAATATATAAGATAAAAATAAACATGAAATTGCAAAGCTTCTATAAGGCAAAGGACACTGTCAATAGGACAAAACGGCAACCAATAGATTGGGAAAAGATCTTTACCAATCCTACATCCGATAGAGAACTAATATCCAATATATACAAAGAACTCAAGAAGTTAGACTCCAGAGATCCAAATAACCCTATCAAAAAATGAGGAACAGAGCTAAACAGAGAATTCTCAACTGAGGAAACTCGAATGGCTGAGAAGCACCTAAAGAAATGTTCAACACCCTTAGTCATCAGGGAAATGCAAATCAAAACAACCCTGAGATTCCAGCTCACACCAGTCAGAATGGCTAAGATCAAAAACTCAGGTGACAGCAGATGTTGGCGAGGATGTGGTGAAAGAGGAACACTCCTCCATTGCTGGTGGGAATACAAGCTGGTACAACCTCTCTGGAAATCAGTTTGGTGGACCCTCAGAAAAATGGACATAATACTATCTGAGGACCCAGCTATTCCACTCCTGGGCATATACACAGAAGATGCTCCAACATGTAATATAGACACATGCTCCACTATGTTCATAGCAGCCATATTTATAATAGCCAGAAGCTGGAAACAACTCAGATGTCCCTCAACAGAGGAATGGAGACAGAAAATGTGGTACATTTACACAATGGAATACTACTCAGCTATTAAAAACATTGACTTCATGAAATTCGCAGGCAAATGGATGGAACTTGAAAATATCCTGAGTGAGGTAACACAGTCACAGAAGAATAAACATGGTATGTACTCACTGATAAGTGTATATTAGCCCAAAAGTTTGGAATTCCCAAGATTCACTTCACAGCAACCATTGGACTGAGCGTGAGGTCCCAGATGGAGGACTTGGAGAAGGGACTGAAGGAGCTGAGGGAGTTTGCAGCCCCATGGAGGGAGCAACAGTGTCAACTGGCCTGACCTCTGGTTCTCCCAGAGACTGGACCACCAACCAAAGAATACACATGGAAGGACCCATGGTTTGGGCCACATATGTGATAGAGAAGGGTCTTGTTAGCCATCAGTCGGAGGAGAGGCCCTTGGGCCTGAGGGTGTTAGATCCCCCAGTATAGGAGAATGCCTAGGAGGGAAGATGGGAGTGGGTAGGTGGGAGGGTGGGGAAATACCCTCATAGAGGCAGGGGAGGGGGAGGGGATAGGGGGGTTTCTGAAGGGGAAACCTGGAAAGGGGAAAACATTTGAAATGTAAATAAAGTATCAAAAAATAAATAAATTAATAAATAAAAAGAAATACAGGAAAATACAATCAAACAGATAGAGGCCATTAAAGAGGAAACTAATAAATTCTTAAAGTCATACAGGAAAATACAATTAAACAGGTGAGGGAAGTAAATAAAACTGTGCAAGATCTAAAGTGGAAACAGAATCAACAAAGAAAACACAAACTGAGGAAATCCTGGAGATGGAAAACCTAAGGAAGGGAACAGGAACAACAGATGCAAGCCTCACCAACAGAATACAGGAGATGGAAGAGAGAATCTCAGGAGTAGAAGATACCATAGAAGAAACTGACATATCAGTCAAAGAAAATGTTAAAAACAAAAACAAATTTGGGCAAGACAAACCAACGGAAGAAAGAGAGCCCAAGATGAAGGCACAAGAGTAGAGACCCACAAGTTCACACACTCAGGAGTCCCATTTTTACAAAAAAAATACTAAACTGAAAACTATAACATGTATTCAGATGACCTGATGCAGACCTAAAGATCTCTTTGTATATTCTTAATATCAACAAACTATATGCATCTTGTCCATAATGAGAAAAACTAAATGCATTTTAACTTGGCAATGGGGAACTGATTTCAGCATATGCTTATTTAGAGATGCTTAGCATGATGATTAAGAGTGTATGCTCTGAAGCTGGGAGATAGGTGTTCCACTCCCTCTTTACAACTTAAGAGTGCTGTGACCTTGACCAAGTTGGTTAACTCTCACAGCTTCATTTCCTTTATCATTGTGAAGGGGATAACACATACTAGGCAGAGCTGTTTTGAAGCTTACCTGAAATAATGTATGTAACATTCCGATCAAAAAGTAAGCACTTAGTAAGAGTACCTGCTTTTATAATGCTGAGTGAGCACTTAGGAATGCTGAGTAAGCACTCAGTAAGAGTACCTGATTTTATAATGCCAAAGTATGAATAGTAAATAGATCTGGTAACAATTTACATGAATTCTTCATTCTCTAAGGGCCTATAAGTGGAAGTTTGGAGAATCATTTACTTTCTGGCTAAGCATCTTCTAGACTGTTGTGTGAGGATGCTGGATCCAGCCAGAAAATACTGATGGAAAGGCCAGCCTATTACTGAAGCAGTCCCTGGAAAAGTGTGCTCATTAGGGCCGAATACTGGCATAAGTCATGTGTCAACCTCTTTATCCAACCAACAAGTGGATATTAAGCATCTACCCAACAAGGAATTAAGAGACTCGGCAGCATTATGAGTTAGCTGGCTTCTTGGAGCAAGATGAGGTTCTCCTAATTGGGTACATAGTTAAAGATGGATCCAGAAATTAAGAAACCACGGAAGCATTTTCTAAAGTTGGAGAAAATTTGGCAGGGCCAAGGCAATGTATTATTAAAATGATGGCAAATCCATATTGAATTATAAAATCACACTCCTAAAGCTGGCTGGAGCCTACTTACATCCTCCGTGCCTGATTTGGTTCACATCATCAGTGGGTTTCCCAATAGGTGAATGAAAAGCTGTCAGTCCAATCCATCTCACTGTCTGTCTTTGGAAGTAAAGGCTTATTGAAATACATCTGTATTTATTCATTTACAGATCCTCGATGGCCATTTCTTTTTTGTTCTACAATGGTAGAGTCAAGAAGTTAGATCAGAGATAGTATCAGCCATCAGTCCTAAAATTCTTAAGTGCTTTTTAGAAACTCTGATAGACCCTACTTGGTCAGTGGACCTGGGGAAATGATGCAGGAGGTAACATTAGGCTCACAACATTTCCCTTCTCTAGTTCCAGGAGCTGTTCCTCTGGAGTCTATCCAAGGAGGGCCCTTTGAGGAGAAGATCTACATCCAGTGGAAGCCTCCGAATGAGACCAATGGGGTCATCACACTCTATGAGGTAAGGAGGATCCTGGGCTGCTTCAGTTGGCTCAGCTCCATTCAGTGAGTGAGCACCTGTTCCTTCAAGGGCATCAAGGTAAGTGAGATACAAGTAGGGCACAGAGTTGGGCCATTTTGATCATCACAAAGACAAATGCATGTGGGCATACCAGGCATTGACACGATTATGGTTAGGAGTGATCCCTTCAGCAAATGGGTCAATAGTTCAAGGCATCAAATAGTCCTGATGTACAAGAGAAGACCCACACTTGGAATGCAGAAGCTAAACTTCATATAGGAAACAACAATGCACAATGTTCATGGTGAATCACACCACATAATATATAAATAATATGTCTATTACCATATATATTATCATCTTCAGGTGTTTGCTTGGTGGGTGTGTTCCTCCTGAACATGTTCTATCTCATGTCTAATATGATAAAGCTTTGTTAATGGGTTGGTAGAATTATGAACTGCTCTGTGTGTGTGTGTGTGTGTGTGTGTGTGTGTGTGTGTGTTAGACCTTGGGTCTTGGAGAAAATCCTGTAGTTACTGTGTTTCAAGGATAAAAGATTCCTGAGTTTTAACTTGCTCTGTAACCAAAGCCTATTGTATCATTAGCTCCCTGGTAGTTCATAATACTTCTCACCCATCAGCAAAGCTTTATCATATTAGACATGCAACAGATCATATTCAGGAAGAATACACCCACCAAACAAATACCTGAAGATGGTAAACTATAGAAGGCCATTGTGGGGCAAAACCAAAACTATCTCTATACAGGCTGATACCTACGTCTAGAACCAGCATGGGATGAGACTGACTTTCCTTTCGTTGTTGTATTCTGAGGCACTAATAGAGCTTCTAATACTGGGCAGAGTAGAAAAACAGAGTAACACAGATGAGAGGCATGGATGCTGAAGTACAAAAAGCTATGGCCTTGTGTCTGATAAGCTTTCTGTATTCTCAGATTCCCCTTGGCCAGCCCCTCCTTTCTTTAGACCTGATGTCTTATCTGAACAATGAAGGTGTCAATCACTGCTTCAGACCGTAGCACATTTGAAGAGACAAAAAGCCCAGGGATTCTCCAACTGAAACATGAGCCCTGGCTTATAAAGTTTATATGGCAAACCACAATGCTCATGGTGAATCATCCCATATATATCAGACCTTGGGTTATTCTCCCTTTCAAGGGTAAAAGATTCCTGAAATGTAACTTGCTCTGTGCCCAAAGCATATTATATCATTAGCCAACTGGTAGTTAATAATCCTCCCTACCCCTCAGCAAAGCTTATATCACTAACCATCCATGCAGAAACACCTACAGAGCGTGGAATCAAAGAGGAAGCTGGGGCATTATAAAGTATTTTACAGTGAAGGATCAGGATTGGTCTAATGAGCTCATGAGCTTTCTAGAGACATGGTTGGTCCCCAGGTGTCTCTGAAGCAGATTATCACCATGCACAATAGAAAACACCTTGTCTCACTGGACACCTGGCCTCCAAAGATCTCTCTAGCATCTTTATTTTAGAAAGTACAGGGAACTTGATGCTTTCCTCAGGGTTAACACTTGGAAGGAAGAATACAAGCACCCTAATATCTATGAGCCTTCTTGGGCCACAAAGAAAAATCTTTCTTTCTTCCTGTGTTTGTTGCAAGAGGAGAGGCATTCATCTTGGCTAAGGATATGATCAAAACTTTGTGTGGAAAGAAGGAGACACAAAAATCATCGATTCACCGTAAGTCACAGTTGTGTGCTTTTCATTGTAGAGATGAGAGAGAGAGAGAGAGAGAGAGAGAGAGAGAGAGAGAGAGAAGGATGGAGGGAGAGGGAGAAAGAGGCAGAGAAAGAGATAGTTAAATAGACCGACAGGCAGAGATTGACAGAAAAAGACACAAAGATAAATTTATTATGCATAGCAGCCCGTATTTCATGCAGCAAGGGAAAAGATCCATGATTTAGGGAGTGATAGCATTATCATATGAAATTTCTTCATTCTAGAAGTATATGGGTTTAGAATTCATGGACCGGGAACACTGAAAAGATTTTAGGAACCAACATAAGCTATTTTACCATCTCTTATTAACATTTAATTTAAAAAGATGTAATTCCAATAATACAAAAGGATATCATTTCAGAATAAAAGACTCTGAAATTGAATGAATTTAGCTTTATGAATAGCTCATGACAATTGTCCTATTTTTCTCATTTGAGATGATGGTGGCTTGCTCATGAAAAGGCTCTGTACTTGCCCTTTTCTTAGTTTGGAAACCACTGGATCCCACTGTTTTGGACCTGTGCCTGCATCTCTACATAGACTTCTTTCTCAAGAGCAACGTCAGTTTCTACATCACCAGGCTACATATTGCACTGGACTAGCAAAGCAATGCTTTGCCATTTTGTGATTAGCCTAAAGAACTAGATGGTCAGAGAAGATGGCAGAAACGTTTGTGAATTAGATTTGTTAAGTAATAACTCCTGAACTTGTTGCATCTGTGTGAGGTACACTCTGGAGCACCAGACACAAAGATGAGAAAAAGATGGAACAACTTCTCTGTCTTACTTAGTTGTGAACCAGCCACCTTGTGGAGTCTCAAAGGCCTGATTCTATTTTCATGACAGACTCTTGGAAATGGCTCTGTGGAAATAATTCCAAGTAACTTCTTGGCCTTTCCTCTGGTTATGATTATAGAGAACCAGGGCCATAAGATTGAAGTTGACTGATACTACCATGAACCTTCTGGAAACACACCAAATCTTTTGGGGGATTCTGTGACAGAATCTAGAAGTTAATGTGTTTAGTCCATTGTATGCTGTAGGTAAGCATGACTGTGATGGTACATGTCACAAGCTAATGGGGTCTTACCATGGAAGAATGTTGAATTACAGGTCAGGTTCCTAGATCAGAATCCAAGTTTGGCTCATTACCTGGTAAGTGAGCTGTGGTATGTCAGGTTGTCTCTCAACTGGAAAAGAAATAAAGATAATAATAATAATAATATGTTGTTTGTTAACCTTGCATACAAATGAGGAAGTTGAGGAATAACTGTGTGACACGTCAGTGGGTTATACAGCCAGGAGGGCATGCATATTCCTGTCTCCTGAGTTCAGGTGCAGCCTCTGATATAAATCAGAGTAGTCTATGGGCTTGTAGCACCTGGGGACTTCAGAGATGCAGCATGTTAGGCCCCTTCAATACACTGGACAGTCAGAGTCTCCAGTTTAACGAGGCCCTTGGTAGAGTCATATGGGCATTAAAAACTGGGAAGCTGTTTTTAGAAAACACTGCTTTTTAGAAAATATTTTTCAACCTAGCAAAAAGTATGCCCTCTTGAGCAAAGAGAGGTGGTGTTCCTTTTACTATGAGCTCAAGCCAACCTTGCTACTGAGAGCAAAGAGGAGTCCTGGCTTTTAGAGACATACATTATAAAATATGTTTATGGTGCAAATTCCAAATTTAATTAGATAAACCCAATTTTCTTTGTAAAATTAGGATCTCACTATAATTTCCAGAGAGGAACCCATAAATTACGAAGCATTGTCTTCTAGCTTCAAAAACAATATTTTGTTATGGAGAAAAACAGGATGACACAAATAGAAGAAAAATTGGACTGTTTTTGCCTTTCTAGATACAACTCAGCCTTGGCTCTGCAAAGTCAAAATATGCATCTGTGTGTGTGTGCCCACACGCACACAGAGAAAGAGAGGGGAGAGAGAGGGGGAGAGGGATTACTTTTCCATTGTTAAAACCACGTATCTTGAACAGAGTGGGTCCAAGCAGTGTTAAGATAAAATATGTCTCCCTTTTAAGCCACATCACCCCACAACCTCTGGATTTACACAGTCTTGTATCCCCAATCCCAAATCTAAGTGGCTTTGATTAAGCACCATTCTGTCTCTGAACTTTGGTCTCTATTTTATAATCAAAAAATGTCAAACTGTCTTAGGCTTCAACTGTGTAAGAACTGAGACATAAATAAATCTATGTCAACAGGCAAAACAAAGGTTATAAACCCCTGTGCAGTTACTTTGTCTTTAACCTGAACAGAGTCTGGGAAAGCAAAGCAGTGAGGACACAAAAAAACCCAGCAGTGCAACAGCCCTACAGTGGGAATGACTGACCTGTCTGACAAACAGGAGGCCTGTAGCTGGTCTGTGCTACTTTGTGGGTTCTTCCTTTTCCTTCCCTTTATCCCCACCCCACCCAGGTTCTCCTAACACTAAATAGGAGAGCAACAAGGGTAGAGGGGAGAAAGTAATTAGGAAAATCCTTTCTTTCCTTTCTGTTTCTTCTTTGACCAAGGCTCCCAAACTGCAACCGACCTCCCTAAACAACCACCAAACACCAACCACACCTCTCAGGGTTCTACCATTTATATACCCTCTGAAAAGATCTCATAATTCAAAATGTCACACAATCGAGGAAGCTCTCTGCAGCTGGCAAGACTACACCTCTGCTAGAATACAAGGCAAGTCATAGTCGGCTGCTGTGTACAGTCTGAAGCAGCCCCATATCCTCATACCTGGGATTAAAATGAAAACATATTCTTGTAAGATTTCCATGATTTTTAAAGAAACAAAAATTCCAGAATTCTCCAAAAAAGTCATTACAGGGGTCAGAGTAGCCAAAGCCTTGTGAGCCTCGAGAACACTGAGTGATAAGATTATGTTTCAGAGTATCTGATTATGTAGGGCCTGAAGTTTGCCTTTTGAGGATAATGGAAAACTCTAGAAAACAATTAAACAGAGAGATTAAGAATCAGATTTGTGTGCGCATGCATTCACACGAGTGTGTGTGTGTCTCTCTGTGTGTACGTGCACACATGTGGACAACAGAAGAGTATGTCAGATATCTTACTGTGTCACTCTCTAATTCCTTTGAGGCATGTGTCTCTTACTGGGCCTGGAGTTCATCTTGGTGTTTGTTTGCTTTCTGTTTTTGGTTTGGTTTGGTTTTGGCTAGGCTGTCTGACCAACAAGCCAAGACACTATCTCTTCTTCTCAATGCTGGGGTTTCCGGCAGATGCAGCCATGCCTTCTTCTCTATACAGATGCCAGGGATCCAACTCCAATCTTCATGCTTGTTCAGCAAGTGTTCGTACCCACCAAGCCATCTCCCCAACTATGAGATTCATATTCTTAAAAGAACACCTCAATATTCTGTAAGCCAGAGGCTCTGGGGTACACAAGTGTCTTGGGAGTATGGAAACTGCACCAGGAAGCAAGAGCATTTTCATCTCCTATGAAAGTGTGACGAGGGCTCACTTTTTTATTGTACCTGCGCGGAAGACTTGGAGAATTGTTATAGCTGCCTCTTATCGCCGACAGGCCTTGACAGTTTCCACTCAATCAGGAGCTTTTACCTTGATGAGCTTTTGGAACCTGGGCAAGTTAGCTACTGAACTTTCCTTCCATAGTAGATGCAAGTCTCACCATGATGCCGTTCCCCTTCCCTGAACCAGCAGTAGTCACCACTACTTCCCACAGAAGGAAGAACTCAGAATTCTCAGCAGCACCTATAGGAAGTTTGGATGAATGAGTTCATGGTCTCAGATCACTGGGTAGTCTTCCTTTGTGAAAAATGGAGAATGCATGTCTGTGATTTATTCCCCTCCAGAGTGACAGGTAATGGTCCAGACACTAGTATTATCATCATGACATGGGATCGCATGCTAGAGGTACCAAATCTCAAGCTGCAGAACCATGAAAGCAGGTCTTCTATTACCCAGATTCCCCTAGTGATTCACATGAACATTACAGCATAGAAAGTTCTGTTCTAAAAGACATTCTAAAGTTTTCCCATTTGGACCTTAAGAAGGAGGTGGTATAGGTTGTTAGGCAGTATAGATTATCAGCTCATCTGGAAATATCTGCCTAATGAAAGCATGTCAGTCATCACATGGAGGATTTGACCATGTGCCCCTTTTCAAAGGGCTCCAGAGAGCCGAGTATTTTTACCAACAGTATAAAAATCTTGCTATTCAGAGTTTATTTTTAGTTTCTGAGTGGGATTCCAAGGTTCATCAATTAGGGCTTAGATATGGAAGAAGGACAGTATAGCACCTTCCATCTGATTCACCTTTTAAGGACAACTAGGACTCCTCAAACTCAGACCATGGCAATACTGACTGGTGCTTTTAGCCAGAAACAGGTACCTAAGGGCAAAAACCTGTCAAGCAATTGTCTCAAAGTTCTTCAATAAAATCATTGAGAGACAAGCTGCTCAGAGTTCATGAAAAATAGTAATCAATCTGTGTTTCAGTTCAATTAATTGTGCTCATCTCTGTTCCAAAATAAAATTCACACCACATGAGGGAATTGGGCCAGAAGATGTTACACTTGCAACTGGGTTAACGAAGTGTGAAAATATTTAAAATTCAGACATATGAAGCTTTCCAGTAAGTCTTTCTGTTTAGCAGTCAAAATCACCAAGTTTCTAATTACAGTGTATAAATCTGAGAAGCTTAAAGGGAATGAGAAGACCCTAATGAGGCAGGAATGGGTGTCTTGATTATACTAGAGTTGATTGACATTTATCTTGCAAGCTATTCTAGGTACCCAGCATTCAGAGTTAAATAAAACACAGACTTTGCCTCAATAAAACAAGACAGAATTCTTGTGTAGGAGTGTCTTGCAAAGGTATGATAGGTCAGAGAATTGTCAATATTTTTCCAGCATCCAGATGGCTGGATTGAATCTGAACAGGAATCAGGGGCCCCAGGAAGCAACATGCTAATCCAATGCACTGCCAGAAGTCCCCTGTGAGTTCTGAGGCTAGGGAGCTTTGAACAGGATGGGAACAGATAGCAAACTGGTGGAGAGAAAAGTGGCCAGCTATGTGTAAATTCAGAGTTAAGTGCTTAAAAAGGAGGCTACTGGATCTGGATGAATGCATATACTACCTCCTGCTCTTTAGCTTTACTGCAGTGAGTACTCAGGCCTCATCAACCCTGGGCTCTCATGTCTGTGGTCCACAGAGGCACATCAGGAAGGATGTGATACCTTCCAGATGGACAGGAGGTAGGAAGGGATCAGCTGAATCATGACTAATATAACCATAAGCCTGAATTTGAATCATTTAAGCCAGATCTATGTTAATTAGGATACTAAATTTTCATAATGCAGACCACTATGGGGTATGTTAAGCCAGGCTGGCAACTAGAAAAAGAAACCTCTTGATTCTTTTGAGTTGTTCATGCCAGAAACGTGAGAGTTATCTATTATTCCAGACGCTGTACAAAGAATCCACCAGAAAGTTCCATCATTCCTCCTGCCTAAATAGTCCCAGGTCAGGCCAAATGGCCCTGTTTCCACTTAGGCTATTCTGAGTGCCATCAGTTGCCTGGATTATCTGCATTCCATCCACACCCCTGAGTATACTCTCAGTATACTGACAGTTTCATCATTCTCATCCTGTTCCTAAGCCTCGTCTGCATTTTAGGGCACTTCCTCCCAGACTGGTCCCTCCAGTTTCTTCTTTTAGCCACTTGCTTTCTTTAATGCCCTTTTAGAGACCATATTCAATTTGTTTACATACTGTTCTATAGACTTATCCAAGCTGTTGGACTGTTAGCACCATGATGATATAGGCCCTGTGATGTTGGACTTTCTGAGTTGTCTTGGCTAGATCACAATGTCCAGATGTGTGCTCACACATGCCATGCACTTGGGGTGTTTGGAATGAGATTAGCTAGAGAAGTGTACTGTTAATAAAGCAGATTGACATATAATATGAATGGGGCCTCAACCAATCAGATGAAGGTTTGGGTAGAGAGCAGGGTGATCTTTCTTGAGCAATAGGGATTCAACCCGCAGATCTTCAGACTTGAACTTCAACACCAGATCTCTGCTTCCCTGTCAACCTTTAGACTTGACATGACTAATGCACGCCATTTTCATTTTCCATACTACTGTTGTTGTGTTTTATAAAAAGAAAGAAAGGAGCCAGGGATATGTTTGGTGGAGGCGCGGTATGGTGAGGTGGAAGGGGGTGCCTCTGCCGGCCCATGCTGAGGCATCCCTTCCCCCTGAGGCACCAGCCACACAACAGGTATAGGGCAAAGGTCTTCCCTAAATCTTAAAAGCCAGGGCTCTGAGATGCCTAGAAGCCATTTCTTCCCCCTACCCCCTAACCCCCCACCCCAGACCTCAGCTCTCCATTCACTCCACATAGGATTCCAGAGAGGATGTTAAAAATGTAGGCATCTCTGGGTAAATGCCTTAGACAGAGCAGGGCATCTGAGGATGAGATGGAGGATGACAGGTGTGTTACTAGGAACAGCTCTGATTGTAAAGGCAGATTTCTGATACTCAGAGTCTTGAAGGAAGGGAGGAAGGGAGGGGGAAGGAAGGAAGGAAGGAGGAAGTTCCAATGTAAGTTGCATTTATGTAAGTGGGTCCATTATAGCCACCTGTTCCTCCCCCCACAGCATATTGAGGGTGTCAATATATTTGCCTTGGGTGCTCTTTTTTTCTTCTATTGCAACATAGATATTTGTGATGGAGCCAGGGAACATGGTGGAAGGCATCACCAGACATATAGTGCATGTTAGCTAAAAGACAGAAAATCATTCTCTTAACAATAGGTGGTCCAGAAAAGATATCAGTCATTTAGTTCAGCTGTAAACTGTAGGTGCCAGTACACAGAAATGCAGTACAGCAAATGCATTTGTGTCTGAGTGTTGGGGTGTGTGTGTGTGTGTGTGTGTGTGTGTGTAAGAATATGTGTTTTGTGAGTTTATTCTGTAGTTGCTAGTGCGACTATAAATGTGTTCACATTTGCTGCCGTGTCTATGTGGAGTGTTTACTCTTACACAATCCTGAGCTTTCTCAGCTCCATCCTCAGGATCACTCCAGGTCACTGTGGAGAGAACACTGACCTCTTGGGAGAACTGCTGTCATCTCAAGAGGCTCCCAGCTGTTAATCCTGGACTTCTTGTCATAATATCACTTAGAAATTTGCTGAGGGAAAATTTCAGATAACAAAAAAAAAAAAACAAAAAGGAGAGATGAAGAATGAACACAAAGTTAGTCTCTATATTTGCCCAGCATGGGCTCTTTTATGCTTTTTCTATGGAATTGCATTTTGATGCACTGCATGGGCCCAGAGCCTTTGTAGGGGACCCCTCCTGTACACAGTCACATGGCTAGGGAAGAAACCCTTCCTCTGGTGACCATGTCCTTTCAATACACTGCCCAGAGGCGGTATTTAAGTGGCCAAGAATCTCTTTAAACATCACAAGTTGTTTTCTTTTCATGTCTGATGTTTTACCTCATCACTCCTGTGGAATTCTGCCAGACTGGGCAGTGCTGCATGAATGTGTCCTTTTTGACCAGCTGCCTGGTTTGTTTGTTTTGGTCAGAGCCCTTCAGTGTTCAGCACGGAAATGAAGAGGAGCTGCAAGTTTTCATCTACTATCAGGACAGGAGGAAGCTCAGACCCCTGGAGGTTGGAGTTCAAATCTGCTATTGATTCCAGCTTATCTCTGTCTTCGTTTAGGAAACAGCAGATGGCTTTCCTTCACCTACCCCAACCCGATGGGCTCTTTTCTCTTCATTACTTTTTGCTATCCTCTTAACAAGGAAGAAGTAATTCCATTACAATTGGCACCAAAGCACAGAACTTTGATCTAGTTCCTTACAGTTTCAACTCAGGCTCTCAACCAGTGACTCTGACCCTTTGGGGGTTGATCTTGGGGCTTGACCTTGGGGGTTGGCCAACATTTTCACAGGGGCCCTTCTGAGTCCTTCAGGTTGTCACACAAGTGCTTACTGCTTTCTTGGTCTCTCATCTTGTCCTAGGCATGTTTTTAACATGAGTCTTTACTGAAAATCAGATTGGGAATTACTTAGCTAGGGAAGGTAATATTCACTTTGTGTTTGCTGTTGGCAAGTGATGTGTTTAAATTAACCCTTTCCCAGGTGAGGTCTCAGTTTCCACCTTTATTAATTAGGAGGTTGAACTCTAGGGAACTTGCAGGCCCTGGGTTACCTCTTGAGTGCCAAAAACTAGATTAATCTTATTCCTAGTTTCATGAAACCCTTTACTTATTGCTATGTGTGTGACCTTCTTTTCCATTCAATGTGTGATCTTCTTCTTCATCCATTCATTCTCAAATAGTACATTATTTATTAGACATCTGGAATTTTATCTACTTGTTATCTACAGAAGTACATGCATTTACCTATATCTCTTCAACTGGTCCTCCTTCCTCCCCCAGTGTTCTGAATCCTCTACCTAATTCCTTCACATTTTATATGGTTTTGTAATTTGTATACATTTCTAGTTAATCTTTTGGAGCATTTTCATTCTAGATTATAGTCTTAACATGTCTTCCTATTGACAAATGTAGTTCATTCATCTTAACTGCTGTCTAATACCCCATTGCTTATGTTACTTACGTGCATTTTTAGCATGCTGGGGATTCCTCCCAGGATGTCAATTTTAGCAGCATGCTGAAATGAGCACCATCCATTTAGGTCAGGTGACATGGGCCTGAAAATCTTAGCTCTTGGGGTTATTGAAGCAGAAGAATCACAAGCTAAAGGTGTACCTGGGCCCCAGAGTGAGTTCACAGCCCAACATAATGAGATCAATGCTAGAGCATCTGCCTAATCTTCACAAGGTCGCAGGTTCAGTCCCCAGTACAGACAAAAGCACCATTATACATTCCTTCTAATGATCCCTGCGTGTATCTAGAAAATGGGTAATGTGTTATAGCAAACGAATGTTTACTATAATATCCCCTGTACAAGCTCCCCTCCCCAACAAAGCCAAACAATGTTCCAAACTGGTTTGATTAGTTTACATCACTGTAAGCAAAATACAAGCACTGTGATGATTTTTTTTGACCCTGGCTATCATTGATATCACCAGGCTCCTCTTGTCTAGGTAAGTATCAAATGACAACTATCTTCCTATCTATGACCAAGATCATACACAGATCATGAATAAGGTGGAATCTGCTCCTCACCTTGTTCATCTGTGTTCCTTCCCTGTGAGGTTGGCACTCTCGCCATTCACTTGGCTTTTGATTAGTTTGTACCCTCCTTTCTCCTGCTATATGGGTTACTTCAGCACATGTTTTTATACTTGTGCTCTTAGCTACTCACATAGCTTTGCTAGTTTTATCCCCTGTAACATATCTTTTGAAAACAAAAGTCGCCGGGCAGTGGTGGCGCACGCCTTTGATCCCAGCACTTGGGAGGCAGAGGCAGGTGGATTTCTGAGTTTGAGGCCAGCCTGGTCTACAGAGAGAGTTCCAGGATAGCCAGGGCTACACAGAGAAACCCTGTCTCAAAAAACCAAAAAAAAAAAAAAAAAAAAATGTAAACAAAAGTCTTTTATTATCAGTCTTTCAGTCTTGGCTTATTTTGGCAAGAACTCCTCTGTTCTTAACAAATCCATCCTTAACCCAAGTCAAGAAGAACAATTCCTTATAGTTCTACTAACATTTGTACATTTTGGTCCTAAAATATATGTGTTTGATCTGTTTGCAATTATTTTTATGTATGATACAGAAGGAATATACAGTATCCCTTTTCCACTGCAGAACAGATACTTTGGCCAAGTTGTACCAGGAAGTCCTTCCTTTCCCTTGCCTTATCAGCTGTATCTAACTTACCCACGAATTCTGATATGTTTTATTTTTTTCCTGATTTCCTTCTGCCACGGGCCTCCATAACAACCACACATGGCCGTATTATTCTAGTGCCACATTTAATCTGGATCTCCGATAGCGTCCACCCTCTGCCTCATGCTTCAGAAATATCTTGATTCTTCTTGCCCTGGGGGCTTTCATTTTAGAATCTACTCATCAAATTTAATGAAAACATCTGCTGCCATTTTGATTAGAATTGCATTGACTGTGTAAAACTATATGTGTGTAATTGACATCTTTACAATATTAAATTTATCTATATTTAGGTTTGCTTTAATATCCCCCATCGTTTTATTACCTCACTTACAGAGGTGTTGTGTTTCACATAAGCCTGAACCGCTAACTTTGATTAGGAAGGGTTGTGTCCCTCGCTCTTATTTCCCTCCAGTCTCCATACCCTTCTTTCACAGCTTCCCGTGTGCCATTTTCCGCGCCTCATTGTATAGAGACATCTTCCTTGCCAGGAAGCCCATGTGCCTGCTTTATCTTAGACAACTATACACCTTCTACCCTCTTAGAAAGATGCCTGATCATCGCCCTAAAATGAACTTTCCCCACATCCCATTGTTCTCTACCATTGCTTCTCCTTTCTACATAATATGCTACACACAATTTATAATTATCACATATTTATTTGTGTCTCTCTGCATTGTAAGTGCTGTGCTGTGAAAATAAGACATATATTTTGATACACACATGCACACACACTACACACTACACACACACACACGCACGCACACACACACACACATTTTTACAGCTTTTTTTTCTTACTGAACCTGGAGCTCATTGATGGGTGGACCAGCTGACCCATCTTCAACTACTCTGGTACTCGTGTCCCACCCCTGTGCCACCATGCCTAGAAATGGGTGCTGAAATCTGCATTTAGGACCCTGTGCTTCCATAGTAGCCATGAGCCTCCATAAAAGATACGGACTGAGCCATCTCCTCAGCCCTGAGTGCTTAATATTTATTTAAAGTAATCTATTCTCTGGGAATGTTAGTGGCCTTGTAACAGCTCATCCTGCTAGGCAGGGGGAGTAGAACATGACTCCTATGCACACTCCTTTGTACACCAACATGTTATAAACTGGTTCATTTTCTTTCTGGACACCAGCATCTATGATATGTTGATGATCATGTTTTTACTTTTTACTATGCCCAACATGCTTCCATTTCTGTTCAATCCACTTTTTCTCATTTAATGGCTCTCTGACATCATAGACCATGTCTTACTTTGTAATCCCTTTATTTGGGGATCTGTCAATTGATCTCTCTAGAATGTAGAACAGAACTGGGGGGACATAAGAGTGAACTTTCTTTAAACAGCTGGCGAGGAGAGTCTGACCCTTTGCCTTGCTTCCTTTCCCCTCTTATAGATTTGTTGGCAGGCAGTGAGCAGAAGCACTCATGTGCTTCCCATTGATTGCGGAACTGTGCTCAAAATAATAGCTCTCTGTGTTCAATAGAAATGGATCTGAGGGAGGAGTGTAGAACAATATGTCCAGATAGGATGGAAATCTATACACTCAAGGTTAGAAGACTGGGCATAGATTGCTGCTTGTTTTGAAACTTAACTTTCAGTTAGTTATTTCCTAACCGGAGATGCAGAGATGGCATAGATGTCTCCTCCTCGTTTTCCCTGGTGCCCATTCCCATGTAAGCACTAGTAATCCAACAGGGAATGCTCTTCACAGAAACGTGGTGGGGCCTCTGAACTTGTTTCCTCTTGTCAAGACACCTGAGCTGGTTATTTTCAGTCCAATGAGGTCAGCATTCAGTTATCAGTCTGTCTCACAGAATCTGTTTTTTGTCTGCTTGTTTTGTGTGTATTTTTGCTTTGTTTTAATTTTAATATTTTATATAAGATGCAATGGGGTTTTGATGTTGTTTATTGTTTGCTTGTTGAGACACAGTTTTTCTGTGTAGCCCTGGCTGTCTTGGAACTAACTCAAATAAACCAAGTTGTCTTTGAACTCAGAGAGATCCTCCTGCCTCTGCCTCCTAAGCACTGGATTAAAGGCATGGAATACCACTGCCCAGCATGTACTGGAGTTTTGCCTGCTTGTATGTCTGTGTAACGTGTGTGACTACAGAGGCCAGAAGAAGACATCTGATCTCCTGGACCTGGAGTTACAGACAGCTGTGAGCCGTCATGTCAGTGCTGGGCATTGAACCTAGATCCTCTGGAAGGGTAACCAGTTCTCTTAACCACTGAGCCATCTCCCCAGCCCCATGCATCTGTTCTTATAATAATTTGTGCATCTCTTTTCCAGTCTTAGCATATTTCATTTTCAAGTACTTTTTTGCACTAGTTATAATCTTTATAGGCTTTCCCATAATACCCTCAGTGACCTTAGAATTATGGACCAGAAAATGAGACAGATATAATATTCTGGTAAAACCCTCAGACACTGAAGCCTACTCTGGGATGTGGATGTCCAATGAGCAGTAAGGCTAAACAAGGTCTACGCGTGTCAGGATCAAAGTCACTCCTATCTTACAATTAGAGTTGTGATTCAAATCAACATGGAGAGTCAATGGCATCAGAGGTATTAAAACTAAATTGGGCAAGAGGCTATGGTTCTTGAGGATCAGACAATTCACAGCAGGATCCAAGCCTGTATGTGGAGGTACAGAGAGCATGTCAAGACCAGGTGTGTTTCTGTGACCTCCTAGAAAGGACCACTTGGGACTCACTGGGGCTCCTTCTGCCCAGATTCCAGGTATTGAGATTAACCTTTGACCCTAGGTAGGATATGGTTGACATTGCCCAGTAGGTCAGAAACTAAGAACAGAATCCATGGATTCCCTTCTCCCTTTACTGTTTTCCTTCCAAATACAGTATGCCTCTGCTCTTTTTGGAGCCTTTTGAGCCATGCGTCATGAGAACTGACTTAGGAAAACAGTACACCATTCCCAGCATTAGCCAAGGTAGTGGTGACTTTTCCTGCTGATGTGATAAAAGACCAGGACAGAAACAACTAAAGGGTTGAAGGGATTTGATTCACAGTTTAATGATCCAGTCCACTTCAGCAGGAATGTTATAGCTACAGGAGCCCAAGGTGGCTGGTCATACTGAGTGCACAGTCTGAAAGCACAGTGTGAGGGTTCTCTCCTTTTCTTTCAGTCTGGGAGCCCTGGAATGCTGCTGCTCTCAGTTAAGATGGGTCTTCTGACCTCAGTTTACCTCATCTAGAGGATCCTCACAGGTGTGCCTAGAGACTTGTCTCCCAGGTCATTCGGGATTCCATGATGTTGGCAATAACAAGCCTTACAGACATGTCGTTTGCTAGAGGTAGCACTCACTACATTTTGTCCTTTTTTGCCTTCTGGGTCAGTGTGCTATCTGCAGTCTTAGGATGCAGTTCTCAGTACTGAAGCTTACACGTCTCACTGTGTGGAAGAAGGGGGTGGGGGCTATAGAGATCTTCTTGAAGAAGAGGCTAGACAGAGAAAAGCCTACCCTTGAGCAAATCCTCCACACTCATCATGCCTGAAGCTCAGCATATGTAGACATCCCAGGGTGGCTGAAGGACCTTGTGTGAGCATCCTTTTCTGTATGCTTCTTCACTGCACCCTCATTCTGAAATCTTAGCCTCCCTCAGATACAATTTATAACTATCTTATAGAAAATTATATATTAGAGAAAAGCACCTATAATTTCCCCACTACAATTGTTTTGCTTTGTGTTTTATCTTTATTAATATGCATACATTTTTACTAACAATAATTACATCAAATTTGTTATTGTAATTTTTCATTAAGCATTTTATCACAATCACAATGCCTTTAAAGTACCATGGAAACAGCTTATCGTTTTTTAATGACTGCATAATTGTCCACTGAATGTGCATTCTCTAATTTACTTTTCCATTCCTGTATTGTTTTCCTATATTTCAGATACCAGTATGATGAACCATGGGCTTATGGTAGCAATTGTTATCATGATGAAAAAAAGAAACAAAAAATCCCATGACCTTCAAATCAGATTAACCTGAATTCAAACCTTGTTTCTAATACTACCTGAGATCTTTGAGGCAAATCAATGTCTTCGATGTTAATTTACTTAAATTTATTAAAGCAGTGTCTAGGCAAAGCAATCTTCAAACCCACAGTGCTCAAATACTGTAAGGGTTACATATATTGTTGTCATAGCTGCCAAGTATCTATTCAGTGTCACAGCTGACTTTTTTTCCTCCTCTGGGTAATGTGTTTTCTATGTTGGACAACCACACACACACACACACACACACACACAAACATGCACGTGCACGCACACAGACACACACTATATACACACACTCTCACACACAATTATAGGGTTGAATGGAGTGAGTACCTCTTGTAACTCTTGATACATATTGCCAAATTGATCTCCAAGTGGATTGCACCCTTGTGAGCATGTGTTTTGAGTCTTATATTGAGCTTTTATGCCAATCAACGAGCCTGGGAACCAGGCCTTTGGCAGCCCACCAGAGATTTATGTCAGCTTTCATGATACCCTCAGAGCAGGCTGATGCGTGAAGAGCTCATCACACATGTTGGCAGATCCATTTGCACTCTCCAAGGACGTGCTAGGAACACTCTTGCCTCATCATCTTCTGTTCCCTTCCGTCTTCCTTGTGCCATAAGACAGAAAGTAGCATGTCAGGCTTCCAGTAGTATCCCAGTAGACCCTGGCACCCTATAGAAACTCATGGCTAGGCTACTACAGCATCTATTATTAATTTCCCCTATGCTACACCACCAGGTGTGCCTGTTTATGGGCATTCCAAAGCTTCAATGAACTCATCTTCAAAGAGAATAGCAGCTCACCTCCAAGGGTGGATTCAGTGTTCCTGGGCACATGTTAGAAATATCTGTCTCAGGTCCCATCTCAGATATCTGGAGAGCTGTGATGCCCATGTGCTTAGTTCACACTTGTTTAATTTACAGTTTGACAACTGCAGTGCTGAGCTAGCTTCCAGCCAAGACTTTCCTTCATACCAGGAAGGCCTTAGGTTTAGAACCATGTCCTCTCTACTTCAGTTTTCTTCTACCCTGCAGAGAATCTTGGGTCAGCACCAGAACCACCAATGCCTCTTTGGCTGAGGTGATCAAAATCATCTTTCTAAAACATTGATAATAAAGTCGCTCTATTATTTAAAATCCATCCTTGATTCCAGTTACTTTTTAGAATAAGATCTCAACTCTTCTTCATCATGACTAAGGATGTCCTCCATGAATGATCCAGTCTTTTATAGCTTTCTCAGTGCCATTCTTCTGTTCATGTATTCTACACAGTCTACAGGTTTCCATCACAGCCATGTCACATTCCCTGCTAGTCTTCTCTTTATCTGGAACATCATAGATGTAGACATATCTCTACCAGGCTACCTTTATCTTATCCTCAGTACTCTGTTAAAGGATCTCAGTTACACTTGGTACTTCTGTACTACCTGGATTAAGAGGTCATTTCTTGTTTTATAGTAACATTTTCTAAATTCTGTACTGTGTTTCTTTATGTCTGCATCTGTTAGCAGATCAGATGTCTGAGACTTCCCCGAACAGGTTCTGGTCATTGTTAAGTCTCAGGACCTATAAATACTGGGTCATTCATAAGTCAACAGTTGTTCCTGTGTCCTTCCCGCCTGCTGTCCCTTGCAGAAGATTGTCTCATAGCTCCTGCTGTGCTACCTTCCTTTCTTGCTTCTGTTCCTCTGGACCCATTCACTGTAGGACCCAGGAACCCTGTCTTTGCTGTGTTATGCTTCCTCTTATTTGGAAAGGCCACAGATCCTCTCAAGGTTCCCTTCCAGGTTCTGACACCTGTCATTCCACTCTTCTCTCCCTCCGTCACCTCCCTCTTCCACTGGGCTCTACTGTTTCCTTCAAGTGGCCCATAGATTATAAATACTGCTGAAGTCAATATAACTGAAGTCAGTTATCTTCAGTTATTTGTTTCTTTCTGGGAGATTCTGTTAAACCCATTATCATTACCAAGCAATTATTCTATTTCATCCTGGTACTTGGAAAGAGGGATTAAGTTACCCACGATGTCAGGACTGGTGTGACCAGATTGAGAGGAGGATGCTGCATGCCCCAGTAAAGATGGCTTCATCATCATGGTTCAGTTTGCAAATTTTATTCCACTTGGACGAGTTTTGCAGCTCAACAGAGGTATTCAGCATTGGCCCTGCCCTTACACAACTCAATGGCCTGCTTGACCATTTGGCTTTGGGAGGGCTCTAACACAAATATTTGCTGTCTGGTCTGTCAGCCTCAAAAAGAAAATTGCAGAAGGCAAATTTGGGATAATATTTTTTTCATTACTGGGGAAAAGTTTCCCATTCCAAGTCAATTTTGAAAAAAAAATCATTTCCCACATCTGCACAGTAGATATCAAAACAGACAAGGCTCACTGAATTGCAACCACAGCACTGCATAAAGTTTTTTCTTTTCAATCAGTTATTAAAAAGAAAACAAACTAAACAAAACAAAGAAAAGCAGTCCTGGCCTACTTGAAGGGCTCCTTCTCTTTTCAATAGTTTAAAAGCTCAGTGACCATGGTCCATTTGCAACCTCAATTTGGATAGTAAACATTGTGTGTTTATGCTATTCAAGGCAATGTTTCCCAAACACTTGTCCCGGAACCCTGGTACACAGTTGTGGCTAGGGTTTTTATGGTGTAATTTTTGTGCATCCTCTCCCAAATTCATATGTTGAAACATAATTCCCAAAGTGGAAGTGCTGCTAAGTAGTAAGATCTCTGAAAGACTAATCAGTAAAGTAGACAATAAGAGCTTCACCTTCATGATAGCATGAGGTTTCTTATAAAACATTTCAGAAGAAGCTTGTTCACACTTTATGCCAATATTGACCTAGCTAGAAGACACCATCTATAAGGAGAATACTTATCACACTAAATCTGCAAGGACATTGCCTTCAGTCTTCAAGCTCCCATAATTCTAAGCAGGATATCTCAGCTGTTTGTGATGCCTCGGTGGTAATTTGGTGCGGCATCCCTAATAGACTATGGCAGAGGTTTCAAAGCTTTTCATCTAGAAAAACACTTAAAATGAAATAAAATGTTTGCTTTTTTTTCTTATTCCTCAACTTTCACAATTCTTTTAGTAAATTGTTGCTGTGTAGTAAATGATCAGTAGACAGCCATGGGAACAGCAGAGAAGAGTATGAGGAAACAGAGAAGGGAACACATTGCATTCCAGGCAATGGACTTCCAACCCAGCCGTAAAGTTCCTGAGCATCCAAAGGAAGTCAAGTCTTGTCCTTCCTGAGATCTACTAAATCAGAAACTCTACAGTGGAGCCAGAAGATATGAATGCAGGAGATAGGAGTGCAGGTGATTCTCTTGTGCAGGTGTATTTAAGAGCCACTGTGGGAAATCCCAATGGCCTGAAGTTGTCCTCCTGTCTCAGATCTGGTTGGGTTTTTCACTTCTCCAGGACTCCCACATTCTCCCATTGCTTGCTGGGGATTCTCTCACTGCTGTGAGCTAGTTCATTTCTAAGATCCACAGGGCCTATCCAGAAAACTAAAATCACTTCCACCAGGCAGTCCACCTTTCTATCCAGCATATTTTCTGATCTTTATGATCTTTGCGTTTTGTCTCTGAATACCTGTTTTTTGCCATGTTCTACTAATTTCCAACTGCTTACTGCTACCGCCTCCTTTTCCTCTGTACCTTCATGCACATTAATACAGTGATAATTTACCTTTGAGGCCACTCCCTTTATCTAATAATGACTGTTTCCTGTCCCAATTATCTGAATAGTTCATTACTGCCTTTTTGTTTCTTTATCATGATTTATTGCATGTATATGACAAAAGTGCACCTATTCAAAGCATATAATATATATTAGGTTTAATATAGGTTTAATATAATAGGTTTAATTTTATATATTAAATATAATATATAAAATATATGTCATATATCATATATTACTATATATCATATATTACTATATATCATATATTATATATGTGTGTGTATATGTTTGTATTGTGAAGTGACTACCACAGCTGAGCAAATTAACATATATATATATATATATATATATATATATCCTTCAAACAAATATGACATTTTATGTGTGTAGTGTAATAAAACCCTAACTCATAAAGGCAAAGGATAGAATGGATGATTTCTAAAGCTTTGTGACAGAGCTCTGGCCTAGCATGCTTGAGGTTCTGGATTTGATCCCCAGTACTGGAAAGAAATTAGCTTGCCTGCCACCTTCTTCAATCAGTTTTTACATTTTCCCATGCAATATTCCAGAGAAAATATGCCATTGCAATGACTGGCTTACATTAAACTACTGTGTGTGTGTGTGTGTGTGTGTGTGTGTGTGTGTGTGTGTGTGACTAAGCTTTGAATAAAGCTTATATTCATCAATGTTTCTCCAACTAGTAGAATATTCTTAGTGGTTCATAGCGATAATCATGAACGCATGACACACGTGCGATGCCAGTCTGCTTTCCCCACCCTCTCCTAAGTCAGTATAAAAGAGCTAGAGCAGTAAGTGGGAAAGAGCAATGGATAAGGAAAATGACTCTTTTGACTTTCTTCTTCCACGTTATTCCTTCATCCCTGTTTCTTTGCCCAGATACATCCTCTTCCATCAGAGACATGCACACCTCCTTAATTTAGAATTCAATCTGGCACCAGCTCCCTGCGTAATACCTTTATGCCATCTAGACTCCCTTCTGCATTTTTGTCTTGAGAAGAAAGATGTTGCTAAGAACTGTTCTATATTTGTGTCCTTACCTGAAATTAAAGCCCATAGCTACATGGCAAAATCTATTTCATAAAGCCTTGGGCACTATACTTTATATGCTCTGCTGCCTGTCCTATCCCTTCCCAGAGACAGTGACTTCGAGTGATACAAATGAATCACAGCAGCTTCAGCTACATGTTTTAATGAGTAATCAACCCAAATTAGACACAGAGATGGTCATGTTGCCATGCGGTCTTAGGATTTAGATGTGGAACCTTTCTTACCATGTTCCCCAGGAAATCCTATCAGACAGGTATTCTGTCACAGACTGAAATGGAGGGAAAGGCTGTCAATTACCAGCCCTGTTGTCTTCTGCCTGGAACTTGGGAATCCATTGGAGGGAAGCTTATATTCGGATCCACAGGAGTCCTAGGATGACAATACCCAAGGTATAACCTTAGGCTTACTATCCAGGCTTTGTTAAGTTTCTTTCAGTAAACTGAGAGTATGCTTTTGTCCAGAAAGTGCATCTGTGACATTAGACTCCAGCTGGGGGAAGCAACACTTTCATTGTTGAGGCTTGGGAAACCTGGACTGTGCAAAGTCACAGTAGCAACAAAAATGTTTTCAGGGCTAAAGAAAGCAAAGCTCTTTGAGGTTGGCTCCTTGGGCATCTCAGTAACTGTGGGTTAAGATGTTGTTGCAGGTGCTAAGTGAACCAAGATTGATGGGGAGCTTTGTGCAGACTTTAGATCCACTGTAACAAGTTAGCCATTTATGTTGATACAATGTAACAATAACAACGGAAAATGAAAACGATTCCAGTCACCCAGACTCTCCCATTTTTCTTTCTTTTTTTAATTCCTTCTATTCCTTGTCTCCATGCATATGAAATTTTTATGTACTTGTAATTATTGTGTCTTTATAATTTTAAATGCATTTCTCTCACTTAAATTATACTGAAGTTATATCATTAGCATTTTAATGGCCATATAATGTCCTATCACACTTTATTTAACCATTCCCTGTGACACTCACAAAGCCTCCGGTGTTTCCCCCTCAAAAATGAGGTTTCCATGGACATGTCCAGGAGAGTTTTTAATCCTACTATCAAATTATTACCTTTGAAGAAGTTTCCAGGGCGGTTATTCTGGTGTTAAAGAACATAACCATTTGGTGTTTCTCTAGCTTGCTCTGTGCCCATCAGTATCACATGACATCAAGCTTACCCTGATAAAGAGGCCTGTAACTTTAGTCCCTCCATGAGGAAGGGAGGTAAGGCTAGTGGGTACCTGGGCACAAAGTAATGTCTGAGGCTGATAGTTGGATCCACACCGAGGATGTGGTAGGAGGAACAATGGAAGTCATAAAAAGAGAAAACACAGTCTACTTTTGCTCTAAGCTATGGGCATTGCCCTACTCTTTCTTCTGTCCCTTTCTTTGTTCGTAAGTGAGCAAAATCTTAGTGGCTGAAGGTTTTGATGCACTATGGAAAGGAAGCACCTGACATAACAAGTTCTTTCTTTATACCTTTTCCTTACCACAAACTTGATCTGTATGTATACATGTCATTAGATTTGCAGTCCACTGTAAATCCAGCATGGTCCTCTCTAAAGACCCTTAATTATATCTGCAATGATGCCTCTTCCAAACCAGGTCCATTCACTAAAACCAGGTCACCTTCACTGACTCAAATTGGACAGATCTCCTGGGACCCATCCATCATCCCATTACCCAGGGCAACTTGTCCTTTGACAGGGTGTATGAGGCTGGAGAGGAGCTTGGTGGAAAACAGTTGAATATGTCCATGAGAGGAGGATGAGCTACAACCCATTTTCCTAGGAAATGGGAGGTGATTAGACCCTTGGCTCTATGTAGATTTATGCAGGGTTGCCTGACTCCAAAGGGAATCAGAAGATTAGTAAAAAGCATGTCTCGTCCAGCTGGAGCAGATGCTTGGGCTAATGTTGACCCAAGTTTGGGGGAGCTATGCATTACCTAGAGAAGGGGTAAAGCAGCCAGGCTCAATACTAGGCAGCAGAGCAATCTTTTCTACTCTTCCTAATCCCTCTCTGTCCAGAGCCCCAGACACCATTTTAGACCAAGGATGTCACACCTTTCAGCCATCTTCAATCCCAAGTCCTGGCAGTAGAAGGACCCTAAGTGTCTTAGAACCTCTAGATCTATTAAGCAGGCCACATGAGGGTTGGTTTCAAAACCATGTAAGTACTGTCAGTTCCTTGAGGCACTTATTGCTCTGGGAACAGACTAGAGTATCTTTCTAAAGCTGGATAATGGGAGGAGTACTGCTATTCTCCAGGGTACTAAGGCTGCTGACTGAAGTCCCTGAGCAGTTCCAGTGAGATGACAAAAATTCCTCTGTAAAGTAAGCCTAGTGTGGAAAGAGGGGGAAATAACAAAATGCAAGCAGCGAGTCACCCAGATAAGGAGAATAGAGGCTAATTATTTTCCTTTTACCCCCTTGTGTTCTCTGTCTGTCTGTCTGTCTGTCTTTCTTTGTCACTGTGTCCTCTGTATATCTATCTATCTATCTATCTATCTATCTATCTATCTATCTATCTTTCTTTCTTTCTTTCTACCTACCTACCTACCTACTTTCCACAAAAGCATGAATTTTGTTTGTAATTAAAGCAAAAAGGTATTTGCATTGGGGTGAAGGAATTCAAAGATGTTAGATAAAGCACAATGGCTCAAAGCTTCATCTGAGCAGAAACCAACTCAGTGCTCTTGGCTGAGATAACCCAAAGTGGAGATTCAATGAGAATTGGATGCTAATATTCAAGGTCTCACATAAATGTCTTCACACAAGGACTCTGCCTTAGCATCAAAGTTATGCCCATTGATAACCAAAGTATCTGTAATAAGCAAAATACCAGACAGTCACACATACAATATGCAAACTTGTATTAGTATGCAGAGACTGCCATCCCAAAATAGTACATGTGCTGGATGATTTTAAACTACAGACACAGTTTTCTCTACATTCTGTAGGCTGGAGTCCCAAAGTCAAGGTATCAGCGTTGACCGATTCCTCCGAGTGTAGCAGAGAGAATGTGCAGTAAGCCTCCTTTGTTCTTAATAGATTAGTACATTATAAAATATGATTATTTATTTATTTGTGTGTTTGAGGGGTGGTGGTGCATGCGCAGAAGTCAGAGAACAAGATGTGGAAGTTAACTATCTCCTTTTAGCATGTGAGACCCAAGGCTGGAATTCATGTTATCAGGTTTACGGGTAAGTGCCATTTCCCTCTGTGCCATCTTACCAGATTAGTAATTTTTAAATATATTTAAAACTTAATACATTATGTAAATGTATGTAATATATGCTTTGATTATATTCACCTTCTCCCCTCCCCATAGTTCCTCCCAGATCCACCCCTACTGATTCAGACTCTTTCAACTTCATGGCTTCTCATTTCCTTTCTTATAACCCACTGGTAGTGTTTTTAAATATATTCCTTTTGATCAAAAGAAATAGAAACATACATATATTTCATATTAGACTGCAGC
Source organism: Rhynchomys soricoides (assembly GCA_019843965.1). NCBI lineage: Eukaryota > Metazoa > Chordata > Mammalia > Rodentia > Muridae > Rhynchomys > Rhynchomys soricoides. Next base: position 4,828,747 of record JADRCH010000106.1, on the reverse strand, counting down.
AGAGATTACTAATAACATACTGTGATCACAGGAATCCATGCCAATTTTTTAACTTCCCTCATTGCCAGCCTTGGCATTCCTTGGCTCATGGCCACACCCCCTAGTGTCTGTCACATCTTCACATGCCTTTCTCCTATGCATCCATGTCTTCTGCACCTACTTTCTTCTTTTCATTTGAGTGCTACTTGAAGGACCTCACTTCCCAAAGCAATAGTTCAACCGACAATGAAAACCCACTCCAGCCATTCCCTTCAGGCTCACTGTGGGGCCTGTGTTAGCCGATAGCTGTAAGTGTGCAGAGCAACTTCCTTTCTCTTCAGGCTCCCCTGCCTCCCTTGACACACTTATTACTGACTTCTGACCAAGACATAAACACTCATCGGTGGCCTGTTACACAGTCCTACATGGGTTCTCTTGTCCTTTTGAAGCTATGAACATCTCCTTCACACAAGGCTTGAGCAGCAGAGGAGTGGCCAGCATCTTGTCCACATATCCTAAGGAGGCCAACACATCAACTTGGATCATCTTAGGTTCCAGTCTGTCCCCCATCTGCCTATCTGCCTATCTCTCTTGGTCCTTGACTGATATACTTCATTGTCAGAAGATCTGGGAAGAGAAATGATATGTAACTGCATACAAGCAAAGGCTAAAAATAAATTGACAAGATTAAGTCTAAGAGGCAGGCAGAGAGGAAGAATGAGGAGAGAGGGAGAAAAGACAAGAGGGTAACGAGTCCTCCATGGGACTAGCTCCGAGTTCTAAGGTTACATCCAAACCAGGTATGTACGGGTGAGAGAGCATAGTGGGGAATCATGGGGTCAAGGGCACAAAGCTCTAAGAGATGGTTTGCTTCAGAGTGTTGCCAAGAGAAGGAATGTTCTGGTTTTCCCCAAAATTCTAACTCCTGCTGTCCTAGCTACTGCAGCTGCCTGGGAGGTCACTGCTCAGGTTCCTTTCTGCTCAGGTCAATTAGAAGCATCTGCAGAGGAGCTGGGGTCTTATTCCATCCCTGCTGAGTGGGCTCTATCTCAACTACATATACTGGGTGAGACAGAACTACATAGAGTGAAAAGCAGTGAAAAGCAGGCTCATCGTAGTCTCCCTGTGGAGACTATGGGAAGACCAGTCATTTGTTCATTAACCTGATTCTTCAACATTCAGTGAACACCTACAGACAGCAAACTGTCTCAGGCAGCTAGGATACATCAGTGGACCAATTAGACACCAAATTCTCTCCTCCAGGAGCTCATGCTTCAGTTTCAGTAAGAGGCATCTTTTTTGAAGTCTTGTTGAGCCTTTTCCAAAGCAAGGCAGGCAGATTGGTAGAGCATTGAATGGCCTCCACCTCTGTCACCCTAAGATCAGATGGGGTGTCCTTTTGCCTATGATGGAGCTGAGAATATTCTTTGGCCAAGACTTCAAAAATAGACAGTCCTAGTTTGATGTCCCATCTCATCTAGCATCATTGAATGCTAGCACAGTCAGCAGCCGAGACCCTGGGACGCTTCCTTTCAACCAGGATAATCTGGATTGTCTCTGATCTCATCTGATTTAGACATTGGTTCCAAGAATGAGCTGATGGCTCTATTCTCATTGCTTTATCAGTTACAAACCACATACTGATTACTTACTATGTTCATTCTCTGGTGTATTTGTTAAATCATTTATACCTTGTTTCTGGAAAGGTTTCAGATTTCCATTCTTCACTGTAAGGATGGAATATTAACAAAAGAGATGAACATGAGGTGTTCTGTTGTCCTGAATGTGTATCTAAGCCAAACCCCTTTGCCAGTTCTATCTCTTAAGTCAGAACCTCCAAATAGGAAAATACTGTGAGCCATGTTTGTGTCTTAAAAGTCTCTAGTGTCTTCACTAAAACAAAAACCAAAAAGAAATTGACAAAATTTATTTTAATCCTATTTCACTTACCATATTTAAATAGTATCAGTTATATGTCATTACTATAAAAATGTTGATAAGAAATTTGCCATCCCCTTTTTTGTGCTAAGATTTAGAAACATGGTGTGCATATCACACCCATAGTTCAGTTGGGCAAAGAATAACCACACTTTGAATGATTGATGGGGACATTTCAATATCCTCATTTGTTCAATATGCACATAAATGTCAGATCTAGTTGCATGAGAGCAAAAAAATGCTGATTTGTGTAAAAACCATGGGGCCCCTTTAAGGAATCAGCAAGTGTTAAGCTCTTCCTACCTTTGATTATTTATCCATTTTGAGAGTGTTAAGAAGGGGCCAAGTGTTAGCTTCAAAATACAATTAAGCGTTTAAAACCCGATAGATGATGTGCTCAATGCTTTTATTAGCTGATGTTTCCTTTGCCATTATGACCTTAATATTTCCATTAAGATCACTCTCTGTGATGGGTCAACTTATTTCTCCCTCTCCAAAGATATGGAGAAACCTTCTCACTTACACCCGTGGGCCTGTCTTCCTTGAAGAGTCTTTATGGATATAATAAAATAATTATATCACACAGCTAGAGTATGGATTAGCTTAGGTCCCAAAACAATAACTTCCATCCATGTAATGGGGAGATTTGGATGTGTGGACAGACACATTGGGGGTGAACCTTGTACCAAGAGAGGCAGAGCTATGGTTGATGCTTCAGAGAGGCAAGGGATGCCCAGGATTCCTGGCAACCACCAGAAGCCGAGAAGAGGCAAAGCTCGATCCTCCCCTCTAGCCTTCAGAGAGAGCCTGATCCTGTAGACACTTAGATTTCAGAGTTCTAGAACCCAGAAGTTCCAGAAAATAGGTTTCTATTGGTTGACAGCATTTGCATGTGACCATATGCTTTCTTAGCTTGCAGCTACCCTTCTCTCCTCCTACACCCTCCTCATCTCATTCCATCTAGTCAGTAGCCTCCACCATTCCTGTCACAATGCTATTCCAGGTCACTTACACTTTATACTCCATGAAAACCAAGCTCTCCTATAGAGTTCTAGTCCCAGGTACAACAGTAGTAGAAGGAAGACTAGGGAAGCTGATCAGTCTGCAAGATTCTGAGTTCTGTGTGACATCCAGTCATGGAGCATGCCTCTGGACGTCAGTGTCCTCCTCAGCATGAGCCTAAACTTTCTTGCAGATGTATGCCAAATGCATGGTCTGGCCAAGGAGATTTCCAAGGGATTTGTGGATGAGCCTCACAAAACGATCTATTTTTACACAGCTGAGGCTCATAAAATGATCAGGTGGCTTGTTCAAACGGAAAAGAAGGAAAAAAGGAACAGCCTCCTTTGTGTTTGCAGGAAATAGAAAACAGGAAAGAGAGAGGGATCTCCATGAAGTGGGTGGAGCAACCAGCCGCTGGAAAGGTAGAATCCAAGAGGGCCAGAGGGGGTCAGAACAGGAGTCTGGCTAGCCTGCCTGCAGTCACCTCAGACCTGGTGACTAGAAACCACACCAGCAATGTGCCAGATGGAATGGGAGCTGCTCTCCAACATGAATTTGAATCATTGTACATTTTATCCTTTTCATAGTAAACATTCAACTCTCTCCCAGGACAGTTTGGTAGAACTTCCAGGGGGAGTCTTGGCCAACTTCTTCTGCTAGGATATAGGTGAATGACCTTTGTTATTTTTACTGTACCACAAAATCATCAAGTTGACACCTCTAAGACTCTATCAGAGGAAGAAGGAAGATAACCCCACAACCCA
>JADRCH010000106.1:4785747-4825054 GCA_019843965.1 Rhynchomys soricoides | reverse complement strand
ATTGTACAGTTGATCATAGCGGTTATCATTGTAGAGTTGATCATAGCAGTTATCATTGTAGAGTTGATCATAGAACACACTTTCCTTAGCTTGTGTTGTGTCAAAATCCCTTGACTCACATTGCCAATGTTTATCTCACTCGGTGACTGTGAAATATATCATCAAGCTGACAGTCCCTAATCTGCTTACCCATACCTCTCTTACTGGATACAGTTGCCCTAACCAGATAATGCTCATGTCTCTGTAATTTGTGGATCAAGAACTGGCAAAGCCAATGCAGCCACAGTCAGCCTAAATTATGCATAGGGCCAGGATTTCGTCTATTTAATTCCAGGACAGTGTGGTGGGTAGCTCTCACACATAGTGAGTTGGAAGGGATTTTTTTTTTTTTAAATGTAAATACTGGGATTTGATAGGATTGAGTAGTGTATTATTTGCTATAGCAAATATCTATACTCCTGGTGTCTTAATGTCTTAACTGTGTATGTGTGTGTGTACATACATATATGCATATATATATATATATATATATATATATAATATCATATGATATGCACAATACCATTTCTAATCCTTGTAGAAGTCAGAGCCTAAATCAAGTTGTCAATGGGACTAGCTTTCCTAAAATCAGCCTGTGACCTCCTCAGAGCCCCCAATCCCACCTGTGACCTTGGTTTCTTTTGATTTGTGAATAAATCATTGCACCTTGTCTCCATGTCCATCTTGCTCCCTTCTGTACATTTCCTTTCTCACGTTGAAGGATGCTTATCATTGGATTAAAGCTCACCTGCGCCGGGCAATGGTGGTGCACACCTTTAATCCCAGCACTTGGGAGGCAGAGGCAGGTGGATTTCTGAGTTCAAGGCCAGCCTGGTCTACAGAGTGAGTTCCAGGACAGCCAGGACTACACAGAGAAACTCTGTCTCAAAAAACAAAACAAACAAACAAACAAAAAAAGCTCACCTACTCTGGGATACTCTCCTCAGAAATCCATAACTCACTAGATATTCTCAGGTGGTTATTTTTCTGGATAAGTGGTAGAGAATTCTGTGCAGTTCTAATAGAAATCTCAGCGGGTTTATATCATACCTGTGATACGTTCATATATTAACTTAGAAAGAATTGATACTTTTACCAGATTGAATTTCTTATGGCTTCATAAAACCTTCTCCATTTCTGACTAGGATTTTGTGGTTTTATTCACATCATTTCTTCACACAAGTATGTCCATTTCTTATTAAGCTTGGGCCTAGGATTGTTTTTGTTTTGGGTTTTTATTCTGATTTTTTTCCTATTTATAAAATTTTCTTTGATCTACAACTTCAAATTGATCATTATTTCCATTGCATTTCTTGTTTATTTTGTGGAGCTATTAGCTTTTTATATTAATTTTGTAACCAGCTACTTTGGTAAATGCCCCCATTTCTTTTCTAATACCTTTTACAGCTTTTTCACTATGGCTGACTTGCAAACAATAATGATTTTAAAAATTTCTCTTTTAACATTAAGAATGCCTTTTATAGCAACCTCTAGTTTAATTGCTTTGGCAATTATATCTGGAATAGAGGACATTTCCTCTTGTCTTGAATCTAATGGAAAATGCTTGGATTATTTCTACATTAAGCATGAGGGGAAGATTTAAATATGAGATAGCTTTTTCTTTTATCATGTTAAAAACTAGTCATTTATTTTCATTTTACCAAACCTTTTATCAGGGATGGATGCTGAATTTCTTTAAAAGCTTTTTTAGAAAGGCATCTATTGATATTCATCTAGCAAATATTTGCTGAATAGTGGAGGCAGGAAATAAAGTCTCTCCCTTCGTGAAAAGTGATGGTCCTTGGCTGGCGAGGAGCAAATTTTCAAAGAACACAGTCCATCTGAGAAGACTCCTTCTCAGAGGGGATGCCATCTGCAGAGGAGGTTGGCATGCAGAGCCTTGTGGAGCTGGGAAATATATCAAGCAATGAGATCAGAAATGATCAGGAGATTGTCTCTTTAACTTTTTAATGTGATGAGAGATAGAGACATATTTCCTGGCACCCAACCATCTCACACAGCCAAAATAAGTCTCTTCAAATTACTGTGCAGTGTTATTCTATTTTGCTGCTCAGTTAAACAAAACTTAGTTTTGAAGTTTTACATCCCCATACTTAGTTTGGCTGGGCGTTTTTCAGCCAGCATTTTTTTTTTTGTTTTTTGTTTTTTGTTTTTTGTTTTTTGTTTTTTATTTGTTTGTTTGTTTGTTTTGCAAAGTCTACTGAGCCAGCTGGACTGGCTTTACAAGGGGTTTCTAAATTATTTGTCCCATTGTCTGTCCCAGCATCATCTCACTGATGTAGGAATCATGTGGGCTTTTATGTTTAAAGGGCTGTAACTATGCCCTCACAAAAGTCGATATAAAAGATTGAAGGGCTCTCCTGTGAAGTGACTGACTTATGTGTTTGTGTTTATTTTGTAGGGTGGATTTATTTGGGCTTTCCATTTGCCTTTCAGGAAAATTTTGTTAATTCATATTTTTGTTTGTTTAGGGTTGTTTTTTCTTGTTTGTTTGTTTGTTTGTTTATTAGATGTTCATTAAAGTTTTTTTAAAGAATAGTGATGAAATCGAGCAAATATTATTGCACTCTATCACTTTAAGTTCATCTTTCTTTCTGATTATTTGCTGTTGTTTCATATTTAATTTTGTGGGTATGTTTTTAAATTAAGTTTTTCAAGCCATTGTTGTAATAAATATACCTTTGAGAAGAGGGCAGTTTATCATGAGATACAGTCATCCCCCTTTTCAGTATAAAGTTGAAGAAGTACAACCAATACCAAGATAAAAAGTATTTGTAACATCCATAAATGTTCCCCGTGCCTTTGTAATCAACCCCTCCCTCTCTCTGGCCCTGGAAACCACCCCACTGATTTCTGTCCCCAAAGTTTTTCTCTTTCAAAAATGTCATGAATGGCATCCCTCTGTGTGAAACTTTTTCAATCTTTTTCTTCCTAGACCATAGAGGTCTCAAGGTTTACTCAGGTTGTTGAGCATATCCATACTATGTTGCTTATCTGCTGAGTGGTTGTTCATTGTACAAATGTACCACAGTTCATTTATTCATGACTGAATTCGTTTGTTCACTCTGAATCTGACTGGTCTGAGTCCTTGTGTAAAAGTGTTTGAGTGGCCATCTTTGCTTTATGTTTAACTCAGTAAGAATCTGCTGGGTTGTTTGCTGAAGCAGTTGGGTCGTTTGCATCCCCATCAGCTGTACACCAGGGCATCGGTGGCCTACTATGCTGCTGACTCTGTCTGTATGTGAGCAGGTCAGGGGTAAGATGGTTGGCTTAGTGTCCCTAGTGTCCCTGTCATGTCAGTGTCCCTAGTGACTGAGAGTGTTAGAGCTATTCCATGCACTTATCTTACATATTATCTCTACATCCTCCTTGAAGAGTCATTTTGGACCTCATGCCTGCTTTTAAACTTTAAAGCTAAATCTTCTTCATAATGCTGAACTCTATTATTATTATTGTTTAATTTTTTTATTTAATATATTTTATCACATTCTTTCCCCTCACCCATCTCCTCCCAGATCTCCACTTTCCTACCTGCCCAACTTCATCTCTCTCTCTCTCTCTCTCTCTCTCTCTCTCTCTCTCTCTCTCTCTCCCTCCCCTTCTCTGAAAAACAAACAAACAAAAACAACCCAAAACAAACAAAACCAAAAATTCAAAGGACCAAAAATACTAGAGCAAAACAAAAACAGATACTCTTGGGCGTGGGTCTGCTCTGGAGTGGGGTTGATATACACAGCAACACTCCTTTGGAGAAAATAACTTTTTCTTTCCCAGCAAGTATCAGTTGGAAATAGCTTCTTGGTTAGAAATGGGGCTGTGTGTTCACTTCCTCATCTTTGTGTTGGGATTTGTCTGGTTTGAATTTATGCAGACCTTGTTCATGCTGTCATAGTCTCTGTGAGTTCACATGGTTGTCTACCTGGTCATGTCTAGAAGACCGTGTTTCCTTGGAGTCCACCACCTCTGGCTCTTACAGTCTTCTCACTCTTCCTTGCACATAGATCCCTGAGCCTTGAGGGAAGGAATTAGATACCTCATTGTATTTAGGGCTGAGCTCTGCAAAGCCTTTCACTCTCTGCACATGGTCCAGTTGTGGGACTCTGTGTTAATTACCATCTACTACAAGAGGCTGCTTCACTGATGGGGGCTCAGTGATTATGCTAAGATCACTGGGTATAACAGTATATTATTAGGAGTCACTTTACTGCTACATTCACTTCGCAGAATAAATGTATCAGACTTCCACAGGCCAGTGACCTAATAGTCTCAGGTTCTTGGCCACTTTAGCAGTGTCAGATATGGGTTCCATCTCATGGAATGGAGTGTGCCTTAAATCCAAACAGTGGTGGGTTACTGAATTTTTTCTTTAAAAAAAAAATCATTAATGTATATTCATTATACATTACTAATGAGTTTTATTTCAACCTTTCTTTGTTAATTGTCATTAATTTTTAAATTAAATTTTGGCTGGCATATAAAAGAATTTACTTTGTTGTGACAATTTCATACATATATGTGATTATTCTCATTGGTTCATTGCTCTTCTCCGCCCCCTTTTGCTGACACCTTCTTCTTCCTCTCCAATAAGTCCCTTTCCTGCTTTTACGTCACAACATCCTATCACTATCTCTGTCCTCCTTGCCTGGAACTCTTCACGTCAGAAAGTGCAGATGTCCCCAAACTATTCCTGGGTATGCCACTGTGACATGTTCATGCAGATATATTATGACCTTTGACCTCATTCGCTCTCCACTAACCTGACCCCCTTCCCCACTCCTGTTGGTTCCCTCCTCTTCCCAATAGCCCCATTCTACTTTATTGATAGACAGTGTCCTCAGACGACCAGGAGTTTTGTTGTTTATTTATCATTACGAGTGAGTGCTATCAAATGTATCAGCATACAACCCTGGAGATCTCCCCTTTCTTGTGATGTTCCGGCCATCTCTCATGATGTTCCCTACTATATTATTCATGTGAATGATTCTTACTGTCCCTCTTTTCTTTCTCCATCCATCTGTCTTGACACCTGTCAGGCTATATTAATCTTTCAAATAATCAACTCTTAAGGTTTTTTTTGTTATTCCATAATTTTTCTTCATTGTCTATTTTCAATTGTAACTCGTTTGTATTTTCTTTTTGCCTCTTTTTTTCCTGTTTTATTTCTTCTCCTAATTTTTTTCTTCTGAGAGCTTCACATAGTTGTCAAATATTTCTCTGTCTCTTGTCTCTGCTTCTGCCTCTGAAGGTCTGGAGCCTTGTATGTGCCACCTAAGAGCTCTATCATTAAGCCACTTCTCCTGTTCTTGGTTTTGTTTTAGTTTCTCCCTATGGATATTGTATACTATCAGTTTCCCTTTAGATACTACTGTGTCTGTATCCCATATTAGGCATGCTTAGACCAACTGAATGTTCCTTTCCAAACAATGTATTTTGTTCTCATTTCCCTAGTATCTTTTTCTTTCAGCTATGGATTATAAGTAACTTGTAAACTTTTTAAAATAAAAAATTAAAATACTGATAGACTTTCCAGATGTACCTGTTTTGTTGCTTTTTACTTGAAATACATTGTAGTCATAAATCATATCCTACCTGATCATGGTTCTTCTAGATTCATGAAGTTTGGATTGTGGTATGGTATATGGTTTCTCTGGGTGACTTTGCTCAGTGCACTTGCAAAGATGCGCACTCTACCATAGTCAGGTGGAGTCACTTAAAATTAATTAGGTGCAGTTGGTTTATAGCTTTGCTCCAATCTTCTCAAACTTAATGGTTTTCTCTTGTTTACTCTATCAAATTTCAAGGACAGTTGCAGCTTTGCAGATTTCTATTTTCTGCTTTGCTTTCCACACTTCCAATACTGGGCATCCTTGTGTTGCTTTGAGTAGCACTGTTACCATGCACACCTATATACTTTATATTCCCAATCATCTTATCAGTTGTTAGCTCCTGTATGCTACTTTCTACAATGAGGCTTTATTTTAACAACCTTGCGTGTTACTCTTAACATATTCTTCTCTTAACTTCTCCTTTGTGACTTTCTCCTCCTGCTTGCCTAAGAATTTTGTTATGCCTTTCCCATCAATGTTTTGGTTTACATGCTTTCAATAATTTATTTCCACTCTTTTGGTTGTAATGAGGCAATTCATATATCCAGTTGTGCCAGTAAAACCTGCATTTTTGGATAAAATACAATGGTTATTCTTTTCTGAAATATCTAGAACAAACTGTGGTTTTTGACTTCTTTGAATCAAAGTTTCATTGTATTTGTTTGTGTATTTCTACTTTTATAATTGTTTTTCAAACTTACCAAGTCTCAGTTAGTTATTGTCTGGTCTGTTTGTAGAATTAAACAACTTTCCATTACACCCAAGTAGGAGAATTATGATAGCAGCTGTAGACAATAAATGATAAATATGTGTCACCATATTTTAATAATATTTTACTTACAAAAATAAAGGAAGGTAGGCTTCCTTCTCTGGCCAAAATCAACACTGAAAGAAAGAAATGATCAGGTATTCTCTAACTTGAGTTCTTAGTTTTCTTCTGCTTCCTTTGATTTTTGTTTTATTCTGAAGCTAAATAAGATAACAAAATTAGATATAACCACAGTGTCATGATTTTAAAAAACAGTATTATTAGTATTATTAGTATTTCCCATTTTACTATGCTACAGAAGGATGGTTTCATTTAAGTTTACTTTGGATATTGAATGATTCCACAGTTTCATATTATCTTTCATTAAATGACTTCCAGCAGCCTGTTAATGCCTTTATAGCATGAGAAATTGTTAAAGCCCCAGTTCATACAGGTAGTGCTTTCATGTGACCTTACACTTGACTTTAGTCCAATGTTTCACTGTGCTCTTACAGTTCAATGACAGTTGAGATTTACTAGATCAGATTGATCAGTGGTATGGTTTCAAGGTGTCTCTACATACTCAAATGTTGAAACTTAGTCATTGATGAGACAGTGGGGAGGTGAAGCCTTCAAAAAGTGTTCTTATCTCATGAGTCAGATCACTATTTACTTAGGAAAGGGATATGAAGGAGCTGTCTGCTCCTGATTCTATGTGAGGAGTCAGCAAGAGCAGCCATATAGGAAATAAAAGAGTAAACCTCATCCAAGGCACAACACCTCCATCCTGAACTTCCCAGCTTCTACTACTATGAAGACACACATTTCTCTTGTTTATAAATTACCCAGTTTATAGTCTTTTGTTTCAGGCAAATGGAGGTGATCACACAGATATTTTTCCTTATTCTTTCATGATTGAAAAATCATTGATTGAAATGCTCATTGAAAGATCAATTGATCTTTAATGCTGTGTGTTTTGTAGTTTAGGGGATAGAACCAAGGGCCTTGTGATTTTAAACAAGTCATCAGATCCCTGAGTCACATCCCCAACTCTGTTATTGGGTTTAGTTCTGTGATCACTCAGTGTATAGGTGGTAAATAATGTATTCTTAACACAAAATAAGGATTTCAAGATACATTTAACACAAAGGGTCTAGTTTTCCATCAAAGGGAAGGGGAAAGATTTTACTTTTATACCTTTTCAAGATTCCCTAAATACATTTCCTAATTTTGCTATCTGCAAAATAAATATTTTTTCCTAAGTGTCTCAAGAAAAGAACATCTTATATATTTATGAATTTTTCTCAAGTAAAACTGTCCATAGGTTCAACTGAGTTAAAAGTGCATTCTAGTTACTTACTGCATAGTCATAGAATTCTGAAATTTCTATTCTGTTCCACTGAATTATTACTTGTTCTTGGGCAGACAATATAATTTGATTGTCACTTTAAAGAGATATGGTGTCTTTTCTTACTTTCTGTGACTTTCTGGGTAGTCTTATGCATATTGGTTCATATAGACTTTAATATCACCAGAAGATAATCTTATGAAAGAAAATCATTTAGATTCTGAATGAGCTGGGCAATGGTGACGCACGCTTTTAATCCCAGCATTTGGGAGGCAGAGGCAGGTGGATTTCTGAGTTTGAGGCCAGCCTGGTCTACAGAGTGAGTTCCAGGACAGCCAGGGCTACTCAGAGAAACCCTGTCTTGAACAAAAAAAGAAAAAAGAAAAAAAAATGTTCAAAAACAAAACAAAAAAGATTCTAAATGAAATTCTGATCCATCCATGTATTGACTTTGGAAGTATTGATATATTTACATTTTTGAGTCTTCTCATTCAAATGTAGGGCAATGCCTGATTGTTATTTTGGATCATTACCATACATTTTCTATTTACACCAATTCTAGCCAAATAAACCACTGCTATATAAATTCCAGTGGTTTTATAAGCCATCTCAAAGTTTTACGTTTATAATCACACCATTTGCCAATGCAGTCACATATGTGTATTCTGTTTCTGCATTTTCCTGAGCATTTTACTTATTGCTTAATGCATTGGCTTAAGCCACAAAAATATTGCAAAATGGAAATAGAAACGATGGCCTATCGCATTCATGGCTTTCAAACAGCTTCAGTAGTTTACATCTTAAACCTGACATGTACTGAAGACTTTTAAAAAGCCATTTTTATTCTCTCTGCCTATCGATCCCTGCTTTAGTTAAAGTTTTCATTAAGTGTGTTTACTGGATTTTACCTAGTTTACCTAGACAAACACATCAAAGGAGACTTCTGTGACAAATAACCAAGCTCTCTTAATTCAAATTGGCCTAAAATTTTACAACAGGACTTGTTGGCAGAGGGCCAACTTGATAGAAAGTCTCAAACTAGGTCACCAAGGTCTGATAACTCTTACAGATTGTCACTGTGGGCACCCAAGGGGCTGCAGCAATTCAAGAACCCAAGTAATTCATTTCAAATCCAGGGCTAGGGAAAGAGCTGGTATTCTTTTGATTCCTGAAAAACGACTGTGCATTTCATGCACCTTAGTACTGTCCTGGACTCATCTCTGAATCTAAAAAGCATTCTAACCAGGGGGAATATAATATACTTATTGGCTCAGATATAGATCACAAGCCCTACCCTAAGTTGGGTACAGTGCCTTCTTGTCTAAGTCTGCTGAGAGGAGAGGGACCTCTTCAGACAAAAGCTTTGGTGTCAGTTACCAGACTGAGGGAAGAGGCTGGCTCAATGACATGTCGTTTTGGTGTCTATTGATTCAACCATATGGCTCTGCTTATTATTCTCTAGTTGTAATGCAAGTGCTGTAGTATATCTGCTGATTGTGAACCATTCCTGCAGCAGTTCTTGCTTAGTCATGGTTTATCCTTTTGATGTGCTGACAGACGCCCTTTGTTTAATATTTTCCATCTGTTTCATAAAACAGAATTGATGTATCGTCAAATTTTTGTTTTGTTAGTGTCATATCTTAAGATCATCTTTGATGCATAAATGAATGAAGAAGCTTTGATTTGAATGGACTGAGAAGATTTACATATTATCTACACACACAAATAAGGATTTACATATTATCCGCATACTAATAATTAGAGTTACTTTCTTTAAAAGATATATCTTAAGTAAGCTGGAAAAACAGGATCTAGATTTGATGGGAGTTGGTAAAAGATATTTCAATGACTTTATAAACCCATTCTGTGGCTTCTCATCTTCTTGGTTGAATTTTATTTCCTTTTCTGTCTCAGGAAAAACATTACTCTTTAGTTTCCAAATTTGTTGCTGTGGGTTATACATAAAAATCTTTTTAAAATTATAAATACATTTAATCTCTTTCCTACTTGTAGTTACGGTTCCTTCCCTTTTTAATATTTTATATTACACTCTTTGTCTTTATTTGTTTCAGCAAAGATTCATTTTTTTCCTCAAAGGCCGGCTTTGTGTCTTAATTGCCTCTGTATTATTTGTCATTGTCTTAAGTTTGTGTAGCTTCCTTGTTTTATTTGTTTGGTTATTTTTCCTTAACATGTGATGTTGAAATGCTTAGATCACATTCCTCTGGATTTATCTTTTGCTTATTCTAGGTCTTTGGGCATGAAAATGTCTCTCTTCATTTCCTGCATTTAGTTCACCATTGTCAGCGGGATCTTCTTATGATCTTGGGTCTGTAAACTTAAGATAAAGTTTCTTCACGTGCAAAAAAATAAAGATATGACCATGGGAAGATTCAAAGTGTGACTTATAAAATTGTTCCTGTAATAGATTGTACTGAAATAAGAAATTTAAACACACACACATATGCGCATACACATATGCACACATACTATGTACACACACACCACACACAGCATTTATGAATATGCTCAGTTCGGTGTACATTTGGTTAAAATGATCACTGTGACCCTGAATGATGCTTTGTTGCATAATGTGATTTTTCTCCTTGATCTCTGACAAAAGCAAAGTAGGAAAGGACGGATTTTTTTTTTTTTTAGCTTAGTTCCACAGGGATACAGACAATCAAGGAGGATAAGATATATCAGCAGACAGGGAAGGCATGGTGCCCTTTCATGTCCTCCTCCTCTTCCTCCTTCTTTTTGTCATTTTACCATTTTTATAAGACACTGCATTCCTCAATAAACATTTTGTTGTGCTCCATATGCACATACAAGAGCCTCATCTCTGGTACCAGGATCCCTCTAGATAACCCCCACGCCTTCTCCATAGGAAATCTGCAATTTATTTATCTATGGTTTTTGTTGAAAGCAGTTTTTTATCCATATGATATATTCTGGAAGAGAAAGGAAAGGGAGGGAATACAGGGAGTGACTACTAAGGGACATTTGATGGGTCATATGGGAACCTACTACTGTAGAAGCTTCCTAAAATGTGTACTATCCTTATATGAAAGAAATCAAAATGGAGTCACCAACTAACAAGAGAGATAAAGCCCCAACTAGACATCTCTCATCACCAAATGAAACATCCAGTGCCAGAAATGGGTTACATCTAACTGAGTGGTTGGCTAAAGGGGGCCTCATGGAACTTGCCAAACAACTCAGGCTATTGCCAAGGCTATTGATTGTTCGCTACAAGCTGATGATAAGGCCCTAATTGCTGAAGATAACGCACACATATCTTATTGGACATGGAAAATTCCAGATGGTGCCTTCTTAGAGCCTTCACTCACTATTGGCTGTTCACATTTTCTCACACATTCTAGAAGCAGATGATGGACAGAAAGCGGAAACAGGCTATAAAAACATCTAGGGCTACCCTCTGTGACTTACTTCCTCTAGCAAGGTCCCATCTCCCAAAGGGTCTGCAACCTCCCTAACCTATGCTATCATCAGGGGACCATGTATTCAAACATATGAACGTATGGAAGTATTTCATGTTGAAATCAACAACCTTGATATGCATATTCATTTTTATCCCATCTGCAAAGTGTAAATATAATAATGCTTTTTAACAGCTAAAAAGATTAAGATCTCATGCTCAGCTGAATTTACCATATTTTCTTCATATTTGCAGTAATTTTTGGCTCTTGTGCTTTTACAAGATTATCCAAGTTATCAATTACAAATATGTTCTTCATCCCCCGTGGTTGAAAGTTTCTTGTTACTTTAAGATCCTGCACATAAAGAACTATTAGGTCTAGAAACATTCTTCAAGACATGAAGAAGAGAATGTTCTAAGAAGTTGAACACTGAGGTCCCCCCAAAAAACTTGTCCAAAGTCATACCTCTTGAATGTGATGGACATGGCCTCTCTCTTACAGCCAAATACTTCAAGTAAGTTCACTATGATCAAATAATTTTCTCTAAAACTATGAGCCTAGATCACTTTACACTGGCCCCAAATGGAAATCACAACAGTAACAACCAAAAACAGTTCCTGTTTTCTAATAATAGTTGGTTGAGTGTTGACAGATATGTAGAGGTTAGTTCTTCACTCAGTGCAAGGATCTGAGGGTTTTCTGGCATCTTCTTGATTTCTCAGGGAATTTCAGTGCTTGGCAGGATCTTACGGGGCATCTATAAGTAAGAAAGAGTGATGGATTCCACAAGTGTCTTTTGAGCCAGGATAGAGGTCAGAGGAGCCTTTCCACCTGCTCTAGTCACCACAAATCATGCATATGGCCATGGCTGAGGGAAGAGCTTCATCTAACCATATGCCCAGAAGAACTGTTCAGTGAACTCTAGTCACCTTCCGTTGGTAGAGCTGGGTAGAGAATAGCTCTAAGTTTGAATGTAGGGGGAATGCCCACATGAACCCAGAGTTCTTGTTAATCTGGGAATCCGGATGGGGTTTCAAAGTGGGTTTTGATACTGAGGTAAAATCCCAGATGGCGTGGAGTAAAGAGGTGGACTCCTATTCAAAGGACATGCAAAGTCTAGTATTGATATAGGTACCAGAGGCAACAGAATGACTCCCTATGTCAAATGATGAAAACATGTCACCTATACCAATAGCTCATTTAGATGGGAAGAAGCAGAGGCAGGGTCAAAACCTGGTTCTCAGACCTAGGCACTTCTTTATACAACTCTGTAGACCTGGTAACTAAACAAGTATTGGTTCCAGTAATCACAAAGTATCTGGTATGTTTGCATACTGATAGGAATTGGGGATAAACTGAAATCTCAGATCAAACTAAGACTTTTGCCTCTTTTTAGATATGTTCCCTAAATTCTGTACCATGTACACTTAATAATGAGACAAACATGTTAAAATTGCATCACTGTTGTATCTAAGTATTTTCATATTCCTTGGATTCACATGATGAAGCCGTATTTCTAATACCCACACACTCGTGAGTAAATAGAGAAGCACATGTGTGCATGCATACGTACATGTGCATGCACATGTACACCACAGCCCTCTGGACCCAAAGCACGGGCATGATTGGTAACAGATGATGAGAAACCACATAGCTTTCTAAGATTAAATGGCCTATAACCCACAGCACACTTCATTATTATGTTTGCATTGTTAGAAACAAGATTTGTGAGTCCTCTTTCTTCTTGTGTGCTTGAACCCCACCATTTCGTGGAGGCTGTATATAATTGGATATAGGTCATTGGGTCAGACAAGATCCTGCTCTGAACTGGGTTAATATGGGAGTCATTGGCTTTTTCACACAGTTTTCCTTTTTCTGTTTGTAATGCTTTATCTTGCAGAGGCAAATGGGACATCCTTCTGAAAATGAGCATGTAAATCTCTGCATTTCTCACAAATATGTTGGTTGCATGCTTGCCTCCTGCCTCTTGGGCCCAATTATCTGAAAATAGACCGTCATCTGTTTTGTGCCAGGCATGGATGATTCCAAAAAATAGAAACCCATTCCACCTGGCTTAATCAAGAGAGAAAGATTTGCTGGAAAGTATGGGATGGCTCCCAAGTCTCAAACCAGGGAGGCTGTGGGAAAGCCAGCATGAGCATGAGAAACTGAGACATTGACTGACTCACAACCTAACCTTTCTTTCTGTCCCCTTTATGCTCCCTCTGTCTTCTGTTACCCTGTTTCATTCAGTCCTCAGTTGTCTTTTCTCTGTCTTCTACATCAAGTCTCTTTACCTGGAATAATATACCATTCTATAACCCATCCTCATGTAATTGTTCTTAGCCTGTTTGGA
Organism: Rhynchomys soricoides; assembly: GCA_019843965.1. Lineage (NCBI taxonomy): Eukaryota > Metazoa > Chordata > Mammalia > Rodentia > Muridae > Rhynchomys > Rhynchomys soricoides. The sequence goes on along the minus strand of JADRCH010000106.1, from coordinate 4,811,493 downwards.
ATGAGATCACCCAGGATATCACAAAGGATATGGCTGTCCCAAGACAAAAGGTGTGTTCACTAGCTTTGACACTGACAGCAATGCTGCCTGGCCCCCTAAACTGCTATCCTTAAGACAGTGCTGGACACAGGCATTATAGCCCCTAAGCACCACAATGGAAGTCCTCACTGCTATCCTGTAAAGGATTAGAGTTAAGTAAGACTTGTCTACATTCCTGTATGGTTTTTGATCCAGCTGACTCCCATTGCTGCTTTGTATTATCTATGTGTATGCACATATGCAAACGGTTCTCCTACCTATAAAACAGAGTATAGAAATAATACATTTTCTTTATGTGATCTCTAGTAAAATGAATTAGGAGAAAAATTTCGAAAAAGACTTCTTACTGTATAAATATTACGCGCTTACCACTTTTCCCACTTACCAGGCTTCTTGTCTCCCTGTCAGGGTTTATATCAAGTGTTGGCTTGATTCTGCTGAACTTTATTTGTTGTCTTATCAGGGATTGTTCGGAAGTGATAGTATTCAGAATGAGGGAGTAGAGGAAGAAATCATTAAGTTCCTGAGAAACTGAACCTGTGATACATTATAATGCCAAGCCCGATAATGTTTTTAAATAAAGGTTAATTTACTTAGTATTTTAACATTTCTATTTGAGTTATTCTAAGCTGAAACGTGAGTCAGCCAATCTGCTTTCCTAAACTTCTGCTCTTAGATTCCTGTCCTGATAAATAGTAGACACTATATTCCTAAGCCAGAAAGTTTGGGGGAGCATCTTAGGCTTCACCTTCTCTCTCACATCCCACATTTGCTTCTTTAACAAGTATCCCTTCTTGCTTCATCTGATAAGCCTTGCTTCAACTATAGAAATAGCCCAGCATAGTTGCTACCAACTGTACCTGTTCAAAATCCCTCAGTGGTTTTCTTCTCTCGGACTTGACCACCTAGTGTGACTTTCCAGGCTCTTTTTCTATTTCCATCCTTCATCGTGTCAGCATCTTTGTCATGGCATTAATCCACCCTTGAAAACACCATGTCTTTATAAGGACACCCCTTCTACATTCTCTCTGCCTTTTCCAGGGTCTCTTATCCAATAATATTTGGTCCCTTGATGTTGTATTTTTTGACTCACTCTGAAAGGGGCAGTGCTGTCATTATCTGCCTTCTCATCGTGTGAATATCATTCTGAAATCCTTCTCCAGCACAGCAGGGATTTAAATAGCATCTGCTCTCCTGGCAGAGCACCTTGAGGGCGGAGATTGTAGCACTTACAATTGTACCCTTAGAATCTCCCATAAAACCAGGTTAAAAAAATTTTGAATAAATGAATCAGTCAATCAGCTGTGTCTGTCTAGATCCATTCTTACCAGGGAAGGGGAAGCCATATATATGTCCCATATGGTTTGAATGATGTATGTAAATCAAAGTCCAGCATTTTGCTAAGATCCTAGTGATCTGTTGTACTCTGCCTTGTAGTCTCATTAATACAGAGAGCATGTAATCCAACTCAAGATATGCTGTATCTATGGCTCTGACTAGAGATAGAGGAGATATGACATGCTTTAAGACCCTGTTGTATCTTGATATACTACTGGATGGTGGACACGTTCCAAAGTGAACAGAGACTGTTTTCTTGTCTGTCTGTAATGACCATCTGGATTCAATTGTTAATGTTCAATCCTATTTGTTGCTAAGGCAACCCAGTTATAGGCCATCCTCACTTTACCAAAGGTGATATTGCCAGTGTCATCTTATAAGTCAGATTTGGAAAGACACAATATATTTTCCTGGGTGAAAGTGATGTTAATGGTGACTAGAACTCAGAGAATTGCATTTAACTCAGATTGTGGCGACACTTGTGCAAAATGAGTCAGTAAATATATCCCATGCTGCCCAGCTCACAGCAATATCTTGGAACAATCTGGTCATGAGTGGAAAATCAGCCTCGATCCAATATTCTCCAAAACAGGTTTGAGCCTCAGGATATGCTGGGTTTAGATCATAATGTTCCCAAAGTTGTTTGAATGTCTGGCTTATCCCAAAAGAGTTTATTAGGATCCATCAATCTAGTCATATGCACATCAAAATAAGGATCTTTGGTGGGCTTCAGAAATATGTGGACTTAAAAAGACCCCACCCTGGTAAGTCCAGCATTCTTTGTGCATTGTTACCTAAACTTCTTCAGTAGCTCTACTGTCTCCCATTTTTTCGGCCGTAGGAATGCCTTCCTACAATACTGTCAAGATCAAAGTCACAGTTCTATAGGCAGTTATGAACAAGGCAGGTACCTTGTAAGGTACCATAGTTCCAACTGCTCCAGTTCTGATCATGGTGTCCTTGGAAGATGCTGAGGTGTAGACTTTTACGGCTGATGCTCACAAGAACAGGCTCTTCCATCTCCACCAAGGGAGAAGGCTGACAAGCCAAACACAGAGATCAACGCTGCCATGGTTACCAGCTCCATTATCAACATCATGGGATTCATTTAAGAATAACTAAAATAGCTCTGTTTCTTCCTTGTTCTTATTACATTTGGACAGAGGCAAGTGTCTCTAAGGCAATCTACATATAAGACACTCCATCGTATTGACGGAATGCCTCCCCAGATACTAGCAGAGTGTGTACTATGTCACTGCTATGACGAGCTCGATTTTTATAATAAACTACAATGATACAGTAGTGAACCACTGTGCATAACAAAGTCCGAGGGGAGCCATGTCATCAGACCCCAGAAAATTCCAGACAAATCTAAAGAGGGACCTAAGTCAGGTTCAAAACAGAATCCTGAGAAGGCCATTTTCAATGAGATAAACATAGTTAATAATTGACTCTAGTTGTTGTTATCAAGTTGCTAGATTTCACAGAGTATTATAATAAAGGTTCTCATGCCCCACTATCACTCTCGCAAGCAAGAGAGAGAGAGAGAGAGAGAGAGAGAGAGAGAGAGAGCGCAAATATATCTTTCTCCATTCCCTTAAGTCTGTGCTGACATAGGGATTCTCTGACACACGGAACAGGACAGAAATGATGCTATGAAGGTCTAGAAGCTAGGTCTTAGAGTGTCTGTTTTTATCCTATTGATCCCTGGGGTCATTTTGTAGAGAACCTGAATCTTTTTTTTTTTCCTAGTATATAGGGCTTGTCAAAGCTTCCCAAGGATCAGTAAGTGTCTACTGCCAAGCAGGAGTGAGGCTGTCTCAGAACCTCCAGCCTCCGACAAGCCTTCAGGTGACAGGTATCTGAGTGATCCCAAGTAATTCTAGTGCAATAGCCTATGCAGATGGTTTACAGGATGATAAATCACTATCATTTTAAGCCACTAAATGTTAGAGCACTGATTGATAATCTGATTTGGTCTTATATTAAAATACATAAATGGAAAATTATCACCCATGATCTTTCTGTGCAGGCATAATTATTATTCCAGAATTTTAATATTCAAATCAAGACATATGCAAAGAGGCTTTGGTCTTGTTGACATACTATTGGAATTCTGCTGTACAGACTATCTGAAAACCTGTAATTTTTTGTAATAATATACTCATCACTTTCAATGTCTCATAAATAATTTTTACATCATTTTAATGACTACATAATACTCCATCATTGTATTATATATAATTTACTTAACCAGTGCCTGTTACTGGGTCATTTTGACTATTATATTTACTACTATAATGCACATAAATCTTTGTACAGATAAATGATAATCTTTAGTAATACATTGTGGGTACTGCTGCTTAAGGGTTTAGTTTCTGTATAAAATAAATAAAACATCTTCATGTTACTTCATTTTATCCATGAGTTTAATGAGAGTTTTTACATGTCTGTTGGCTATTTGTTTATCTAGGGTTTTATTAAGAAATGGCCCTTGTGTATTTTTACTCAATTTTTAAACAATTTGTTATGGAACACACACACATACACACTATGGAAGGATATCACAGAACATTAACATTTGAACTAGATAAAAGTGGGTCACTCTCAATTCTTTTCTAGCTGTTGGGCACAAAGTATATTACCTACATTTTTCAAGCCTTGTTTTTCCTTATGTGGGGAGCTAGTATCTATTTCCTTAGATTATGATTTTGGTGATTTAAGAAGTGTTCAACAATATAAATGATACTAAGTAAGTGTCCAATAAATACTGCCTTTTACATGTATTTGCTTTACAAAACCAGGCCATACTATATTGCATTTCTGAAAGCATTTATGTAATTTAGTGTATGTGTCAGTGTGCGGATATGTACATATTAGCCCATGGAGGCCAAGGAGATATAGGGGGTGGAATTTGTTTTACCTTTTGGCAGCAGTTGCTTGCCTGCTAGTGAGAGGCTCTTGGGAGATGAGGGGGTGCTGCCCTATTCCATTGTGGTGTGTACGAGGTCGCAGTGCCTGTCTCGTGAGGAGGGTAGCCTGCTTAAGAGAGCACAAGGAAATCTAGGTCCACAATGGTGTATATATGTACATGAGATTCTCAGGGCATGGTGGTTGCATAAGTAGAAGCCAAAGGACATTAGAAAGTCCCCAGGCTTGGTGGCAGGTCTCTTTACCCACTGAGCCATTTTACCAACCTCATTTTAAAAACATTATCATGAGTCATAGCATGGTGTCTTATGCTTGTAATAAGAGCACTTGAGGAAGGCTTGGCAGGAGGTGGGACATAAATTTGAGGATTAACTGGACTATATAGTGAGTTCCAGGCTGGTCTAAGGTAGAGAATGAGACCCTGTCTCCAAACTCAGATTACTGAAAATGAAAAGTCCTTATTAAATTTAAGGATGAAGGAGCTATAGAAAAGCAAAGCATGCCAATTAGGGGAGGGTATGGTTGGCATGTGTACAGTGTCTGTTTGTGTTTGTTTATTCTGTTGATGTGTGTTGTGGTTTGATTCTGTTTTGTTCGAGACACTTTCCTATAGCCCAGCATGACTTTGAACTCCTGGTCTTCCTGTCTCTCTACCTTCCAAGTGCTGAGTCTATAGGTATGAACCATCAAAGCAAAATTTCCTCGTATTTTATTGGCCAGAATTTTGTCTCATACCCACATATAAACCAATCACCAATGAGACAATGACCTTATAGAGGTTAGTTGAGATGCTTCATTACTTATCCTGTAGATAAACATGACATCACATTTGCTGGCCATAAAGAGAAGTAATCAGCTATGTAAGTCTTTTTCCAGAAGAGAAAACAGGTAAAGCTGAAAGATAAATGTGGGTCTGCCAAAGAGAAACACCTTAGTGTGGAGTTTGAATGTAGATCATCAAATCTGCTGCCTGCTTCTTACCCATCTCTTCTGTCTTCATTTCAACTTTGTGTAATACAACTCTTAAAAACCTATAATGTTATCCTAGGATTAAAACATTTTTACTCTGCTTCTCACAAATTAGGGTAAAATCCTACTTAATGGGTGGTCTGTGGTTTGTAGCTGCAGCTTGTCAGTTGGGATTCCATTGATCTGTATCCGATTTGATTCTCAAGCATTTGGGAATATAATCTGCCTGGATAAAATATGACTGATAATGTTCTTAAAATCTACCCTGCTATGCAAAAATTATATAGTAAAAAAAGAAAAGAAAAACTACAGGACTTAAGTGAGAAATGGAGTTCAAGACAAAGTACAGAAACTTTCAGTGGTCAAATTCCTTCCCTTAAAAAGGAAAGAAAAAAATCACTGATAGAAGAGTCATGGTTTCAAACACGTTAAATAATTTTTAAGCATGTACATGTAAATACATGCGGCGTTTTAGATTGAAAACTGCTTGAGATTTGCCTGTAAATGCGAACGCTGAGTTACTGTTCCAGACTGAGTGTGAAGTGGTAGGAGGAAGAGAAGCTAATAATGTCAGGCAGGCTGGAGCCAAGAAGCAGCTGAGCTAAGGCAACCGTTGGAGATCTTGGGCTGTGCGCGCACATTTCTGTGTTTCTACAGAGGTGGCCCCTCTGGATGACAGTTTTCTCCAGTTGTTGGTGTTTCATTCCCACAGAATGGTATACACTCAGACATGAGTGCTCTGCCCTAATTATGCTTTATAACAAAGAGAAACAGCAGCTGAGCGCTATTAAAAGAGTCTACCAATCACAGGAATGGGGCAAAGTCAACCCTTGAAGTGAGAGAGCGGTTGAGGGAATGGAGGTAGAGCATTCTAGGAGAGAAAGTGATGGAGCCTTGAAAAGAGACGAAGCTGTTGTCCCATCCAGTGCCTGGCTCCTTGACACATACAATCATGTGGTATAGAATTTCCCCTACTGACCCAACCTACTGTACAGCAGTTCTACAACCATCCCAGCAGTGCACTTCCTGGAGGAAAGAAATGCCTTTATCACTAAAGAACAGACCCAGGGAAGACTCTGGAAGTCATCACATAATTACCACACGCTATGCCCTTGTCTAATGAGACTGCTGCACAACTGTCCATTCTTCATCAAATCTAAGCATAAATTACACTGCGTCTGGTTTTGTTCCTTCATTTCTAAAGACTCTTTGTCACACAAAACTTTTATTAAGTAATTGTCTGTGCCTTTCTCTTACTGGCCTGTCTTAGAGATACCTTAACCATCAACCTAGCACATCCAGGAAAGAACCCCCCTCCTTGGGTGAAGAAGAGACTGCCTTAATCTACTCAGCTGTCTATGCCTGTCTCCTTCACATTCTGTCTATATGCCACCCCTTTGAGTATGTCACTGTTTCTTGTCTGTGGGGGATGCCCTTCCTAGTTCCCAGGTCCCATTCCAGCTTTAGCCACCTATATTGTGATACCCCACATCTGTGGCCTCTCACTTTATTCTGTGTCAGGCAAAGTCAAATGCTGGTCACTCCTAAATGGTAGTGATTTTTTTTTTAAAAAAGAGAAGGTAAATATGTGGTTTGGGGTAGGAAAAATGAAGTTGATTTCTTTGAAAACCCATCAGAAGAACGATTAGTAAACTCTGGTATAAGAAAATGTCAACTTCTATTTCCTTATTAAAACCTATCATTTTCCTTCTTTTCCCCTTTTTCTTGATATATGCTAACAGCCCTCTTACCTTTTCCGTCCAGAGTGATTCACAGTTAGCACAGAACAAAAGGAACAAAGACATTCCATTCAAGGTCTAAGCAAAAGTAGAGAAAGAAACGAAACGTTTGTCTGTGAACTGAGTTTCAGAATGATTGCCTCCTGTTAGAATTAGCTAAAATAGGGGCAAGCGAGCTGAAATGCAGAGCCTACTGGGAGCAAATTAACCCTGGAATGAAAAGGGGGACATCTGGTATAGACTCTGATAGCATAGTAGGGAAGCTATCAGGAAGGAGGAGGGAGGGCATGGGGCAGATTATGCTATACTGTACTTACTGAAGCTACCCCTCTCACTGTACCTGGAATTCATGGATTCTGGCTGGTCTAGCTGTCCATCTCGCCTGGGAATCTCCTATCTTCATAGGTGCTAGGATTACAGGCAGCTATTACATCTTCCTCGCTTTTATACTGGATTATGGAGATGCAAAACCCATTCCTCACACTTGCATAGATCTGTGCTCTATCCACTGGAACACCCCCCCTCCCATTTTAATGGAAAAGAAATGCAATGACATTTAACTGTGACAGAATGCTTAGCTCTGTCTTCAGTTGTGTGACTCGCTTGCTTGATGAGAATGAGGGCAATATCTCCTGAGTTTTCTTCTCTTTTTGCAGAAGGTAACAAAAAGTCTCTCCCTCTGGCGTGGTTTGGCAACACCTCCTTCTTCAGGCTCTTCAAAGAACCCCTCAGTGACATGCTCACTTCATGAAGTCCCAACAAAGACCTTTTGTTTGTGGTCCCTCCAAGATTGTATGCTAGAGCCTGTATTGATTTGTCATGTTCCCAACCCTGCAAGGGCAGCAACAGGAACATTTCTTGGGTTGTGCTTCCTGAGAGCCTAAAAAGGTGATGTTGGAGCAGCTTGTGTCTTTGCCTCCGCAACTCTCAACCCTCTTCCAGGCTTCAAGCTTTGATATCATATTGAAATTTCTTGGGTTTTTTTTTTTTCTTTTTTCCCCATTTGATTATAAAAGGCTACTCCTCGGAGAGTTACAGGTATAGTCTCTAAGAATTTTCAAGGAAGAGAATAATTGTTACTAATCATTAGGATCCTCAGGCACAGCATGTCCTCCCCTACCCCCCAAAGAATAGCAAATCTCTCTTCCTTCATCCATAATCTCCCCAGTTTGCCCAGTTGTGGCGGTTAAAGGAAATGATTCTGATGCTTAGAAGCAATGATGCTGTGAAAAGAAAGATGAGTGTTATAGTCAGCCTCCTACACGTGTCAATAATGTACATCAGAAAGCTATTCATGGGGTGAGTTCATTTTATATTGCTACAGTACAATGTTACATAGTTGGCAGCGTGTGCTTAATAGCAATGTTTTGGCTTACTCTTCAGGATGCTAAGAAACCCAATATTGAGAAGTTGGTATCTAGTAGGAGCTTTTTAGCTATGCCATCCCATGACAGAGCAGCAAAGAAGGTTAGAGAGGAAAGATCAAACCCCCATTCTTTGGACCTTTAAGCAAACCTTTGGCATTACACTTAAGGGGCACGCTCATAGCTCCAACTCCTTATGGGCCTTACCTCTCAACAAAGGTGCAGTATGAATTGTTCTTAAACCTAACACAGGCTTTTTAAAGGACATATCTAAGCTCATAGCAATGAATAATCATACAAATAGCTCCTTACAAATGTGATGGTGAGTGGTCTGAATATAGAGTTGAACTTGCAGAAAGACCATCAACAGGAGACATCTCATATAGTTTGACAATCAAGGTAGGGCCCTCTCCACCTTGCCACTATTAACATTTAAACTGGGTACCTTTTGGAGTGGGGGTACTTATTCTACATCCCTTGTCAATTATTAGCAACATTCTTGAATCTGACCTACTAGATGTCCCCACTCTCCAATTGTAACAGACAAAAATGTCTCCAAATGTTTCACATGTTCCCTGTGGGCAAAGTTTCCCCCAGTAAAGAACTATATGCCTTATACAAGTCCCCAAATAAACAGTGTTGAGGTGTCCAAAAAAGAGGGGGGAGGGGTAGTGAGTGTTTTGACAGTTATTTCCAAATAATAAACTTTAAAAAAAGTAACAGCAATATCAAAAATCACCCAAAGTATAATTTTATGTTAAACTCTTACCTGGATACCATGCCAGTGTCCCTTTAAGCAGACATTCATCCTCTGGAGCTGGTCTGCTTGTCCTGAATAAGGTGTCTTACTAGAGTTGCCAAAGAAAAGGCAGACCTAGCCTGGAGCTGTCTTCCAAAATGTATTTTAACTTATTGAATCTCCGGGCTGGTTAAAGTTGTTTGGCCTTCAGCCTGCTGGTTTATGTCACTGCCCCAAGCAGGGTATTATCACCTAGAAATACATGACCTCACTTTTATTGGAAAAGTATTTATAGGTACTGTGTAGACTCTCTATGAATAAGTTTAATGTGTTTAGAGTGTATAACCAGACAGGTATAGTGTCAAATAATTTCCACTAACAGTTGCCTTCTTTAAAATTTTGAACAGACAAGAAGTATCTTGTATGGTTAGAATCCTAAAAGGTTAAGAAAAAAAAAAATGAGAGAATCTAGTACGGAAAACAAAAATGACTGCTAAGTCAAATTTGGCATCAGGTCTCTGGTCTTAGCCATATACACTGACATAATCTTCTCATTTGTAATGGACATGATAATTTTTCCCTTAAAGGAGTGTGTGGAAGATATATGAGGTTATAGCAATGGCAGATATTCTGTAAAAGTATAAATGTGACATGTTCCCCTGTTCACGTAAATTGTCCAGTATAACTCCCCCTAGCCTCCTCAGATAGGATCTGCCAGAAATGCAGGAGATAGCCTGGCCTAGGAGCAATCTTCATCCTTCACATCCAGGGAAAATTCAGAGCTCCTCAATTTAACCTCCCAATTTTAGTTAGACTCCTATAATTTCTTATTGGACTTTTATAGTAATTTTCCAATTAGGTAATTAGAGCCAGAGACAAAATTCTTACCGTCACTCTCTAACTAATATCTGTTATTACTCCAAAGTCTCACAACATAACAGCATTCCAGCTCCAAGAGAAGAGTTCATTTCTCATTGTTCTTGTGTTATGTCACTGTCCTGTGTTCTAGACACATCTGTGCTCTGCAGGAGTATCACTCTCCATCTCTGTCCTTGCTGGGACACACTGATGTGTCTTTTCATCGGTATGTGTCCCTCCCAGCCCCTGTCAATCATCATCCTATTCTCTGCATCTTTTACTTTTGCTACTTTAGAAGCTTGAATTATTTCATCTACCACATGTGAGCCTGCATGTGTATATAAAATAACCCATTTCTGCCTTGTATGTGTAGTATGAAGTAGTCTTTCATTTGTTGGTTTTAGGAATGAAGGTAGCTATTTATTTTACTTATGTTATGATAAGGATATTTAATGTACTATCTACCTCCTTAACATGTTTTAGGTATACAAAACAGCATTATCAACTGTAGGCATAATGTTGTAAAGATTCTAGAATTTACTCTCCTATAGCACTGAGTCATTATACAATGTACTAGTTGAAAATTGACTTTTTATTTCTCCTTATTCCTCCTAGCCCTTCGCAATCATCATTTTGTTCTCTGCAACTTTTGCTTTTACTACTTTAGATACCTCATATACATGGAATCATGCATGTGTTCTTCCATGGCTGGATTATTTCACCTACCATAGTGGCCTCGGAGTTCAAGCAAGCTATCTCGAATGGCAGGGCTTTCTCATTTTAATGTTGAATAATACAAATTAAAGATTTAAATGTAATGATGTAGACTAAACAGTCATCCCCCCTGAAGCTATAACATGTGGAGGGAAAGGGTTCTGACGCTGGTTGAGGCAGGGGTTTCTTGGATGTGACACAAACAAACAAATGAACAAAATCAAAGACAAAGACAAGCCCCTCCAAAAAATTCCCCACAAATTACAAAAGTGGTGCTAGAAGGGCTACAGCCAAATAAAAAGCCTTTTCACAACAGAAGAAACAGTCATCGGAATGAGGAGAGTACACAAAGCACAAAGGATGAGAAAGATGTATTTACAAACTATAGATCTGATAAAGTGTTCGTATCCAAAATTTAGAAGGGATTTATGCAGCTCAAGAACAGAACCCTGATGCAAGTGAGCGAGCAAAGACTTTGAATAGATGTTTCTTCAAAGAAACAGACGGATTGCCCAGAGGTACAGGAAATGATGGGACATCACTGATCATTGTGGAAATGCACATCAAAACTAAACCTGATAAGAAGAAAACCATCCAAATAAACAAGCAACCCCCGAAGACAACAAGTGTGGGAAGAATGTGGGGGAGCTGGAACTCTGTATTCTGCTAAAATGCTGCAGAAATGGAGACAATGGTGTGGAGTTTACCAATGAATTAGACATATGACCCAGTAACACCACTTCTTGAGATCTATTTTTATAAAATTGATATCAGTATCTTAAGGAAATAATATTCATTTTCATCCTAATTGTAGCGTTATCTACTCTACTAGTTAAGCTATGGAGTGACCTAGTGCCCATCCGTGGATTAGTGGATAAAGATAATACAAATATCTATCATACTGTTTTAGCAGCTTCCTGCCTTAGAAACAATGTCTCGCCTTGTCTACTGCTGAGCATCCTACTGATTCATCTTGGATGGACCTCATACCAGAGCATCATCTGACCTCCTGTATGCCTCCCTCCCTCCCTCCCTCTCATTACCCCTTTGTTCTGACAACTTGGTACGCATTTCTATTAGTTGGTGTGACATATCGTCAGTATAAATATTTGTTTACGGGTCTGTCTGCTCCACAGGAATGGGAATTGCTAGGAAACAGGAACTATAGCTTATTAATCTTGCCTTTCCAGCTATTACCACTGACCCTACGCCAGCCCATGTTCCATAAGTATGTGATGAATGAGTCCACGTTTCGTTTGAATTCCCGTAGTGATGAAGCATGCAGCAGTGGAAAGTAACCACCTGATTTTCACTGCGTCGAATTCAAATGGATAAATCTTTCATCTCTATTGTCCTTTCTACCTCCTGTGCATTCCACCCTAATTCCTAATCAAATGCCATTCAATCACTAGAATGTAACAGACATTAGAGAACAAAAATGGCCCCTTTTAGGATTCTTCCTAGAGCTGACTCCGTGATGGTGAGTGTGTTCTAACAATATGGTTAGCTGAGCCCATATCCCAAACCCAACATTGTAGTAAGAGGAGGATAATATACATGCCCACATTTATTCCTTTATCTTCCTGTTATATCAATATTAGTTGGAACCCTGTACAGGAAGAATCATATGGACGCAATAAGTGTGTCCCTGGTAAATCTCCCTGGACTCCAGTCTATTAGCAATGACCAGTTCAGCCCAAGTCCATCAAAACTTCAATTTTATCAAAGCCCTCTCTATAGATGCCATTTTATGTGCTATTAAACAGAACAATGCAGCTCACCAGTAAAATCATCTACAATAACAGCCCATTAAAAGCTTTCCTTAATATGGAACTTTCTAATTAATGTAAATGGAGTGCAAAGCTTGGGAAGACAAGTTGATTCTAATGTTTAGAACGTAGGTAAAATAGGAAAGGGTCTGATTTTTCATTAGCAATGTATTAGAGAGCCTAATGAAATCTTTATGGCTTGGATATATTACCCAAAAGTCACAATTGCTTTGTTTCCTGCCTCATTTCGCTGCCACCTTTCTCTAAAAATTTTGCTCTGTTATGCATTAGATTTGAGAAAGTGGAATTTTCTTCCACACAAAGAAGCATGGGTTTTATGTCCAAATACTCCCGGCGTTCTCAGACAAAAGGAGGCAGGGGAAGACGAACCTTAGTTTCCAAATGTCCAAATTAGAAACCAAACCCCAAAGAGGGTGGAAAACTAATTCTGTCATTTACTTCTTTCCCTCGTCTCTTTCTCTACCACTGTCTCCCACACTCCATTTTCCATTCTATCCCTCCTTCCTTCTTCCTCTTTCCCCGTCCCTACCTGTCTCTTGCTCTCTGTGCAACGTGCATTAAGGTCTATTCAGCTTAGGCTAGTATTCAAGTTAGCACTGTCAACTTGGCAAGCCTGAAATAATCTGGGAAGAAGGTAAAAATGGCTCATTCATTGAGCTATCAGGTTTTGTTTGTTTGTTTGTTGTTTGTTTGTTTTTGCAGGTTGTTCTGTGTCTGTATCTATGAAGGATTGCCTTGAGTGATGTAGGAAGGCAAACTCCTTCTACATTATTGTAGGCTGTGAAGTTTCCTTGGCCTGGGCTGTATAAGAAAGCTAGCTAGATATGAGGCTGTAAGCCAATGAATAAGCCAGCAAAGACCATTCCTTCACAGTTACTGCCTTCAGGGTCACCCCTGGGCTCCTGCCCTGACTTTCCTCAATGGTGGATTGTGACCTCAAGGTATATAATCAAAGTCATCCCTCCCTTCCCTCAAGATGCTTTTGGCCAGAGAACAGACTAAAACAGCTAGTTTACTCTGTGATGATGACCAACCTCCCCAAATCTTAAATATTTAAGTATCCAAAGTTCATCTTTGTTCACACTATGCAGCCAGACAGCAAATTTGTACAGAAACTCCTTTCCCATAATAAAGCAGAGACAACCAGAGCCACTCAAAGATTCAAGCTGATTGAACTGCCATCATGATGAACATTGTCACTTCATATGGCAGAGTGAAAAAGAGAATTTGACAAGTCAGGCTGTAGTCCTTTAAGGGTTGACATGGATGTCACAGGTCACTTCTTCTCACGTTTTTTTTTTTTTTTTTTTTTTTTTTTTCTGAAAGCAAGTCAGCTTACAGTGCCTAGCTTCAAAGAAGTTGCATTAGTTCATCCTACAGTGAATTTATAAGGTCCCCCGAGAGGCAGCTAATGTAATAGTCCATAATTCCAAAATGAATTAGGAACATATCCTGCTGCTGGAGAGCTCAGGGTCCTGTTGGAAAACCAGAAGAAATATGAGACAGGGCTAGATAAAGCCTGGAAAAAAGTTGACCAAGAGCCCTACGAATAAGGGGACCTTCCCCCTCCCTGTGCTGACCTTCTGGGCTTTTCATCATTGTATGACAGTTTCCCTTTCCAACTGGTGCACAAAGTCCAGCAGAGAAACACACATTACTCTGCCTACAAGTACTGACACCTGTGCATGTCCCAAGAGTTAGGAGGAGGAGAACTATAGGCACCCAGCCCAGACAGGCCTCCTTTCCCAGGAGGCGATGCATAGGGAGGAGCGAGTTCGCAGCTAATCCTGATCTTTACCTGGCTTACCAAAGGGCATCTGTTGCATCTGAACACCAAGAAGTAATCCTTGGTTGGAGACAGCTCTATCCTGTGGAAGAGGCAGAATGATTTAGGGCAGAGAGAGGCTTGGGATGTTGGAGTGTGAGGTAGGGAGACTGAAGCAGGGCTAGGCTCATATTGAAGTTCAAAGTTTGTTTGTTTTTCTTAATCAAGCTTCTGCAAAAGCCCAGAGCCCATCTAGTCAAGTTGGGCCCAAAGTCTTAGTCCACCACAGACCATACACACTAAGCACGTGGCCTTGAGAAAGTTGGTGCTGGAATGCAAGGGACCAGAGAGGGTTAGGAATCCTATGCTTTGGTGACAGGTGCACATTATATACTCTATATTCCTCTGTAATGGGGCTTTTTTAAAGCCTAGAGAAAATGTTCTACCTGGCTTTACAATCACATTCCAATCAGCTTTACAGAATTGTGAAATTGATTATCCGGTGGGCCTCATGGGGGTTTTGAGCAGGACACAGGGGCACCTTAATTCTTTGCCAAGCTCCATATGCTGATTCTAGGAGACTTTGGCTTTTCCCCCTAGTCCCAAGAGGAAAGGAGTTCAAATTGCCTTGAAATTACAATTTAGTGGCTTCAGGTAACAGTGGGAATCTTGAGAGGGAGATGTGAAGTTCTGGGAAGTAAAGCAGCAGGTGCCTTAATCTGGATCAAATAGTTCTGAGTTTCGGCAAAAAATAGTGACCAGGGCATCCTAATCAGCTGAGCTGTGCCAACTAGTGTGACTCACACTAGTTATTTCTTCATTTTAATTCTCCATATGAGGAGATGGTTGGAATTTGTATATTGTTGGGGGGAAATGACTAGAACATTGTCATCTATTTCACTCTAGGCAAGGCAAGGGGGTCTGCCATTAAGAAGGCCAACCCAAGATGAGAAGCAACTAAGAGAAATTTGGGTGATCTGACACAAGCATGCCAAATGCATATGCCCAAATATAGAAGCATGTCCCCAGGGCAAAAGTGGGTGAAGAGAAGGTAGAACAGGAGATTGGTGTGGTCTAACACGCTAAGGACACATAAATGTAAAAGCAGAGGCAAATTATGCATCCTGCAAAGAAAATGTGGTTTTCCAAACACAAACATGGAGCTATGGAGACACAGAAGGACCAAATGTGGACCAGTCACGCCCAAGACTGGCTAGACCAAGTCACATATCTATCCACTTGGGTAGAATTCACAATGAATATTCTTCTATAGGAGACATGTGTAGTAATGATGGGACTTTCAGAATCTATTTATACATGTACATATATAATGTAATGGTCTGGATCAGCTACTTATTGTGTGCCAGAACTGTTTTAAGTGCTTTTCATTAATTATCTTGATCTTTACATATGTTATAAGATAAACTCCTTAGTATCTGGACTCCAAAGATAAAGAAACAGAGCTTAAGGGTGTTGTAAAAGGTCAGAGAGATGGTAAATGGTGGGGTTGTGATTTCAAATTCAGCCAGTCTGAACCTTGAGGGTACTTTTCAGCTAGCATGAGCTTCCAGTCATTTTGGCCAGGTTGCCGGATCCTCATTGCAACACATCTCAGATAATGGCTTTTAGAGATGAAAAGAACCAAAGCCATGGAGTACATGATCTGCCAAGGGTCATTAGTAAGTTAGCATATAAGCCAAGACGGGAATCAAAGAATGCTAGCATCAGCTATAGATATTTGCATGATCCTCCTCTACACCCCCCACTGTTCTAGACAGCACAAGTGTCATGTGGTATGAGAGCCACCATGATCTCACCCTTCTCCATGTACCGAGTACTGCCCAGGATCTGAAGACTTGCAATACACTTAGATTCCATCCATTTCCTGTTCTACTAAATGATGCCCTCTGTGCTTCTTTCTTCCATGTCCAGCTCATGGATGGAAGATCTGAGCAAGAGCATTTCATTTACTGCCTGGCTCAGATTCTCCTGTATGAGCAGAATGTGGGGAGAAAGTGCAATAGAGGACTCATGTCTTCCTCCTACTTCCTAAGGCATGAAAATCTTAGCCATTATAAAGCATAAGAAGATCTTCTTGAGGTAATAAATACAGAGCAGATTACTCCTTTACTAAAAAAAGGGCATTTGTGTATGCATGTCTGTATGCGTGCCACAGGCATATGGTGCTTAGAGGCCAGAAGAGGGCGCCAGATTCCCTTGGAGCTGGAGTTATAGGAAGTTATGATGTGGGTGCTGGGAACTGAACTCCCTTCCTCTGTCAGATCAAGTACTCTAAACCACAGATATCTCTGCAGCTTCAGACTACTCATTTTTAATAGAGAGCAGAGAATAGGGGAAACGTAGAGAAGCAAAGAATTATTGACTAATTCTTCAAACATTTCTTCTAGCTTGTATGATTTTTTTTTTTTAATTCCCCTCTTCTGAGCCAAAGAGCAACATTATCTGGCTGAGATTTCAACTCCCTGTATGCCCCACTTGAGTCTCACTACTCCAAGACTCCCACAGTGATGTTTCAGAGACAGAAAATAAAGGATACTATATGGGAGTATTCCTGGTATCATGGCCCAGTGGGACTGCTGTAGACCCATCAGTTAGAGAGTAATGCATAAGGTCTCCAACAACCTGGCCCTTTCTCTTCCCTGATGGCCTGCCCTTACTATGTACTACCTACAAGACGTATGCTCTTCATGCTACGCTCTATGCCTGTCCTACAACGGAGCCCATAGTGTTTTACCTTGACCAATAGCCAGTACTGTTCCCTCTACTTCGTGATAGCATCGTCCTCCTCTGCATTCATTCCTCCAGAGCCATCAAGTTTCCATGTCTTATTCATGTCTTTCACGGACATCATTTACAGATGTCAGACTGAGTGAGGCATGTCTCCTTACGAGGCTGCCAAGTGGCATAGGTCCAGGTCACTCACTTTAATCCCAGTGCTACTTACAAATTGATACAAAAAACTCAGAGTCTGAGACAGTCACATCTGGCTAGGTCAGGAATGAGCCACTAAGGAGTAGTATCAGAATCACTTGGGGATTTGTGAGAACTGCAGGATGCCAGGCCTGGCCCCTAGACCTACTCAGAGTCCAATTCAGTTGCACATAAAAGCTTACAGAGGATGGCCTTAAAATATGCTTGTGAACCTACCTTAACATACAATCATTAGATCCCTGTATGGAGAAGACACAGGTGATCGTGTTCCCAATTAGGTTAAGGCAAGTAGCTCCAAACCGCAACGTGCTCACTTCCCCATAAGATCAAGAGAGAAAGAGAGAGGTATTGTGGAGCCAAGCAGAGGGCATCAGGTGAACCAGGATGTGTAGCTTTCATTCATATAGAAGAGCAGTGTCTGCTGGTATTCTAGTTAATGTGGTTGGAGAAGCACATACAAGCATACATGCATGCAAGCATACATGTATGTGTTAGAGCATGAAGAGGCAGTATAGGGGAGGGGAGGTCACTGCATGGGCTTCTCTGTCTGTAGACATGAATAGGTTTGTTGCAGCAACATTAAACTTCAGCGTTGATGGAGTTAGGGTGAGACTGAGCTCAGGGACTGGCTGGATAGCACTCCTTGGTTTTTCACTCCACTCCATTTGCTCCACACAGTGCCTGACCCCTTTGACCCTAAGACCTTCCAGTGCAGGTTGCTCGAGGACATGCTGGGTTTTTCTGAGCTGTGCTGTGGTGTGGATGGCATTTATCCCAGGTATCAGGGACAGGCAGTAATTGCAAAGCGGACTCGGGGACAGGCAGCCAACAGCTTCACTCTCTCTCTCTCTCTCTCTCTCACTCTCTCTCTCTCTCCTGCTATGTATCTTCTCTTACATGGATCCAGACCATCACTGGCTTGTTCTCTCTTTAAAATGGGAAATGTGATAATGTCAGTCTCTGGTTTAATTCCAGGGTTGCCTTCCTGCAGCCTCTGTCACAAAGCTTGAACCACTTATGGGAGCTTTTCAAGGTGTGGTTATCTGACCCCAACTCACCACTCTCTCTCTTACCCCACCAGACTCACAGTACAGAAGTTCACTTGGGATTTGCATTCCCAGACTCTTTGTCTAGGATCATTGTCTTACTGTGTTCCTCCGACCCAGTAAAGAGACTCCTAACTCCCATCTCACACCATGAGTAATGTTAATGTCTACCTCCCACCAAAGACTGGGCTCTTTACATTTGATCAGACTTCTCTTCAAGAGGGGCTCCCAAAAGGGTGAGGATTCAATGAGGGGGAGGGGGCAATGAGCTAAGTTAAGGGGAAAACTTCTCCAGAGAGTTTACCATGTTTGTGGCCAAAGCATCCTGGCGTATCTGTTCCAGACAGTCAACTGGGCTGTCTGGTGGTCAGGACCAGAGCCAGAGACAAATCTACATAATAAAGCCATTGATCACTGTCATCAGGTGCAGCCAGCTGTGGCCTGGAGAGAATGTATTTTTTTCAGAGATGTTCTCACAAGGAGATGACTCCTTAATAGGAGGCTCTTAAGAGTGTGGCACAGATCTGTCAGTGTGAGAAGGTTCTTTCCTGCTCAAATTTCTTAGTTTTTGTACTGAATGAACTTTAAAATCTTTCTCCTTGGGTTCTTGGAACTTGAGATTGATGTTTACCCCTGCACGATGGTTGCCCATATTGTATCTGAAAAGCTTTGTTTCTTTTCAATCCTCTTCATCATGGTTTTCTACTGTGACTGGGACGCAATTTTCCCTGTTTATTGCAATAGCCTGATGTTGGCAAAATTCAACCTTTGCATGCTGCAACTACTATAATGGTGTGCCTTTCATATTTTGTCCCTAAAGAGTTCTGCTACTGGGGACTGAGGAGGTGGCTCGGCTAGTAAAGTACCTACTGTGCATGAGGCTAGCAAGATGGCTCAGCTACAGAGGATGTGCTGCCAAGTCTGATGACCTTGCTTCAATCCCCAGAATTCATATTGCTAAACAAGAGAACCAACTCCTCAAAACTGTATTCTGACTACACATGTGCTGTATAACATATGTGTATGCACACATACAACCATTGCTACCTCAACAATAAATATAAATGTAAAAATAAAATAAAATTAGACACAAGAGTGTGTGTCTGTTTTCTAGCCCTGAGGACAGGCAGAAACAGGCAGATTCCTAAACTCATTAGCCATCCATCCTAGCTGGCCCACAAGTTCCAGTGTCAGTGAGACACCTTGTTTCAAACAATAAAGGAGAGAGTTATTGAAGAAAGTAGCCAGCCTCAACATCTGTCCTCTGAGACAGGCTGACTCCATGATAGGCTTCAAAATGGCAGTTCAGGAGACTAGGCCTAAATCTCTGTTTCCAAGAACTAGGCAAGACCCAGGCAAGTCAGTTACTGAAAAAGCCTCAGGCGGCCAGTCAGAAATTGCCCTGCCATCAGAAGCTAGCTGCCCTGACGCCTGGCTTGAAGCAAGGGAAATGGGTCAGCAACAGTTTCCAGACCCCAGCAAAGGTTCTGGAATGTCCCTAGAGATAGAGCCAACACATTAAGATAAGATCACCTATCCCTCAAGGGAATTCCCCTAATGTGCTTTAAATTAGGCTTTTGAGCTCACTTGGGTTCTCCATCTTAGTAATGGGAGACCCCTAATGCAGAATAAAACACTCTTTGCTTTTGCATACTATATGAGTCAGGGGTATCATTCTTTGGTGAACCACAGACCCTTACACCTCCACACACATGCACTTGCATACATGTACACACACACACACACACACACTATTGTGATCTTCATATTCCCACAGGCTTCTTTATTTATTGCTGTTTCCTGTTTCATTTTGAATCCTTATATGTTGGAAGCAATTTTAATAACAATGGTCTGGGAAGTTATGTTCTTTGTTTCTGACTCCAAAGGACCTTCCTGGTTCATTCACCACAAAAAGGGAAATAGCTTATTACCTGAATTTTCAGCATGGCATATACCATTCACCAAATCCTTATCATCTATGTATCTATTAGCTCATGACTCTATCTATATACTTAGTTACTACCTGTCTTAATTCATTTGTGTTACTGTAACAACAACAATAAAAAACCCACAGGCTAAGTAATTATAAGAACAGATTTTATTTCTAATGTTCTAAGAAGTTAGGAAGTCCATGGTGATAGCGGCAACCTTGCAAGTGTCAGCTGGAGGTCAAGTTCTTTCTTCCAAGGTGGGACCTGGAATATTGTGTCTTCAGATGGCAGACAGCAGAAGGCTGGCAGATCTGAGCTAGTTTCCTCCAGCCCCTTTCTAAGGTACCTGTTCACCTATGTGGATGGAACAAGCACCTCAGACAAAATCGCTTCCCCCAAAGATGCCACCAATTCCTACCCAACACAACCTGTTTCCTCAAGAGACTGGAGCCTCCATGTGGGCTCTTCGTTTCATCACCCAGCACACAGCACGTACTCAGCAAAAGACTGTTCAAATAAAACATGGTTTTCCCCCTCTAAGTGTGAAAGCCTTAGTTTTCATTCTTAGATCCTGAAGATACTGCTTTTCTTAAGAAATATATATTTGACTTTGTCAAACATGGATAACGTCCTCTCAGA
Organism: Rhynchomys soricoides; assembly: GCA_019843965.1. NCBI lineage: Eukaryota > Metazoa > Chordata > Mammalia > Rodentia > Muridae > Rhynchomys > Rhynchomys soricoides. The sequence continues at coordinate 4,790,679 of JADRCH010000106.1, read as the reverse complement.
TAACATCTGAGCTACAGACAATAGGAATTCTGGGCTAGAGAGATGGCCCCATAAATATGAACACTGATTGTTCTTCCAAAAGAACCAGGTTTCCTTCCCAGCACCCATAGGGTGGCTCACAGCTCTAGTCCCAGGGAATTTAATGCTCCCTCTTGGCTTCAAGTGGCACTGTACAGACTTGTTACACAGGTAAATAGTTAGGCAAAATGCCCATATAAGTAACATTAAGAAATAAAATGAATTCTGTGGTGGGATCTTAATTGTAAGGATGTTCGACTTTCTGAAGTAGATTCTCCTTTGTAGTAGAAGTACACAATCTTATTCCTTTAGGATCACTATGCTTTCCTGTACCTAGGTTTGGGCATAACTGCTTTGTGTGTGTGTGTGTGTGTATGTGTGTGTGTGTGTGTGTGTTTCTGCTTCAGCCTCTCCTGTTACTGAGTTCATGTGGGAGACCTCCAGCTATGATGTCAGTTCTTTCCACTCAAAAAAGATTTACATCAACAATGTGCAAAACTGTCCATCTGGCAAAAATCTCTATTCTCATTTTAATTTTTGAGATTTATTTTTATCCTGTGCATATGTTTTGCATGCATATATACCTATGCAACATGAAGTACTGGCAGAGCCCAGAAGAGGGTGCCAGGTCCCCTGAAACTGGAGTTAACAAATGGTTATAAATTTATATGTAGGTACTAAGAGTGAACCTGGGTCCCCTGGAAGAAAAGTCAGTGCTCTTAATGACTAAGCCATCTCTTTAAGCCTCTCTATTATCATTTTAATTTCCCCTCACTATTAGAAAAGCATGCCAGTATATTTAACTGAAACTTGCTCATATTTGATGTCTAGTGTGGTTGAGTCTCACTTCCCCCATTGGTGATCCTTGTGGGCTTCTCCTTCACTTCTCATGTCTTTCTGTTGGTAGGACCATCCTTTTTATTGATTCATGAGAACTTTTTCTGTTTTAAGGACATTGACTTTCTCTACCATGTGTATTTACAGATTTTCTATTTTGCCTTTTTATTTTTAATATGATTTGGCTGTAGGTTTAAAAAATAAAACATGATCCAAACTCAATTGCTCTGTACTTCAAGATATATTTTCTTCATTGACTCAAATGAACAAAAGTATAACATAAAGACCAAACAAACAACATACTTTATCTGCTAATTACTTTATGAGTTCATGTTGCATTGGATTACTTGATTGAATATTCCCCTTGTTTATAGATCAACTGTCCTTTTGTTTGCCCCCCAGAGTGGTGCAAGCCCTTCCTCGATAAAGTTTGGGAAAGGAGAAATGTCACCGAGGGGATGTCCAAGGGGCAGCCATGTTGCAACGAAGCTGTAGGAATTCCCCGGCTTATATGGTGGTAACCGCCCCCTCTGTAGGCTACTGCTGCCTTCTTCAGATGCAAGAGGCTAGTGGTAAGAGACTTACAGAGTGTAAAATTAAAAAGTTGGTAACTTGCAAGAATATTCCTGTTTGCTTCCTGGACTGCCCCCTGCCCCAAGTCTTATCCTGGGAGAAAACAGCTCTCTAGAGGCCTTTGGACTCTCTCCATTAGGGAGAGCTGATTTCATTCCTAGAAGTCTCTATTTAGAGTGACTCTGCCCTCAGCTCTGAATTTTCCTTGGGCCATGCATAATTCTTACTGTAAGGTAGTCTTGTTGATATCTGTGACTGTTCCTGAAGCGAGCTTTACTATGATGTTTCCCTGTGGAGTGCATAAATGGCAGGATATTCAGAGCTATGAATGAGTGCTAGACTTGTAATAGGCCATGGATGTAGCAGATATACCTCCTTACTCCCTAGTGTGATGTCCCCCCCAATCCCAAAGCTTTCTTGTCAGCCTGTGTGTGGTTATAAAACTATTTTGGCTCACCAAATAGGGCTATCCCAAGAGTCAAAGCAAGTCTGTACTTTCCAAATAACAAGGCTGTACATATGTGCCTGTACTTTCTATTATCATAACTGAAAATTAATTTTGGCATCAATTATTTTCTTTAAAGTTGGAGGTTGCTGCTGCTGGCCAGTATTTATACACAGCTGTGGAAGCACTGATCCTGCTCACAGGTCATTTGGGGATCTGAAAACTAAGCAGGAGTGACTTCTAGCCCCCCCAGCCCCCTGAGTCCATCAGTGGAAGAATCCTGTTGGTTGCAAATAAAAGTCTAAATATTTAGAAACCCTAATCTCCTCTGTGAAAACAAGGACAAAAATGAATATTTATGATCCAATAATTCTGTAACTGTCTTGAACATCTTCCCTTTGCTGACACCTACAAGCCTGTCGCAGTTTGAACAGAATCCAAAGCCCTGCCTGACGATGCATCACTAGCTCTGTGACCTTGATAAAGTCACTCACCCTCTCTGACTCTGTCCCCTCAGTAGTAAAATTGGAAAGATAATGCTAATTTCACAGTGTTTTTTCTGCATGTTAAATAATTCATCGTATACTGGGGAGTATAGAATAGTACCAAGTACATACTATGTGTTCAATAAAGTGACTCTCTTGCCTGTTGCTTCACTGAGATTTCTGTCATTCTGTTCCCCCAAATGTAGCAGAATCTCAATGTTTTAGGGGCAGGGGTGATGTTGTCTTAGTGCATATGAGCTTCAACAGCTGAGCATAAATTAGGCAGCTTGTGAACAACAGAAATTTATTTTTCACAGCCAAGATAAAGATACAGGCAGACTCAGTATCTGGCAAGGTCCAACTTCTTCAGAAGTAGCATTTTCTTGTAATGTCCACATATGGAGGAAGAGATAAGGCAGCTTTCCAGTGCCTACTACACTATGGAAAGCTACTACTAGCTTTCCAGTGCTAGACTACAGAGTGAGTTCCAGGACAGCCAGGGCTACACAGGGAAACCCTGTCTTGGAAAACCAAAAAAAAAAAAGAAGAAGAAGAAGAAGAAGAAGAAGAAGAAGAAGAAGAAAGCAAGAAAGCAAGAAAGCAAGAAAGCAAGAAAGAAAGAAAGAAAGGATATAAAAGGCAATAATCCTCTGACCCAACAACTCCTAAATCCATACTTGCTAAGATCACACTGTGAAAGCTCAAAGCATGCTCCTAGTGACTCACCTCCTCCCTCAAAGCCACACCTCCTAATGCCTCCCAAACAGCTCCACTAAGCCTTTTCAAATGATCATGGGATGTCTCTCTTGTTCAAACCACTATACTTCCCTAAGAAGTCAAGATGTACTAAAGGTCAAACATTCAAGGATAGGACCCTGGAGATCTTGGCTCTTCCCAGTTTCAGAGATACAGCTAAGGCAGTCAATAGTTCTAGAGCTGAAGAAAACTAAGTTGAAGAGATTCCAAACCGTGATAAATTTTCATAGAGTTCTTGCTTTACTTAGAGGTTGTACACATTGATCAATATTCATTCTCCTAAGCTTCATATATGTGCCTAACTCCCACAGTGTGCTTGCCCTTCACTCCACCAACATACAGGGTTATCTTTCCTCCACCATAATCCACCTTAAATGCTTTCTTTTAGAAATCACCTTAGTCATGGTGTTTTAACATACCAATGGAAAGGTGACTAAGACAAGGGCTGTTGGAGTCTCCTAAAATATGGCAGCAGATATCACCTCCCACCCTTCAAGCTCCCTGAGTCTGCTTTTATCCGGCTACCAGGAGAGAGGAAGGCTTGAGAAATATCTTGAGGGTGATATTTGGTTTGAGAAATATCTTGAGGGTGACATTTGGTCGTCTTCCATGCTGACTCAGACCAGGTGGTCTCCTACAAATTCCTTGTTTGGTGACCCTAATCTTGTGCTGGGTTCATCTAAACAGTCTAGAAAGTCACATGGGAGTGGCCACAGCCCTGCTAGACTACATTAGGATCTGTAGACCACTGGGTAGATGGTTGGATTCTCTTTTGTAACATGCGGTCGAAAATCATTGTAGAACTTCAATGTTTGGCAACAGTAAATGTAGGTTCTATTTATTAAATCCTAGCTGTATCTGGACACTATTCTACATGTAGTATCTCAGTTATTACTTAAGTTAGAACATACTACCTCCCTCTTAATAAACTGAGGGACTTAATGAACCTCCCTCTTAATAAACTGAGAAGCTAAGCATCTTTTCCAAAGTCTCAACATTGGTAAATAACAAAGTCAATGATCTCAGACACAGGAAAAGGAAACTGCATCCTGCAGTTTGGGAAAGGGTGCATACTATTCATGATCAGCAAGGAGGAACACAGTCTGTCTCCTGAACAGAATGCTCACTTCACCCTCTGACTTGAACAGGTGTACCTGAGTGTTCCTGGAGCTAAGGAGAAGACTTGACATATCATAAAGGTGTGGGTCCCTGTCCCTGACCCTTATCTGGAGCTGGTGTCTAAGAGGTCTGACAATAGAGAAGCCCTTATCAGCCTACACAGCTGTGTCCTGGGCTGTTTCCCACAGGGAATAGAGCACTAAAGTGAAGACATTAATATTCAGCCTCATTGCCTACACACTCCATGTTGCTTTAGGGTAGTGTAGATGCCCACAAGGATTAAAATGGTTCAGAGCCCAAACTTTAGATACATCCATGGCTCCTAGCAAGCAGGCTAGATGTCTTTGGATGAAGAAGAATGGATCATGGACATGAGATGGCTGGCTGGACTAAGCATAAAGGTAGTCATAGAGCTAGAAGAGCCTATGTTATTTGTCTGTTTTCTGAGGGAAGAAGAAAATTATTAAAGATTTAAGTGAAGCAGTTATTTAGGTAATATGTTTCTGTCAAGGAAATATACTTTTGAAAAAAATATAAAATTCCCTAAAAATATATATCAGATTGGCTTTCCAGAAAATTCTGAGCAATGCATGAAAATGATTGGCCACCCTGGATATATAATCAGAAAATCCAGTTCCTGGCTTGCTTCCTTACTCCTATCTCTCTCTCTCTCTCTCTCTCTCTCTCTCTCTCTCTCTC
>JADRCH010000106.1:4646223-4785647 GCA_019843965.1 Rhynchomys soricoides | reverse complement strand
TCTCTCTCTCTCTCTCTCTCTCTCTCTCTCTCCTCCCTCCTTCTCTCCCTCCATCCCCCCTCTCACTGTATCTACTTCATGCCCCCCCTTTGGCCTGTCTGCTCCTTCCTTTGTTGGAACACTGGCTTTATTCCTCATTGCTTAGCTGTGGGTTCTCTGGCACCTGTTTCTAAGGCTTTGCGTCTTCAGCCTGCAGAGGGATAACTCTGGCCATCGCCACTACTGTCTCTTCTTCACATTCTAACATTTGACAGTGTGTCTTCTTCAACTCCAGACACCATTGTGCATGTGTATTGCCATTGGCTCCAGACACCAAAATGACAAAGAAATTCCAGGGAGTGGGGATGTAGCTTTCAATGCAGGAGTTTGAGATGATCAGGGCCATGAACCTCTCCAGAGGACCCCAATGTAGAGTCCTAGCTGTTGCTTACTTGATTCTTTCCTCATTAGGGGCAAATCTGATATCAAGAAAGCTTGTTATTAGATAAAAGAGACAGTGCTGAAAAGACAGGAACTAGTATAAATCCTCCCTCCCCACCAAGCCATGCTTGAATTAGATAGCCTGGGAGTGGTGTGATGAGTCACTAAGAGTACTTGGTCCCCTGGGGCCAACAGTGAACTCAGCAAAACAGTGATAAAGCAAGAAGCCAGCATGAGCAGTGTCTACATTGGAGAGTTTTCTATGCTCATATTCAGAGAAATTGGAAGACCATTTCTACTGTTATTACTTTAGCAAATGTCTTTCTTAAAATTTTTGATATTTTTCAATGAAAGAGCCTTCGTATGAACTGATGCAAAGATTCTAACAACCCCACAAAACATCCCGTACCTTTGAGCTACATACCTTTGGCATGCCGGATAATGAGTCTTGCATGGTTTTCTTCATATCTGGGAGATTTATAAGCTTGACATTAGGCTGAAGAGCCAAATGTAGACCACATAAAGAGGTCCTGTTACTTTGGATGCTATCCTGGCAGTATGTCTTGTCTATGATGACGCTCTGCTGGATCTCAGCCCTGATACCTGACCCTGGGAGGCCAAACCTTAAGGTGACACTGAACATCTCTGAGAATGCTCCCTGCAGAGAGCACTGTTCATAACAACCTTCACCTTGAATTATTCAAACTCCACACACTTGTAGGATTCAGTTTTGGGTAGCCATGCTGAGTAATGGTCACCTTCCAGCAAAATTCAATGTTCTGAATTTGTGTGATCATTTTTTCTGTCCATGACCATCTCTTCTCCTTCTACCTTTCTAGAAGGTTAATGAACCAAGCAGCTGGACCAGTAGGCTTGGCTCTACAGCATCTTCTAGGCCCAGAGGGTTTTGAGGAGGGTTCATTGCACCAATCTCTCTTCCCAGGTATCCAGGGCCAGAGTATTGTGGAACTGTGGAAGAATCCCAGGATTCTGCATCTTTGGTGTGAATTGGAACAGTCACATTTAGGATCATTGGTTACCAAAACAAAACAAAAAAACACTGAACTCTTAAGAGCTGGTTTACCATGCATTCTATCTCCGTAATTGTAAGTGACTCCCGGTTAGATACGGAGACCAGAAGTTGATGTCTGATGTCTTCCTCTATCATTTTGTACATTTTAGTATAATGTACAAAGCTAGAGGTCCAGATGTAGACCACATAAACAGATCCTGTTACTTTGAGCGCTATCCTGGCAGTATATCTTGTCTATGATGATGCTCTGTTAGATCTCAGCCCTGATTCCTGTCCCTGGGAGGCCAAACCTTAAGGTGATACAGAACATCTCTGGGAATGCTTCTTGCAGAGAACACTGCTCATAACAATCTTTGCAACTTAACAACTAAACATTTAGTGTAATGTTTAGTAAAACAACCACAACAACCCACATATATAGGCACACACATGTGTGCATGCTCACTTGAGTATGTGCACATATACACGTACGCATGCTTGTATGTGCGCATGCTCACACACACACACACACACACACACATATATATATATATATATATATATAGAGAGAGAGAGAGAGAGAGAGAGAGAGAGAGAGCACAGAGGCAAATATCTCAACGCAATTTCCCCTTCCAGTTTGAGGTTTTGTTTCTCCCTAGCTCTAGAAGGCCAGGCAATCACACTACTCACTGTGTGGGTTTCGTGCGGCAACTTCCTGCTTAGGACCCTGAGTTTTTTCAATCAGTTAGGTCTATTTGGGCTGTATACTTAGTGGAATGGCTGGAGGTGCTAAGAATGAAAACCAGTCTTCTCTGACATGGGCACATACATTCTGACAGCACTGGCCAAAGGCAGAATTACAGGCTTAAAGGGCAAGAGCTGTGTGTCTCTTGTGTCTCTGAAGGAATCTGAATGATTCATGGATGAACCCTGGGATTGCCTGTGAGATCATGTCTCACTCGGGACAGAAGGAAGAACTGGACAGAGGTAACAGTTATGACAGCACAATAGGGGTCCTTGGCAACCACCAGTGCAGAAGTAGATCCTGTTGGTCAATAAGAAGGTAAAATGAAAAGAAGCATCTGCCAGAATCTCACAAGAGCTGAAACATCAGACTTTCATGTCTGTTTGCAGAGGACATTGACTTTCAAGAGATGGAGAGAGCCACTTTGCTCATAGCCAGCAACCTCCCAATTCTGGGGAAGCCTGGGGAAGCGAGAAGTTTAGAACATGGGAGAAAGAGGGAAACAGAGACAGAAAGTTAGTTTTGCATGCATGTGCTGCATACATGCATGCAGAGGTAACAAGCCACCCAAGAGCGGAAAGAAAAGCTGGGCCTGGGCATCTCAGGACTTGGGCTGCCCCACAGAGGTTCCTTTATCCCTTTGTCATCAGTTCGGATTCTAGAAAAAGAGGGTGGCAGCATATTGTCCACAAAGTCTTGCTCTGGGCTGAGTCAATGCTACGCTGACAGGTATAGTGACTAGTTTACTCTATGGGCACTATGGGAAACTCCCCTGGCAAAACAATACTGTACACAGACAAATAGCATGTGTCCCTGGCTATTGCCTGCATGGGAGGGGGGGCTCCAGGGCAGTGTTTGTGGGGATGTGCAGGGAGCAGCAGTACTCTGCCATTAGAACCAGTGGCATGCTCAGCACCAGTGGATGTTCTCCCATAAGAGCTGCATCATTTAATCCACCTCCTAATTCTCAATGTCTAGATTCCAATAGGAGGCTCTGATATTATTGATTTTTCTAGATCATTCCTTACAAGGGTACCCTCTTTATCCCAAGAGGTGAAAGTGGGTTGTGTTAATAGTGATCTCAAGTGACTAAAAATGTCCTCCTCTTTCCATTTGTACACCTAACACACATGCCAGGGACATAAAATCAAAAGCCCAGTGGCCATGTGTGGCCAAAAACATATATGTGTGTGTTTATGTGTGTTCCCATGCATTCATACATATATATGTGTGCGTGGAGGGGGGGCCTTGAGATCAACCTTGCATGTCACCCTTAAGAACTATCCACCTTGCTTTTGAGACAGAGCTTCTCACTGGTCTATGGCTTGCCAATTCACTCAGGCTGGCTGGTCAGTGAGCCCTAGAGACCTATGTCCCCAGAGCTGGGGTCACAAGTACATGTCATGTTGTTCGACTTTTATTTTTAACAGGGTGCTTGGGAAAACAACTCAGGTTCCCATGCTTGTAGAGCAAGCATTTTACCAACCAAGTCATGAGTAAACTACAGGGAAACAGAATAGAAGCTATGCCTTTAATAATTTTGTGTTGATTATGCATCAAAGCAAACAGTGTGGTTACATTGGCTACATAAAAACCCATAATTAATTAATCTGGGTCCATATGACCCAGATTAATTTCACCAGCCTCTTTCTTCTTTTTCTCTGGAAGGTTCTTAGAAAACACAAAGATCACAAATGTGCCCCACACTCTGCTTGTAATGGATGTTGTTGCTCTGCAGGGCCATTTGTGTAAGGGGTACACCGCAGTCTTTGGTCTCGAGCTGTGCAGTGCCTTGCCATGTGTCTTCCAGCTCCAGCAGAACCCACTCATCCAGTGGCCTTAGCCAAGTCTCTTAGCCTCCCTGAGTCTCAGCTTCCTCTCCCTACACCTCTCCTCTGAGCGCATTGCAAATGGGAAGCTCTCCTCAGGCTGTGAGCCTGGGGCAGGAGATAGGTTCATCAAAACTTGCTTTACAGGAGACCTGTGACAGGAGGAGATGTCACATGCTGTGTGTCTGTCTGCTCCTATGGTGACATCAAGGGACTAAGTTAAAAAGAGAGACCTACAGGAGAGCACAAGGTTGGAGAGAATGTTAAAGAGTCATGATAACCAAGGAAGGAGAAAAACAAAAAATTCTGTTTCTTCTGGGGAAGAGGAGCCCTATCCCCCCAAACAGGCTCTTTGAAAAGCTTCTGGTGATAAACGGAAACTAATGAAACACTCTCGTGAACGCTGCCCTGCGGGTGGGATTGGTGCCTGGATCTGTGATCAGGGTTCCCTTTTATTCCCTTTTTGATGCCTAATGCCATGGGGGAGAGAAATCAATTGTATTTTAATTTCATGAGAAAAATGCTGAATGGAAGAAAAATGCAATAGAGTGAAACTTCCCAATTCAGTTCTCCACTGGCGTTCCCCTGAGCACGTGATTCTGTGATCAATGGATTTCTCCCTAGAAGGTTTCAAAGTCCTGCCCCATGCCTTCACCTCAGACAAGGAGGCAGGAAGTTGTATGCTGGTGAGAGGAACTCCTTAGAGAGCTAATGATATTCAGCTCAACCTTGATGTCTTAACTTACCCAACTGTCTAAAATCATTTCTACCCAACTCCCCTTAATTTTAGCTTCTGTGTGCCCACCTTCCTAACCAGAAGCTCTGCTTAACCCTGTTAAGTGAACCCCACTAAAACTTCTCAGTCAAAGATTCCTCCACAAACAAGAGTTCAGGAGCAAACAAGTTTTCCAGGCCTGGAGAGCCAGATGGTGCCAACCCTTCATGATCACCACAGAGCAGAGTCAGGCCAGTGGATTCTGGGTTCATACTAGCTGGGTTCTTGCCAGCTCTGAAAGCATAACCTTATGAAATTATAATGATTGTCCCCAAGCCATAGTTTCCTCTCTGCAGAATGGGAACCGGAGTGGCAGAAGTCTCTGGTCTAATTTGGTGTTTCCATGAGTACTGATTAGAAAGTGCTTTTCGGGACACCCAAGAAAGGACGGGTGCAAGTAAATGTTCTTGTGCATCGATGTTGTGATAGGTAGATCTGACAACTTACGGTACTTTGTGTTTACAATGATACAAAAGGGTATCCTGGCTTAGCTGTTTTAATTTAGACTCTCTGTAGGGTACCCGGTAGGCCACCGACGCGACACATTCAATGCTTCATTACAAAGTGAACTTCTTATTCCATTATTCTGTTCAACTGTAGGCTGGGTGTTCTAAGAACATCAGATAGGCTAACCAGAAGTGGTGGCTCATTCATAGAGTGCTTTGGGAGACTGAGGCATGGGGATCACACACTTGAAGCCAGCCTAGGCTACATGGTGAGTTATAGATAGCCCGAAATACATAGGGAAACCCTGACTGAAGTTGTCATCATCGTCATCATCATTATCATCATCTATGCTGTTTAGGAGAGGCACATTAAATGCACTTTTCAACTTGATTATATCGGTCATGTCTATTATAAGTTGAGGTACTTTTGTGATTAGAGTTGAGGATATCCTTTGCCTGTGGTCCAGGAATTTCATGATTCATGGGATAAATCCACCTGTATTTTTCTACTTAGTCATCTTTCATATATTACCTCCTGACCAGTTTCCTCTCCCTCCCCTCCCCAAGTCTCTCCCACACCCTATCCTCTTTACCCCCATCCACCCCCTCCCCATTTTATCTCCCCTCAGAAAAGAGCAAGCCTTCCAGGGACATCAACCAAACACAACATAACAAGCTACAATAAGACCAGGCACATGTTCTCACAGCAAGGCTGAATGAGGCAATGCAGTAGAAAAAAAAAGGGGGGTCCCAAAGGCAGGCAAAAGAGTCAGAGATAGCCCCGCTCCCACTCTTAGGAGTCCCACAAGAACATCAAACTACACAGTCACATGTGGAACACATAGATCAGACCCGAACAGGCTCCCTGATCTCTGTGAACCCACTTGAGTCCAGGTCATTTGATTCATTGGGTTGTGTTCTTGTGATGTCCTTGATTCTGCTGGATCCTCCAATCCTTCCTCCCCCACCCCTCCACAGGAATCCCTGAAATCCACCCATTTGGTCCCATTTGGCTGTGGGACCTTGCATCTGATGCCATCTGTTGCTAAGTGAAGTCTCTCTGATGATGATTATGCTAGGCTCCAGTCCCAGTACATCCTGCAAGCAGGACAAAGTGTAGGTGGGAGGTTTTGTGGCTGGGTTGGTGTCCAGATCCCATTACTTAAAGCTTTGCCTAGTTAGAGGATAGCTGTAAGCCCTCCTTTTTGTTCACTTCCTAAGTCTTAAGAGGATGGCGAGAAAATCAATAGGATGAGCCAATATTTGTGTCTCCATGTCTTTTTTAAAAAAGTATTTAAGACTTTCTTAATACTAGCAGTATGCCAGGCAAGCATGGACTTGCCCTGGAGAAGCTTAATGTTTTGGTTTTATGGTAAAATGGGTTTCTTTCTTTAAACACCTGTCCCCAAGCCAGTAGCAATGTTTAGGGAGGTAATGGAGCCTTTTGGGAGTGGTCAGCTGGTAGATGGCAGATGTAGGCCACTGTGAGGTAGACCTTGAGTGTTAAGGCCCAGCCAAGATTTTAGAATACACTCTCAACTTTCTATGGAGTTTGTTGGGCTTTACAGTAGCTCCTGCAGGAGTGTAAAAGTAACTAACACACTAGACAAGTCCCTCTTGTGGTAGGACAGCCATAGGTCCACACAGCTGACCCTCTCACCCCTAGAAACTGGTCACCCAGGTTGGAGTCAGACTGGGTGGTGGGGTTAAAAATTGAGGACACCTGCAGAATAATTTCTCTGCTTCAAACCCCCTCTCCCTGAACTTTATCAGGCTGTGATGGCTGTGTCTTCTAAATCCTCATTTATTCAGGAAACTATGTCAGCTGCTGCCCTAGACAACATGGGTGTTTCCCAGTCACCAAAAGTAAAAGAACCAGGATCTGCCCTCAGTGGAGAGTGTGGCCAGCCTGCCTCTGCCAAGAAGGTTGTTCATTGGCTCCCAGGTTCCCAAGAGCAGTGTCATAGAGTGACAAGCTTCTCCCATATGCCTGCTCAGCAGTTTAACCATATTCAACTTAGTAAAACTGAAATTGACTGGGTGTGAAGTCGGAAAGGCAAGCGGTTTACATTCAGAAAACTGAGTAGTATTGCCTTGCTGCCTCGAAGCCACTGGGAACAGCACTAGACAGGCTCATTAAGCAAGAAGGGTTCTGTGAAAGTGACAAAATCATAGCACCCCAGATACCCCAGCATGAGATTAAAAGCTGAAGGGAAGTTTAAGCTTCATGTGAGTAAGTGGCATTATGACAGTTTAGGCAAAAGGAACTTTACAGCTGTCAGAGTTGATGGTGGCCCTGCAATGAGATCATCTGTGTGAGACTGTGTGAACTCTCTTCCTGTACAGGGAGGAGGATGGGAGCAAGGAGCAGGAAATAGGCCAGAGCTATAGATGAGCGATTGGTAGAGAAGGCGTTGTTGACAGGAACTCATGCACTTGGCCCCTGCCTGGAAGCTGAAGGGTGACAGTGGTTTGGGAGGAGAGGACACTGAGTGGTAAGGACATCCATGTTAGCTCCTGCCTCTTCCCTTACTGACCAGCCTGTGGTTTTGGCTGTTGGGTGGTAAATACAACCCACCTTGAGTCAACCCCAGGAAAGTCTCACTATATAGCCAGGCTGGTGTCCAACCATCCTTCTGCCTCTGCCTCCTAAGGGATGGGATTACAGGCATGCACCATTGTACCTTGTTTCAGCATTTTCTTTCAAAATGATTTTATATACTCTCAGAGAATTTACAAAAAAAAAATGATACAAATGTACATACACACATACATACATACACATGCATGTGTGCACATGCGCACGCACACACACCCAGGCTGATAGAGAGTTCTTTACCCTGTATCCAAGTTTTCCTCAAATTAACCTCTTCAAAAGCATGATATACTTATCAAATGTTAAAAATGACAATTTCCCTCTGAATTTGATAGAGTTTAGACTTTGAGGATCACACTTCCACCTTTTTTCTTTGCCAGGTTCCCTTGTGGCAGTGAGTTGACATGTCTCCTTGTTCTCCACAATAACAACTCTTCCCTCTAGCCCACCTCTATTCCTCTCCTTTCTCCCCTCACTCCCTCTCCTTCCAGCATCTCTCGTTTTTCTCCTCAGCCAAACCAATCACTCTGGGACCTGCCTTTCCCAAGGACTTGCTTGTGTTTTTTCCCAGAGTCTACAGCTGTGTCCGACCTCACCTGCCTCTCCCCTGCTCCCAGATTCCAGCACAGAGCCCAGCAGGAAGTTAGTTTTCAGAAGTTAACAGCTCTAGTAGCAGCCTGACTGGCCTCTGACTGTGCACAGAAGCTCTGGTCCCCATGCACTTTCCCTGGCTCTATGGTCTTCCAAACTCAGCAATGCATAGTGTGAGCACTAGCCATAATCACTCTTCTGCTGTTATAACAGACCTCAGCTGTCTAGGGAAAAAGGGCCGCTGTGACCTGGAAGTGACTGGCAGGACCACTGCAAACATCTGTCTTCCACTCCTCTTCCAGAAGGATGCATTCCCATTGATATCTGAAGTATTTTGGAACCAAAAGATCAACACTGTTATTCCTAGTAAGAAGGATTGTCTTGAGCTGGCCCCCTTCTGAGATGTGTGCCCCGATGCCCCCTGGGTAGCTGTGGTTAAGTGTAGGATCATATTCACAGCACTTCTGAAGAGAGCGAAAATAATCTTCTAAGATTGAAGAAGAGCACATGACCCCTTGATTCACTGAAAGGGCTTCTCCTGCTTGCCCATGATCTTGCTAAAACTCAGGTCTATAGAGACTTGACCACACCCATTTCCTCAGCTGAGGAATGAGGACAACCACAAAGAGTCTAAACCATTTCTTTTTAGGATTAAATTATTTTTATGTGAACATACCTCCCCTCCCAAGGACTGAGAGTAAAATGTGTACTTCAAAAATTTTTGTTATTATGCTGTGCCTTCCAATCACGTGCTTGAGAGCCCTGGTCAGGTGACTCTGGCCTACTTTATCTCATCTCCTCTTTAGCCCTGTGAGTCCTCTTCTTAACCTCAGAGCCATGATTTTTCTCTGTTCTCTCAGAACAAGACTGACTGCTGAGCGTCACCCCTGACTTGGCGAGCATCTGGAATAGTCTTTCCTAGTGGGACTTTTGAGGGGCTACTATATTTCTTGTCCCCTCCATTCAGCTCTGGGGGAAGAACAGCCTATTCCTCTCAGGATGTCCCTGTGTCCACTGAAGCTATGGTCTTGATACAAAAGTTAAGGGGGCCTGCATGGTAGCTGGAGCCTCCTTCCTGAACATGGGGGCTGTCTTTTTAGAGTAAAGAAACTAGAGGTCACTCTGCAACAGAAACTAAAATTAGAACCTGTGTTTTACCTTTAAAGAACCAGAGGCTCAGATAGGTTGAGCAAACTGCCCAAGTCACACAGCTAATATGTTTGCTTGTTTTCACAAGCAAGTTGAGGAAATGTTGAACAAAGAGAAAACTCTTGTCCTGGCTGGAGAGAGGACTGAGTCAGCGTCTCCTTGCAACCACAAGGATCTGAGTTTGATTCCCAGAACCCCCTTCACCTCCCCCCCACCCCCAAAGCTAGAGAGCAAACCCCTAGTGCTTGCTGGCTAGCTTCAAGACAATAAAAAACCTGTCCCAAAAGTAAAGTGGATGGTGTCCTTGAGGAAAGGCACTCAAGAGTGTCACCTGAATGCTGCACACATGTGCACACACACATTCATGCATGCACACACATATGTACCCACACACATGTAGGCCTGCACATATACATGAACACACATGATGAGCAGGCACACACAGAGAGATGTACTTCTAGCATAGTATATGGTTCAGAACCCTTGGCTATAAAAGGTCAGAGGGCATATTTCTTATGTAGCAGGTGATTGCTCGATTTGACTTGTAGTCTCTGTTCTATCAATCTCTAAGTTACCAAAAAACAAACAAAAACAGGAAGATTGGGAGAGAGTTATCGATGAAATCATTGCATGGTTAATATAAAGCTATTGAATCAAAGCAGAAATGGTATGTCTACATGTCTTTGAGAATATAGGGAAGGGGTAACTCGGTAACAGAAAGTTTGCATACAAAGTATTGCCTTACGTGAGGTCCAAAGATGAGGAGTCACAACGAAAGGAGAGAGCATGGGAAGAAAGAAGTGTTCAAGGTACCACCTTAACTTGTTCAAATGCCCCATGATTAAATGGACTGTAAGTCTTCAAGTAGTGAAATCTGGCTTTTAGGTCAAGGGGGAGACCAGAAATCAGCTCAGATCTTAAGCTGGCTAACTCTAAGAGACAAGGAGGCAGTCTCACCCTGAAGAACCAAGGGAAAACACACTTCTCATGATAAGATACGTGAGATTTCTAGCAAGTAATCCCGCTGTCCCCAGCCAGAGAAAAGAACAGCCTCCAGCATTTTGTTGTAGCCAGCTCTAGTCTCCAGACTCTTGGGCTCATGCGCAGCTGGACTAGCCCTGTGTCTCATGTTTGCCATTCTAATCAACATTCCCCTTCCCACACCTCACACAATAAACATTCCCTTTCCCACACTGACGAACAGAGACTCCCATCACCTTCTTCATTGGTGGCCATGGCTCCAGCCCCTTTCTTCTTCCCCTCCCGAGCCTGATCCCCCACTAACTTTGTAAAACTTGCAAGTTAAATTTTTCAAAGACTGTTTCTGACAAAGCAGTGGGAATTAGATTTGGCGAAGCCCTTCATAAAAAATTGAAGACATGCTATATTAACATACATTGATTTATTCATAGTGTTTCATTATAAGTAAGTGAGGATCCTGTAATACTGGGAAAGGTTAGGAGAACAGGGGAGCGTGGTATATTATATTGACAGCTCCGTAGAAATTGAGTCGCTTTTGGATTGAATTTGGGGCACAGGAAGGAGCTAGCTAGTAAATAAGACATGAGCTTTCACTCCCTGTGTCTGTATATCAGTGGAGTTGCCACCAGGGCGGGCAGGTCAGTAGGACTGATATTTGAGAAAATACAGAGGCATATCCTCTCCACTGTTGCACTGGGGTCCCTGGCCCCAGGCACACCCTGAGCATCTCCCTCTTCTGTTGCTAGGAAATGGGAGTCTGGCTGTACACTTTCCCCCACTTGCCCTCTCCTCTGTCATCACCTTGGACTTCTCTCTGTGTGAGCCTTTCCCCACCTCAGGCCCTTGCCCAGCCTATTGTCTCTGCCTGGATTTCCATCCACTCTGACTCTACTCCATGCTTCAGGTGTGCATCTTTTCTCTCCCAAGTCCCTTCCCTGAGCATCAAATCTTGGTTCACCATTGCTCAGATGCAGCCTCTGATCTAATGATCTGATGCTGAGTAAATGATTGAGAAACGCAAGGAACACCAGTTTAAGGGAAAAGGAAGAAACAAGATGAGAAACATAAAGTAAGGTAGCCAGTGAATATGACTATATATATTATATATAGTAAATATAGCTATTATATATAGTAAATATATTATATTTAGTAAATAAACTGCTGGTGAGGATGTGAAGAAAGAGGAACACTCCGCCATTGTTGGTGGGATTGCAAGCTGGTACAACACTCTGGAAATCAGTCTGGCAGTTCCCCAGAAAATTGGACATAGGATCTGAGGACCCAGCTATAACACTCCTGGTCATATACTCAAAAGATGCTCCAACATATAATAAGGACACATGATCCACTATGTTCATAGCAGCATTATTTATAATAGCCAGAAGCTGGAAAGAACCCAGATGTCCTTCAACAGAGGAATGGATACAGAAAATGTGATACATTTACACAGTGGAATACTACTGAGCTATTAAAAATCAATGAATTCAGGAAATTCTTAGGCAAATGGATAGAATTAGAAAATATCATCCTGAGTGAAGTAACTCAGTTACAAAAGAACACACAAGGTATGTACTCACTGATAAGTGGATATTAGCCCAAAAGCTCAGAATACCCAAGATTCATTCATAGACCACATAAAGCTCAAGAAGAAGGAAGACCAAAGTGTGGGTGCTTCAGTCCTTCTTAGAATGGGAAATGAAATACTCACAAGAGGAAATATGGAGACAAAATGTAGAGCAAAGACTGAAGGAAAGGCCATCTAGAGACTGCCCCACTTGGGGATTCATCCCACATACAGACACCAAACCCAGACACTATTTTGGATGCCAAGTAGTACTTGCTGACAGGATTCTGATATAGCTGTCTCCTGAGAGGCTCTGCCAGAGCCTGACAAATACAGAGCTCTCAGCCAACCATTGAACTGAGCATGGGGTCCCCAATGGAGGAGTTAGAGAAAGGACTGAAGGAGCTGAAGGGGTTTGCAACCAGAACCCGCAGAGCTCCCAGGGACTAAACCACCAACCAAGGAATACACATGGAGGGATCCATGGCTTCAACCGCATATGTGTCAGAGGATGGCCTTGTTGGACGTCAATGGGAGGAGAGGCCCTTGGTCCTAGGAAGTGTCAATGCTCCAGTGTATGGGAATTTGAGGGTGGGGAGGTAGGAGTGGGTGGGTGGGGGAACACCCTTATAGAAGCAGGAAAGGGAAGGATGGCATGGGGGTTTGCGTAGGGGAAACCAGAAAAGGTGATAACATTTGAAATGTAAATAAATAAAATATCCAATTAAAAAGAAAAGAATCTATACAGGCTGAAGAGATGGCTCAGCAGTTAAGAGCACTGACTGTTCTTCCAGAGGTCTTGAGTTCAATTCCCAACAACCACATGGTGGCTCACAATCATCTGTAATGGGATCCGATGCACTCTTCTGATGTGTGTCTGAAGACATCTCCAGTGTACTCATATAGATAAAAATAAATAAATAAATCTTAAAAAATAAAAAATAAAAAAATAATTAAATAAGTCAATTGTATTAAATAAACTTTTCATTTTATTGTATTATTTTTTTAGTTTGATCTCTGTGTATGTATGTGAGTGCGTGTGTATGTGTGTGCATGCATGCACATGCTCCTGTGCTTACCATGACATGTGTGTGAAGGACAGAAAACAGCGTAAGAACAGCTAAATCCCCATGTTATCAAAGGACCCAGTGAATTAATGCAGTCACTGAGAGTGCCCCAAGCAGAAATGCAAGGAGAGGTGGGGGCCTACAGTGTTTGCCCCTGAGCTTGGGTTGGAAAGACAGTCCTATCAGAACACTAACATATCAGAAGGCTAACGTTGCTAGCCTCCTCTGGATGGGTGTACATGTTTAGAATCTGCTTATAAAGTCCAAGTTGTGAGCACATGGAATTTCTCTTCTAGCCCCACTCTGATCCTAGCCAAGTCAGGCATCTCTCATTAACCGCATGCTACCATAGCTGTCTCACTACTGCCTTACACAGGAGAGAAAAAACACTCTGTCTCCAACGTGTTTGTCACCTATGCTGGAGATAAGAAAATGTTCACTTTCTTAATAAAGAATATGGGGCCTCCT
Source organism: Rhynchomys soricoides (assembly GCA_019843965.1). Lineage (NCBI taxonomy): Eukaryota > Metazoa > Chordata > Mammalia > Rodentia > Muridae > Rhynchomys > Rhynchomys soricoides. The sequence continues at coordinate 4,772,004 of JADRCH010000106.1, read as the reverse complement.
CTTGGCCTGCGTTGGCTGTTCTAGAAGCATGGTGTTTGTTTGTTTATTTATTTATTTATTTATTATCTAAATGCTGTGTGTGTGTGTGTGTGTGTGTGTGTGTGTGTGTGTGTGTACAGATGCCATGCTGCACATGTAGAGGTCAGAAGACAACCATTAGGAGTCGGTTCTCTTTTCTGACCTAGCTGAAGAAGGGTCTCTTGTATCTCTGGATGTACTGCATACTCCTAGCTAATTGGTTGGTGAGATTCCTGTGTCTGCTTCTGAGCTTGCCATGAGAACACTAAAATACAGATGCACACCACCATATCCAATTTCAGTGTGGGTTCCAGGCATCAGACTTGGTTTATATGGCTAGTACTTTTGCCTACTGAGCCTATCTAGCTAGCCCTTAATGATATATTTCTTAATGTAACAAAGTAGATTTTTAAAAATTTTTAAAAATGCTATGAATCAGCAGCTGCAGTTGCTTTCTTGAGATATGAACCTTTGATATGATGTGGTGGGGATCGTTGATGGCTTCTGGAGAGGGAAACAGTTTTCCTTAAAGGTATGGCCTCTGAAAGGTCAGCTGTGCTTCATTGGATGGCCCCACACCTGTGAGTATATGGTCAGCACAAACTTGACTCAGTAGGCTTTTGAAAGGGAAGAAATTAGAGCTGGAGAGATGCCTCAGTGGCTAAGAACCCTTGCTGCTATTATAGAGAGCCTGGGTTCAGTTCCCAGCACTCACACCAGGTAACTCACAGTCTTCTGTAACTCCAGTTCTAGGGAGACCCAACGCTTTCTTCTAGGAATCTTTGGGTACCAGGCATGCATATTGAGTCCATGCATACATATAGGCAAGTGATAATAATATAAAATAAAAATAAAGTAATAAATCTTTTTCACTAAGTTGGGAGGAGGTGAGGAGGTGGGGCAGGAGGTGGGAGGGGGAAGAGCAGGGATTGCATTTGATCATTATACTATGCATGCAATTAATAAAAATATTATGTTAAAAGAATCCTATGCAGGCTACTATAACAGCGATGTGGTCCAGGCTCCTATAACAGCGATGTGGTCCAGGCTCCTGTCACTCACATTATCATCCACGGAAGGCAGCTTACAGTACAGTACCATTAGTTATGTTGACATCATGGCAAATGCAGAAATTGAGGGAGGGGACCTCAAGACTTAAATACCCTGGCATTTCTGTGATACCTACCTTGTGACTAGTGGACACAGACTTTGCAGAATATAGAAGGGTCAGATTGTTGTCAACTCATGAACTGACTGTCATGGAGCATGGTCTTCACATTAACATCTGTCTGCAGTGGATTGGAAGACACAACACTGAGACACAGTTTGGAAAGTACTGATTTAATGCAAGTTATTACCAGTTGAGCAGCTCGTGAAAATAGATTCTTCCAACAAGACGTGACCAAACACTACTGGTGTGCAGGATAGAGCACATGGTCTACATTCTTTTGCATATCTGTGGCATATGTATGTGTACATGCATGTTATTCTGGGTGTGGGGGTGTATATGCATACGGAGGTCTGAGATTGGTCCTCAGAATCCTGTGTGATGATTCTCCCACCTTATTTGTTAAGTTGGGTTCTCAGCATCCAACCCAGAGCTTGATATGTAGGCAGTATCACTCCTAGAATCACAAGGGTGCTGCTATGCCCATGTGGCATTTATATGGATTCTGGGGGATCTGAACTCCAAACCTTTTGCTTTCCACCTGCTGTTTACATGGATTCAACTGAACCCTAGTTGTATTACTTGTGAGCGATCCCCAGCCTATGGTCTGCATTTTTAATACAGGAGCTACTGCACTTTGGAAAGGGCTAGTTCAATTGATTAATGTTCAATACCAGACATATACCAGATCTCTACGGTTTAAAATGAGTTATAGAGTGTGAACTACCTCATTAATGTTTTGGTGTTGATAGCAGACTAAAATGACAGGATTGTGGGATGTATCGAGTACAATGAGATATATTGATAAGATAAATATCCTTCGTTGTTACTACAGTATTTCTAATAAGTTTTCTTCTTTGACAATTTGATACATACATATAATATTTTCTGAGTACCCTCTCCCTCTCTCATCTTCCTTCCACTCTTTCTAGCCCCTACTTTCCTATGATCGATTTCCAGATTTCACAGATTTTGTTTTGTGTCCCCCTTCATTTAAGTTGGACAACTTTAAGTGTGATCCTGGGCCTGGTAGATCCACCAGTGGCTTCACTGCTAGATACTATGCTTTCTCCTGACATAATCTGTTAGCTGCCAGTAATTCAGCAGTAAGTGGCAAGGCCCCATGGTCCCCTCCCTAGTCCATAGCTGACTGTTGGCTAGGACATTCTTTTGTAGGTTCAGTGTTAGCAACAATAACAGATATGGATTCATGTTTGCCATGACATCGTCATGCTGAAAAGAATATATTCAGCAGTCTTTCTGTCTATCTTTGGACTCATAAATTCTTCCCACACCACCTTAGCAATGATCTGTGTGATCACCCCCTTAGGACATGGTATGAATATCCTGTTTGGGGCTAAGCCTTTAACTCTCATTTATTCTCAGCATCTTGTCCAGCCACAAGTTCTGAATGCACTGCTCCTCGCTACAAAGATAGGCTTCTTTAATTAGGGCTAAGATTATCCTTTGTTGGTATCAACAGATGTGTAGAAGGCAGCTTGATTTTATGTCAATTTAGCTGAAGTAAAAGTGTAGTAGTTTTTTCCCACTGGGGCACCTCCTCAGTCACAAATGTTTGACTGGGCATACAATACCAGGGATGGGTTCTCTCTCATGGAGTGGGCCTCAAGTCCAAGAGTAGTTGGTTACTCATATAGTATTCATACAATTATTGTACCAGTGAGCACATCTTACCTGACAGGTTGGTAGTGTAGTCCATAGAGATCACAGCTAGGTAAACCATTAATGTCTTTCTCCCTGCAGCATCCTGTAGCACTGTTGGGCATAATAGTGAAAAGTCTCCAGCAGGGAGAAATCTTCTAGCTCAATTCCAGTTTGATTTCTTTATACTTTGTATTCAAGGTCTGTGGTATCTTCAGGAACAGTCTCCCTAACCAACAGCCACAGAAGTATCCCATGCCTGGCACTGGAAATTTTGTTTAGTGACCCATTGCTCCTAGGAGTGGCATGATCTAGCCATGGAAGGCATTTGCCATCAAATTCCTTTATATTTTATAAACTGGATCACAGATAGCAAAGATAGCAAGTTTCTATCCTTAGGTAGCTTTTAATATCCTCTTCTTTTTGTTAACCCTTCCTATTCTCCCACCTCCCCATCTTCCCCCCCTCATCCTGATTAAAGTTTTCCACCTCTAGCATGCTCCCTACTCACCCACATTTTACCTATCCGCTACTGTCTCCTCTCCCTTGGGGTAACTCCCTTACAACTGCCCTCTTTGTAAACTCTGGAGGCTGGGGGAGTACAGGCAGCTTAAGATATCATGCTCTGATTGTGTTAGACATAGTTGTTCCATTGGCTTGTTGGCAGAAAACTGAGGACTTAGGTTGTGTATACTGTAGATGGTACCAAGCAGCTCTGTCTTAGCTTTGCCTCTCTTCTCCATCCTGCCTCTGCTGCCCCTCTCCGATGAGCTCCCTTGGTTACTGAATAGGACATTTATGTGCCTGTGTATCATTTTGTCACACAGATTAACTACAAGGCTGTTGGCTCACTGGATCCAAGTGCTGACCTCTCCAGCCAGAGGGGGAAAGTGTTCAAACTCCGGAATGAAACTCACCACCTATTTGTGGGTCTGTACCCTGGGACTACCTACTCTTTCACCATCAAGGCCAGTACAGCCAAGGGCTTCGGACCCCCAGTCACCACTCGGATTGCTACCAAGATTTCAGGTATCTCTTTTAGAAAGAGAAAAGGGGATGGGTTGCACTCCTCACTCCTTCTCTTGAAACCTTGGTAATTTCCTAGAATAAAAAGAGACAGAACCAACTATCATTGATGACAATGGAACAGTTTAGACAATAAGGTCACTAATGGATTGTGGAAAGACCAATTGATGAACTTCCTGAAGTTGATCAAATAACATGCCCTTGGGTAGAAGGAAGAAGAGGGGGCAAAAATTCTGAATGAGAAAGAGAGAGAGAGAGAGAGAGAGAGAGAGAGAGAGAGAGAGAGATCATATAAAAGTTGGTTTACCAATTTACTTCCCAAATAGAATACTGTCCAGTATAAGATACACACAGTCCTGGCTCTCATGAAATAGCTGATGAAGGAATGAAGGAATGAATGGCCAAGCTGCAGTAGCCTAAGATTACAAACTGTTCTACCAGTAGGGTGCACCACTCTGCCTGACAGCAATAAGCAAAACCACTGCAGAATTCGTATTTTACAGCTTCCCTATTTTGCAATACCTATGCAATCCAGTCTACATGCATATGTATTTTGCATGCGGTTTTGCAGAAGCCATGATTTTCTGTAGCTTAATGTTTCCACTTAGCCTTATCCCTAAGTATTTCCCACACTGCTGCACTGCTTTCATTATAATGTTCTGTCAACTGGATGGACGTAATTTAATTAAACCGTCCCTTGTGGTTGAATATATTTGGTGTTTCTACGTTTTTATAAAATAGCGCTCCAATAAACATGTTTCAAAATAAACTTTAAATCGTTGATTGGGATTATAACTTTAGGATTAAGTTCAGAAATTGGGGAAAAAAAGAATTAAAAGAGATGTGGGTTTTAATAGCTCATAATACAAATGGCTAAATTACCCTTTCAAAGGATTAGATTTACTCATACTCCTGGGGGGAGGGGTCTTGTGAAAAGAAATGGAGCTAATTCATCTTTCCTTTAATTTGCATCTAAATGTATATAACAAGGCTGACTCTTTTCATGTCTTTATAAAGTACTTATATGTCCCACGTATTCCTTTATTCTTCTGGGTAGGATGGGCATGTTTTGATGAGGGGATGCCTGACCCCTCCTCAGACTATTGCACTGGTAGAGAAGTAGATGGAAAGCCAAGGCCTCCCTTACTGATGGGCTCTGACATCATAGTGTTCTCTTACTATCACTCACTACCTCTGTTCTACTGGGATGAGATCAAGGGAATAGGGTGAGATGGGATGGGAAGTGTCAAGGAGCGTATGGGACATATGCTTGCTCACCTCCAATTTCTCTCTCTTTCCCAGCTCCATCAATGCCTGAATATGATGCAGATACCCCACTCAACGAAACAGATACAACCATCACGGTGATGCTCAAACCCGCCCAGTCCCGGGGAGCCCCTGTCAGGTGAGAACTATGGTCTGCGGTTTTCCCTTCTTCACACATCTCCACATGAATCACATGACTGGCAATGTTCTTGGCTTCAATAAGCCAGAAGCTAGATTTTCTACAAGGAAGATTGTCAGCAACTCTAAGCCCAATTTGGAGGGAGGTGTTTTGCCAGGGTCTTCCTCACAGTGAACATCAGTTCAAACAGAACATCCTGATAGGGACTGAAAATGGCCAGGGAGAGAAAATTCTGGAACATAATTAAAGAAAATGTAGTTTGTGGATGGAAAACCTAGATACAGTGCTTTTGCAATTTTGCCTGACTCACTGCCCTAATAGACAGACAAATAGACTGACAGGCAGTCAGACAGACAAGCAGACAGACAGGCAGACAGCCTCTGACTTCTCCAAAGAATCTAATCACAGATTTCAAATAGCATGAGCCCTAGGGGCTCTTTCCATTCAGAGCTTTGAGGGGCTAGAGTCCCACAGGAGCCATGCCTGCAGTATCCCACTGTTTATTTTGATGAGAGTTTGTTAGGGCTCAAATGGGCACCCAGGCACCAAGAACATAATCTTATCAGTTAGGTTGCCCAGAGTAAGTTCATAGCTGTCAGGATGGGTTGTCATTCCTTCATTGTACAAGGTAATAGTGTTGACTGCTGGGTTTGCTCAAAACTTCAGGCCTTGGGCCCCCAGTCCATCAAAATGTTAGGTGGAACTTCGGGATTGGCTCAGTGTAATCCAACAAGCCTGGACCAAGTCCCTTTATAGACTGAATGGGATGTGGGGGCGGTTGTTCAGCAAGCCAAGCTATAGTGCCAGGGACAGTCATATGACCCAGTTACAATGCTATGATGCCTCACGGAAATCTTCACAGGGCTCATCAACACTCACACAAAACTCCTAGAGAAGGTGACAGTGAGCTGTATAAGGTTTGACTCACTACAAGAGTTCAGTATGATCCAGGAGGAGGGTGGCTTGTTAAAATCAAAACACCCATGCCCAGGTAAGTTTGTTTAAACCTAAAGAGCAAGGTGGGGGTGGGAGATGGATAAGAAGCAGGGTTTGTCTGGGAGGCTCAGCCTGATTTGAGAGCCCTGGCAATCTATGAGGAATTGACTTTTTAGCTGCATTACCTTGCATGGCCCAGGGCTAGGAGAAAAAGGCTGGAAGGAAGCTTTTGAGATAGACATTCATGATCTTCATTTTCAACTCTACCCAGAAAGTATGTGGTGGGGCCAATAGAACGAAGCAAGAGAAAAGCAGTTTTTGCTTAGTCTGAAGACTAGCGGATGGCCCTCTTTACTAGGCCCAGGGAATACAGCCCGCCATGTGATGAGATGATGCTTATGGGCCTCTCACTACAGTATGTCAAAACTGTCTTTCCTTGGCATTTCAGACCAAGGTACCCATCCCCTGCTTTCACTCTGGCTGCTCTGACCTAGCGTTCTCATTTAGTTTTCCATATAGATGGTGAGGCAGTATCTTCATTTTCAGACAGGGAGCGCAGGTGTAGAAATGAGGGTAATGAAGGAGCCAAATCATACTGCTGCGTACACGTCATCCACACAGCACTCTGTTCATCAGACTTCTGTAAAGCTCCTCCCAGTTTTAAAATTTGGAAACTGAGACAAACAGAAGCTGATGAGTTGACTTATATCATCTAACAAGTAGGCTAGACAAGACCAAGGCCCAGTTTGGACCCTTACCTCACATTCATTTTACTGAGCCAAGCTACCTTACTAGCAGGATGGTATGCATGGCATAGTTTGCTGACATTTCCATCTTGAGAAATGGAAGGAAATGTCACCACTCAGAGGGGAAATAGTTGGTGTCTAGACATCTCTGGCTGCTTTCCTTTTCAAGGCTCTAGTTCACTGAGAGTGGGCGTATGCTCTGTCTCTGGAATTATTTTCAGACCAGTGCCTGGGCATTTGCCAAGAAGGGGAGGAGACTAAGAAGCAGCATGGAGAAGGCCTTTCAGGACAACAGTTCTGAGAGCAGAAATGCTACTATACATTTCAGTTACCCTTTTCTACCTGGACATGAGTCCTGGGCTTAGGACATGTGTCTTGGAGGCAGCTAGGCACAACCAGCATTCGTTGAGCACTTGCTATGTCGTGAAGTGAACTAGCTGATTTGGGTATAACACGAAGCAAGAACAGCTCACTCTGCCTTCTTGAGGCTTTTCCTTGTGCAAGTCTGCCAAAGAATAGAGGTCAGGGAGGTGAGACAATAAGCACATAAGTAAACAAACAAGCCATGAGACGAATCAAGGGATGTAGTGAGCCGACTGTACAGACTGAGAGGGACTGTGGTCATGATGGAGAGATGAGTGACAGGCAGGAAAGAGGGAACTGCACTAGGTAAGCTGGAACTGGGAGCTGGTAAGAAAAGCAACCAGATGCTCTACAACCTGGGACCATCCCTGCCCCCACCCCCAGCTTGCTTCAGGCATTTGACCAAAGATGCCTTGAATCATATTTTAAAGTTGTTGAGAAAAGCATCCAAATACCTGCTAGCATAGTACAGTAGATGTAGCAGACAATAATCTATAACATGTTTCACATAACTAGAAAAATGTCAAAGTTCCCAACATGTGGAAAGACATGTTTTAGAAACCCAATTATCCTAACTCGATCATGATATATGGTGTGTTCAGGTATTGGATTATCATTTGTACCCTGTATATAAGTACAAACATTATATGTCAGTTTGAAAATAGCCATGGTTAAGAGAAAATTTTTGTCTGGCAAGATGGTTCAGCAGGGAAAGGTGTTTGCCACCAAAAGAAATGATATAAGTTCAACTCCTAGGAATCCACATGGTAGATGAAAAGACCTGATGCCTAGCAAGTTATCTCCTGACATTCAAATTTATGTGTCCCTATTCCTCCTCCAACAAATCAAAAATAGAAATACAATACAAATATATAAAAGACTTCACAATTGATAATATTTTTATTTCTGTTACAAGGCCTGATTCTAAGTTTTCTGATGGGTAAATCAGTTGAGAAATACTATCTCTATTTCAGAGGAGAGAGAGGGAGGGAGACGGAGAGACGGAGACAGAGAGAGAGAGAGAGAGAGAGAGAGAGAGAGAGAGAGAAGATGAGATGTTAAATTATTGGTTCAAGGTCCTAGCACACAAAGTCAGTATTTTATTAATTTCTCCCTGTGGTAACAAAACTCATGACCAAAACAATTTAAAGAAGGAAGAAGTTATTTTGGCTCACAGTTTAAAGGTAGAACAGTCATGATGACAGGAGACCCAGGCAGCTGGTCACATTGTATCCACAGTCAGGAAGCAGAGAGTGATGAGCTCTATGCCCATTTCACTTTCTCCTCTTCATTCCACCCTGTGCAACGGTGCTGCCCACATTTAGGATAGGGCACCTCAATTAACACAGTCTAGAAACTCCCAAGCAGAGATCTGCCACCCAGTCATTCTAGATCCTAACCCACTGATAACTTATGTCCTTATCAGATAGGTAGTTGAACATAGATCAGAGTCTGGGGTCATTACTGCCCCAATAGTTCTGACTTGTAGTCCTACTGTGTCGGGGGAAACTGGAAGTAAGTTTAAGGGGTGCTGTATAGTGAGGCTTTTTGCCAGCTGGGGATGATGTTAGGGTAGGGGGTATGTCCTGTAACTCTGGACGGCATGGCCCCAGCCTATAATCTGTCCCTCTATGTATTTACTTAATTAATTCTCACAGACTCATCCCTAAGCCTTGGCCTCCAGGCCCCTAGGCAGTCTTTTCTTCCTCCAACCCACACTGTTTAAATGCTGATGGGGCCGAATTCCAGCCTCCCACTCCTTGGAAGCCTCCCAGGTTTGACTCCATCAAGTAGGACTAAGAACTCAGAGCGAGAAGGAGGGGGGCATCGAGGAGCTGACTACATGAGGTTCCTGCACCCTCCAGCCAAACCAACTCGGCAGCTTGGCCTATTTTTCTAATACTTCACAATGGAGATTTATTGCTTTTGTATTACTCTCCTCGGGCCTTCAAAGATTTATTGGTTTTTAAGTGACAGAATCCCAGAATTGCTTAAAAGATCAATCAAATGGTGACTGGAATCTAATATTCAGCCCTGACTTGAACACGCTGAACCTTCTTCCCCCACGCCCCACCTGTCATGCTGATGTATCTGTGGTAACCTTCATAAGAAAGTAACTTGGCCATGAATTAATCTCCCATAATGCAGTCCCTGCAGTAAGATGGGGGGCTCTGTGAAAAAAATCCATGGGAGATGCTCCCCCAGCCACAGCAGACCTTCTTGCAAGGATCCTTTCCTGGTCTCTCCCCTCTCATCCAGTTAGTCTCCTGCATTGTCCCTTGATTTGCAGATCAGCCCTGGTTGGAAATACCAGCCCCCTTCTCCTGGCCAGCTAGGTGCCCTTCCTCATATGTCTGTCAAAAGCATATCTTTCTCAGGTCTGTCCCCCACCAAACTGCTGCAGTGGTCCTTGGGAAGCACAAACTGGATCAAGTTAGCTTCCCTGCTTAAAATTCTTAAATGGGTCACTGGTTTTCTATTGCATTAAGTTCAAGCTTCTTAGCATGAAATTCAAGGCCTGTCAGCATCTGCCCTTAACCTTATTTCTCATTTCATTTAAATTCACTCTGCCCCTTTACCGGGTTTTACTCAACAGTGACCTATGTGATTCCTTCCTGGTTCATCCCTGAGCTTTTAACTGTGTTATGAATGCATTATGCATTTGTAAGCTTTCTTTGTTTTGAGGTTTTTTTATTTATTGTTTTATTGTCTTAGATTCCCTTGTCTTGACCCTAAGACACTTGAAGTCTTGGTGCTACTGGGCCTCCTTAACTTGGAATAATGTCTAGCCAATAGTAGATGCCAACAAACAAATAAAAACACAAACATCAAGCAAACAAACAAACAACAAAACCCCCAACGTGTAGTTAATAAAGCATGCGATTATTTAATTTGGCATATTTGTCATGCCTACCTTGTCGATTCCAGATGCTAAGGCCATGTATTTTGTTAGCTTCCTTTTATTCCAAAACATAATAGTTATCAGATAGATCTTTTTCTGACAACAAAGATACCCTTCTTTGTGAGCTATCTGGTCGGATCGACGCCGACCACACGTGACTGTCAAGCACTTGATGCATTCCTGCTGTAACAGAGGAACCAGCTAATTTTATGATGGTCACTTTTGACCAATGTGATATTTCAACACAGGCACAGTACACACTGATCAAAGCCAACTTCCCTTTATCTACCCTTGGCATGCAACCTCCAGTTACCACCATTCTGCATGACTTAGGGTCTCTATGAGAGAGAGAGGGGATTCAGTCCGTTCCTTTTTGTGTCTGGCTTATTTCGTTTGTCATACATTTCTCCAGTTCCAGTCATTTTCCTTCAACTGGCAGGATTCCATCTTTCTTTATGGCTGAGTAGCTCTCCGTTGGGTAGATATACTGCACTTTCTTTATCCACTCATTGGCTGGTGGACATCCAGGCTGATTCTGTATCATTTCTATTGGCAGTGTGTGCTGGAGTGAGGAAGCTTGGTTATAGAGGGGAGCTGCCTGTATTTTCTTATGAGTTTCTTTTACTTCATATCCATTTTCATTTGATTTTGATAACAGCCATTCTAAATAGCATGAGATGATACCTCCCTGTAGTTTTGATTTGCATTCCCCTGGTGGCTAATGATAACAAGCCTTGTAAAGACATTTCTTGGCCATCCATTAGTCTTCTTTTGGGGATACTGAAGTTAGATAAGAGCAAACAAGTATGAAAAGAGAAAAGGGGGCTGTGGGGGTATGTGTCTAAGGATTCTTGTGAGAGTTGAATGCACAGGTATCCAGCATGAGCCTCCTGGGCATGGATGCTGGAGGGCTTCCTGGGAGAAGTACTGCCTAGTTGAGGTCTATGGAATGAGGGGTGTTTAACAGAAGAGAGAGGGTTGTGTCTGAGAGGAATCAATGCATGCAAGAGTTCATACAGAGAAGGTACATGGGGTGTTGTAAGAGTCCAATGTAGCAGGGCAAGAAGTAAGGCAGGAAGAGGAGGGCTGACAGGGAACAGAGCAAGAAGGTCTTTGCTCTGGGTTTGGAGTTTGTCATGAAATGTAGGAGGGATAATTAGCAGATGCCCACAATTTCTCCTCTGTGTGATTGGCTTCTGTTGAGGCCACTAAGCAGGTATGCCATTGCCTATCCAGCATGCAGGTCAGCTGCCACATCCCAAACTGTCTAGCCTCCATCCTGTGTGTAGAATGCACTGTCTCTTCCAGTGCTGCCCCTTTACCTTCATCCCTCTCCTATCTGGACCTGTGTGTGGAGTCTGTGTCAGTGACTGTGGCTCCTTGGGGACAGGAGCTAGGTCAGAACACAACCTGAGACCAATATGTTCTCCCTACCACATCTGCCTTCCAGTTGGACACATTTGGACAGGAAAGGCTTTTAGTATCAGATTCAGCTTTATCTGGCAATTTTACTGTTTAAGCTTTAGACCAGGTACTTGATTCTGTGATCCTCAAATTGTCTGATGATAAGTGAGAACATGTGTGTATGGGATATATATATATATAAATATCCCATACACATATACATGTAGGATGGGATGTACAAGACTGAACACCAGAAGTCAGTGTGTCTTGTCAATGGCTTCCAAAGGTCACAGCAAGTTATATTTACTCCCTGATGAAAATCTGCAGGTCTCATTCAATTGACAGGCACATCCAGTTAGGACCACACATTCCGAAATGCAGGGTGATTAGTTGCAGTGCAAATTGGAGACCCAGCCAACTTTTAAAGAATGAAAAAATCTTTACTGGGTAAAAAAGGAAAACTAATGCCAAATTTCCTCCAGGATTCCTTTAATAACAGCAAAGCCCTGAGTGGGAGCATGAGGAATAATCACAGGAGGGTTTTGCTGGTCGGTGGAGCTGCAGTGAGTGAAATTGGAATCATTACCATCTGATTCTCAGACACCAGCATATGATTGTGTCCAATTAGGAAGAAGAAATGAAAATTTGGAGGATTTATTAGCATGAGGCAGCCTGAGGAGTTTGTGAGCCCCAGTTCACGTGGAGGGAGATGAGAGACAGCAATTACAATTGTTCTCTAAGCCTTGTTTGCTTTATTCAGTTCCCCTGTTCGTTCTCCAGGCCACCTCTGCTAGGGACTAAATCTGAGGAGTTGTGTGTGCCCTGCTTTGCAGGGAGCATTTGGTGGAGATGAGACGTGTTTCATAGAACCTGTAAGAAGATTTAGCTTTGTAAGTAACTAACTCTGCTTGTAACTGTGCCCAAAAGCATGCTGGGAATGTATCACACCGGATTAGGGAGCGTGAGGAGCCAGATACAAGAAGCAGCAACGGAAATAAGGAGTAAGAGGATGCATGCTGTTGTATTTTTCTTCCCACAGTCTAAGTACGGAACTAAAGGGATATACCATTTTAATTAGAGAGACGTGGAACCAGCAAAAGAGACAGGGGTCAGTCCTGTATTGAACCAAAGAACAACAGGCAGACAGATAATTCTGTCTTGTTACAAAAGCAAAAAAAAAAAAAAAAAAGTGGACATCGTGGACATGTTGATTCGCTTCACTATGGTAATTTCTGTGCACCTCTCTTTATTTTGCTATCTATGTATCTGTCACCCCTCTATAGCAGTGTGCATAACTTGGATACACGTAATAAAGTTTATCTGTTTAAGGAAAGAAAGATTTTACAGGACAGCACCGGGAAGACAGGTAACACGTGCATACTATAGATGGCGTGCATTCTTTTGGGCTCAGCCTAGCTTCACTGCTGCACTCCATTATAAACTAGCCCCACCCACCTCTACCCTCACCCTGCAGCTCAGCAATGCAGCTTACCAAGAACTGGCTCCGGTGTTGGGATTTTGGATTATATTACTCAGGCTTAAACTAAGGAGGGGAAAAAACAGGTGTTTGGAGAAGAATATTTTAAATGGAGCAGTCGATGGAACATGAAGAGTGTTCGTGTTCTATTTTGGACTGTCTGCCATCTGGAGAGATGGAGACTGGGGCTGTTGCTGCCAGGATGGAGAGGAGAGAGTGTTTGCCATGTTCACCTCCTACCACAGGGGCTATTTAAGCTCTAAACGTCTGTGGTGCTGGAGAGGTGTCTGAGCAGAGGTTTGCATTTGGAAACGTCAGCACCTCCAGGGTGTCTGGAAATCCAGCAAAGAGGATGACCACACTCAAGGACAGAGCAGAGGTGAGGAGCAGGAGAGAGTTCTGTGATGCTCTACCAAGGAACATCTCAGAGGAGGGAGAAGGCCAGGCTTGTGAAGAAATAGAAAGAAACCCAGGTCAGTGTGACTGTATTGTAACTTCCTTTATGAAACAAGAAAGTTACAGAAACAGTGATTATGGGGAGGGAGCAACAGTGTCAACTGGTCAGGCCCCCCGGTGCTCCCAGAGACTGGACCACCAACCGAAGAATGCATATGGAGGGACCCATGGTGCTGGCCACATATGTGGCAGAAGAGGGCCTTGTTGGCCATCAGTGGGAGGAGAGGCCCTTGGGTCTGAGAGTGTTAGATGCCCCAGTATAGAAGAATGCCAGGGAGGGAAGACGGGAGTGGGTGGGTGGGTGGGGGAGCACCCTCATAGAGGCAGGGGGATGAGATAGGGAGTTTCCAAAGGGGAGACCTGGAAAGGGAAAAACATTTGAAATGTAAATAAAGTATCAAAAAGAAAAAAGAAACAGTGATTACAGAAAAAAAAAAAAACAAAAAAAAACAGAAGAAATGGCCAACATTTTTACTTTAACCTCTAAAAGAAAATAAGAAAGAGGGTGGGAAAGATGGCTCAGTAGTAAAATACAAACTGTTCATGGGAAGAACTAGAGTTTGATTACCATCACCCATAGCTGACAGGACACAACTGTGTGTAACTCCAAATCAAGAAGGATCAGGTACCTCTGCCATCCATGGGCATATGCACTCACATGTGCATACCCACACATAGACATACACATACACATACATATAATGTTTTACAAATGAAAAGAAAATTTAAGAGATACATAAGTTGACTGGGGACAATAGGAACAAGAAGACAGTGCTGTTAACCAAAGTACCGGAACCTGAAACATCTGGGTAAGGCTTGCTTAAAATTAACACGAAGGGCTACAACTGCAGAAAATCGGAGTTTCTTTCACAGCACCCACATTCGGCAGCACACAACTGCTTGTACCCCCAGCTCCCGTGGTTTCGGCACCCCTCTTCCGGCCTCCACAGGCAGCCGTATGAAACTGTACAACCACACACAGACACATAGGTATACATATAACACAGTCTAAGAAAGCCTTTTTTAAAAATATATATATATATATATGTAAAGGCAGATATGCATGTCGAAGAGATGCTGAGGCCTGGCCGATCTCACTGTTGTCAGAGAATCTGTATAAAAGGCAGAGACATGATTCAAAAAAAAAAAAAGCACGGAATGATGGTTCAGGGATAAGATGCTAGAAGGTAGGCCATAATAACAAAACTTCCTGTGGGATAACTGCACAAAGATGCTGCCTGTGTGGTAATGGATTCAAGGTGGCGATCTTACAGTCAGATATGTTGAGGAACACTCGACCATGGGAAGGTGGGGGTGGGGGTCGCTGTATAAGTAGATGTAGTTTTATGATGCTTACCCTCCCACATGAGGGCACTCATGAAACTGCTGTCAGGGCAGCAATGACTCCAAGATACCTTCCCCACTCTCTCCCCAACTTTTATTTTCTGCTGGCTTCTACTTCTCCTACTGCTCTCGGCCCTAGGACAGTTTATACCACTGCTGTCTCTCAGATTTCGAGCAACTGATAACTGATGGCTCACAGTCTCTGTCTGCAGCTACCCAAAGGTCAGACTGTGAAGTCGGCTTCCACCTAGTATATTTCCATATCCTGATCTATTGGTGTTATTTCTTAGCTAGCACATGCATTTTTGCAACCATAGTATCCAAGGAGACTCGTTCTTCTGGTTGAAAAAAAGCACATTCTGACGAAAGTCTGTTCCAGCTGCCTGAAGCAGAGGTAAGAGAAATCATCTTAGAGACTCTGGACTTTTGGTAGGGAAAGAATAGCTGAAAGATTACAGTCTATGTGGCTAGGAAGAAGAAATTTATGCTTACCTCCCCCTTCCCCTTTCTGACCTAGCTACAGCTGCTTAGGTTTTGCTGCTTGACTACTGTGTTTCCACATAGGTGTGGACTTGGGAAGACATTGTTCTCAAAGCCTGCAAACCTATAAAGAAATTGGTTTTGAGAATAGGAAGCAACAGTCCAAATAAGAGAAGAAGAAGTTTGAGATAGAGGCTGTAAACCTAAATTTACAATACAGTAGCCACAGTATATAGATATTTAAATTAAATATAGGAAAGAAAACATTAGCTCATTAGTTGTTTTGTTTGTTGGTATTGTTTTGGGGTTTTTTGTTGGTTTTCAAGACAGGGTTTCTCTGTGTAGCCCTGGCTGTCCTGGAACTCACTCTGTAGACCAGGCTGGCCTCGAACTCAGAAATCTGCCTGCCTCTGCCTCCCAAGTGCTGGGATTAAAGGCGTGCGCCACCACTGCCCGGCAGCTCATTAGTTTTATTAACCACATTTATAGGGTCCATTGTCCCTGGGTAGTATTGGATATCATATCAAACATTTCCATCATAGTAGAAAATCTCACCTTGTGCTGTGCTGGATGAGAAGAGGCCATGGTTTCAAATCCCAGTGTTGATACAGGTTTTTGAGGATATAGATAAAGTCCAGAGAGCCTTCCATGGAAGATCATCAGGATAATGGGTAGAGCTAGGCATAAGACATTAAGTTCCTGAAAAGTAATGAGCCCTGCACGTGGATCACTTGCTGCTGAGACTCTAATCTACGGAACTGGAGCTTCAGAATACCACTTTGTCTCCATCCCCGGGGATAACACCTTGTAGGGATAACATTTAGTCTCTAAACCTGCTCTTAAATGGTTCTCAACGTCAAGCAGTTCTCAACACATACGTTGTGACTCCTTTGGGGAGGGGAGTCTAATAACTCTTTCCCAGGAGTCACATATCAGATAGCCTGCCTATTAGATATTTACAACTCATAACAGTAGCAGAATTGAATTTATGAAGTAACAACAAAATAATTTTATAGATGGAGCAAAATTTGTATGAAACGATCACAGTGTTAGGAAGCTTGAGAACCACTGGTTTAGGACATGGTTAATTTCCATATGGTTCAAACTTTTGTAAAACATACAGTTACCTGAAGAGCTAGTCCACTTGAAGATTCTTGACCATGTCCAGGGATGAAAAGATGGGGCCCAAGAAACTGCCTTTAAAATACATTCCCAAGTGATGCTGATCCTGCTGGTCCACCCTTGAGTACTAGTGATTTAGTCAATAGGTGGCCCCGATGGAGAAAGAAGCCTATACAGATAATCAGGTAGGCTCTCTATGGTGCTGATATTTGCTTGTGGCTATGCTGTGAGAAGCAGCTGTTTTATATTCTATCAGGATGCCACCCTGGCTGCTTTTGCAGATTTCAGAACCCTGTGTCTCTATGGCAGTGTATTTCAGCATTCGGCTAACAGTGTTAGCTCATTAGAGCTGATCTAGAATCTGCCAGTGTATTCCTCTATTCCTGTCTACATGGGGGCTAAGAACACACCCTTGTTTTCTGATGATGATGATGATGATGATGATGATGATGATGATGATGGTGATGATGATGATGGTGATGACAATGACTGGTGTCTGAAATAATTCATGGTGTGTTGGTGCATGCTGATCATGAATCTTAATGTATTGCCTCTATGCAGATGTTGGGGTGTAGACAGAAGATGGATGTGTGGTAAAGCTGAACATCAGACCCCAAATGAATCTGTATTCTTTTGTAGAAGGCTAGATCAGCATGGGAGAAACAAATCCACTTCCAACTTTCACTCTATAAAAAAGTTCTATATTTTCTTAGATCAGACAAAATATATCAAGTGCCAACATGCTGCCGCAGTATGGGCGCGTCACTCAGCTGGGTTGGAATCTGTATGCATTGTCCCCCTGGGCCAGTTTTGATTATGTTCTTTTTCCTTTTATTGCAGTCAGCAAATCTGAATTTGCTATTGTGGGGAGAGTAGAAAGATGGGGGGGGCGGGGGAATGAAGGTTTTTAACCTTCAGAAAGTTCAGAGGTTCAGTCTGAATAAGCACAAAAACTTTCAGTGTGCCTCTGAATTCCTTGAATTGGCAAAACTGTTCAGACTCCCAAGAGAACTACTGTGCAGGCAGGATTCGGGCCTTTGCTTTGTGGTCAGAAGGGAGAGCTGAAATTATGAGGAACAGAGTCAGGAATAGCAGGAAGAGGGGTAGATGTTGGAAGGGGGTGGGTACCCGTCCAAGAGAAGTGTTACTCTATTGTTGGGTTTGTTTTTTTTTCTTATTTCCAAGCCATCAGCTTCCCACCACTCACAGGTAACAACTCCTCTGCCAGGACACCCTGTTCCTGCTTAATTGAATCGATTTCCCAAGGATAATTGTCTAAAACAGTTTCCGGTGGTGACATATCTATAAAGTCATGGAAGGAGTGGATAGATTGGGAGGCAGATGTATACACATGGGCCAGATGTTCAAAGACAATGCATGGTCTGTGACAAGCACACATGCCCCAAAACCAGAGAGTTCTCTTTGGCCTCCACAGCATACAAGTGGCTCCGTTAAAATTGGCACTGTCTCCCAGTCAGGGACCTGTGGAGCTGTGAGTGTGAGGGGAAACAATCACTTCCATTCACGTTTGGAGCAATGTGTTTCCCAGGCTTAATTATACCACAGGTATATAAATTACAGAAACATGTTAATGCTCCCATGATTAAAATTATAGAGTGCCTAATTGAAAAAGCATAAACTGAATTGAAGAATTCCTAATTATAGTTTGCTTTGAGGTGTTAATTTCCTCCATAACGAATGCATAATTTCTTGGAACCTAAAAGGGCAGCCTCTGCATTGGCACCTAGGCTTCAGGAGGATGGGGAAGGGCTGTCTGTCATTGTTAAGAGTGTAGGGATTTCACTTGGGAAGCTTGTTTGAGGTCCAGACTCCAGGGAGAACCTTGTTAAGCCAGCTTGAAAATGATATTATGAGAGTAGTGACTTTATCCCAAGGCTCTATCTGGTTAGACCAAAGCAGATGAGGAGCCTT
This sequence comes from Rhynchomys soricoides, assembly GCA_019843965.1. Taxonomy (NCBI): domain Eukaryota; kingdom Metazoa; phylum Chordata; class Mammalia; order Rodentia; family Muridae; genus Rhynchomys; species Rhynchomys soricoides. Next base: position 4,753,563 of record JADRCH010000106.1, on the reverse strand, counting down.
AGGTTGAGAAACGATTCTCTATCCCCAAAGTCTTCATCTTCTTCCCTGTTGGTTTTGGTTAAAGCTTGTGTCTATATGCTTTGATCTAGATTTCTCAGTATTACATGGGGATTCATTAAAAATCAAATGTTTGAGGGTCCAGGGAGATGGTTTAGCTGGTAAAGTGCTTGCTGCACAAGCATGACGACCTGGGTTCAAATCCCAGCACCCACATAAAATGACAGATGTGATGACACACTCTGGAAACCCCAGTAATGTGGAGACAGAGATGGGAGAATACATAGGACTGCTGACAATTCAGTCCAGTCCAGTCCAGTCCAGTCCAATCCAATCCAATCTAATCCAATCCAATCTAATCCAGGAGCTCCCAGTTCCATTAGAGTATGACAGAAAGGAAGGAAGAAAGGAAGGAAGGAAGGAAGGAAGGAAGGAAGGAAAAGAAAACATAAAAGTGGCAGAGGGAGACATCTAATGTTGACTCTGGCTTCTTCAGGAATGTACACACACGGACACATTCGCCTGTGCACATATGCACATATACCCATGCGACTGAACACACACACACACACACACACACACACACACACACACACACACTTTGCAAGGGTTCAAGGCCCATCCAAAACCTATTGAGTCAGAAATCCTGAAGGTGAAGCTGGAATTTAGTAAGACTTCCAAAACATTCTATAATGCACACCAAAATTTGAGGTCTAGATTTTAGGAGTGAATCACAGACATCCAGCCACACCTAGCTGATTCCTGTTGTGTACCTGCTTGGGGCAGGAGCTATGGTTGGCAGCAAAGTAGAAAAAGAAGCCACCTACTTCATCTCTTTAGGCATTGCCCATTAGAAACTGAGGGGCTTATAGGACCACTCAGGTTTCAATGTGCTATGTCATGAGAGTTTCTCCATGCTGTCACACAATTTACATCAGTATCTTTACTGATTGATTAGTTGAGGAATGTGCCATAGGAGAGAAGAAAAAAACTGCAAATGCTGAGTCTGACTATGTATAGGGAAGGCTCCTAAATATCTGTTACCTTTGCTATCAGTGGCTTCAAGTGTGGTGATGTGCTCTGTCTGAATAGAAGCGTGAGGGTGAGGTACAAGTATCACAGCTCAAAAGGAAGCTTCGAGTTTGGAGGTTAAAAACAAAATCCTTGCACACAGTGAGCCAAACAGCAGCGGAACATCCCTTTAAGGACTCTGGAGTGCAGGGCGCTTAGCGTAAAGAGTACAATGTAGACATGTTAATTCTCTTTGCTCTATTAGGATTCTGTTTTCCAGTCTAAATACATCACATCAGGGACTCTGTGTGTGTGCGTGCGTGTGTGTGTGTGTGTGTGTGTGTGTGTGTGTGTTACTTTAGCCAATGTGTAGCCATCTGAAATAATAAATTTATATGGCTGCTTTATAAGATTCTTGCAGGTGTTTGCATAATTTTTAGCCATTCTCATATAGTTGAAAATTTGGGTCATTTCCAGTTATTTGTTGTTATAAAGAACTCAGCTATAATGGATTTATTCATGTTTTTCTTTTGTTATTGTACCTTTAAATAGAAAAAAAAACACTCCCCAGGAATGGAATTACTAAGATGAGTAAAATGGAAGAACGAGGCACAATGTGTCTATTCTTATGCGCAGGTACTGGCAGCCTGTTAGATCCATTAACCTTTCCTTTCTTTAAAAACTCAAGCCAATAAACACACATAGTTAGAAAATCAAATAGCAAGACCCTTCCCCACCCCATGACTTACAAGCCCTCCCTTTTCTGCCCCAGGGGTGACTGCATTTCAGGTCTTAGCTATTTCTTCCAGGAATTGGTGTATTACAATACAATGCCCTAATTTAAGATTATCGATTAAAGATATTATCTGTTGACTTCCGGCTATGATAGATGAAAATTCAGCTGTCCTAAACCATTTACTACTTCTCTGCTTTCCATCTTCCCAGTGGTGGTATCCTCCTACATTATTTTAATGTAACCACATACGTAATAGCTAATTTTACAGTTCCATCAAAGCAGGTTTCTTCAGAACCAAGTGGTATACTATTTTTAATATAGCATCATGTAATTTACTTAAAGCTTACTAAGTGCCAGGGGGTAAGCCATTTACATATGTTAACTCATTTAGTTAATTCTTACCATAACTCTGTCAATAACTGGGAGGAGGTTGGAGAAGTGGTTCAGCTGAAGAGCCCTTGCCTTGCAAGTGGGGGGAAGGAACTTCTGATACCTGGTACCATGGACAAGTGCCACGTGCAATCTCTGTGGGCTTGATGACCACCAGCCTACAGTGGAGCAAACAGGAAGGGGAGAGGGGAAATTCCCCAGGTCAGTCTCAAACTGTGAGCTCTGGGTTCAGTGAAAGACACCCTTTTAATCTAGAAGACGGAGAGTGATCAGCGAAGACTCAATGTCAACCTTGGGCCTTTACATGCACTCTTGTGCATACATGCACACACACACACACACACACACACACACACACAGGTGGCGGGTTGGTGGGGGAAAGCTATGTACACATACAGGAAGAACTGGAACATCTCCCCTTACTTTACAGTTGTTGGGGTGAAGTCTGAAGTATAGAAAGGTTAGTTAATTTATCCTAGGTTGCAAAGCTGCTGTAAGACTTAACCGGTCTCTACACATGACAGCCTTCACCACTGTGTTACACTACCTCTTATTACTCTTCCATTCTTGTGTAGAGGGAATTTTTGTCTCACTCATCATGAGCTGTACGACTATGGGTTTTTTGGTAATATCTAATTAAACTAATCAGACATTATTTTTCTGCCCTCAGAGACTCGCCATTTCAGTGTGTTTGATATTAGCCAATAAGAATGTAGCCCCAGAAGCAATAGACCAATGCTTCTTTTCTAAAAAAGCCATTTAGTTATATATTCTAGGAAAATAAGGACCATGAAATTTGAATCTGTGTATACTTTCACTAGTATTTTTGTTTTAAAAGGAATTTGTATCCTGACCCTTTCCCTCGTGAGCTTCAGTCCTTGTTTATACCAGTCGGCCTCTCGGGATATCATTTTGATTTGGGGGAGACACAAAACCAGTAAGCTGAATGTTTGATACTGAAGGGATGGCAGGAGAAAGTTGACAGGCAGCAAGTACTCTGTTTTGGAAGTAGAGATATTCAACTTCTCTAATTATGGAGTCACCTCCTGTCTCTTGCCTGAAGGGACAGACTCTTGGCTTCCCACGCACAGTGTGGGCACCTTACTTTCAATATTGACTTCTTACTTCTCCTGTTTTTTTCCTTGTGGATTTTTGTTTTCCATTGGTCACTCTCAGTGAAAGATAAGCAGAGTATAGTAAACCTTCCCCTTTTGAGTAGAAGCTCACTTACATTGTTATCGAGTTCGCTGCTCACAGTAGTAATGATGGGGACATTGCTAATGTCAGTTTTTCCAAATGATAACACTAAGAAGGCCACACAGTAACACAGGTTCAGAGACAAAGTTTAAATTCAATGCATGTGCCAAAACCTACATGCTCTTTTTACTCCTAGGTCATAAAACTGCTTATGAAACTTGAAAGCCATTGACAGATTTCTTTTTGCCCAATTTGATGAATTATTGGACAAGGACACAATCACAGAGCTATGAAAAGGTTGTTGTAATTTATGTATTAATTTTGTTAATTTAATGCATTCACATAGGACCATACTGTTGTTTTGCATTTCTTGGCCCATTGGTGATATATATTTTCATATATATTTATATTATTGACATTTTCTTGACTTGCCATGGTTGTGGTTATAAACAAATGCTCCTTTAATAATGTCTGACAATATGATGATACTTTTTATTTTAGCTGGAGGTATAGCTATCATCTAGTCAATTAGTGAGGAATTAGTTAATAATTAATATATAGGGCAAGGCCCCCAAACACAAGACTACCCAGCCCAAAATGGCAAAGTGCCAATGATGAAAAGTTTTAAATTATGGGTATTTTCAGTGTTTTAAAATTGAAATATATGATTTTTGTCAGACACACTTGTTCCTTTGGGATTGAAACTTCTTTAAACTTTCAGAAATCACTAAAGGTCTCAAACACAGTTTGTTCATCTAAAGATTGGTTTTCTTTGTCAATATTTACTTTATCAGAAATTAGAGTAAAAACTGATACATTTTAATTTATATCAAAGTAAAATTAAACCAAGCCAAATGTGATAATACATCCCTGTAGATCCAGCACTCTGAAGTTCACGGTTATCCATAACAAGTTTGAACCAATAAGACAGAAAGCAATAATTAACCCATTACATGTTAATATCAATGAAATGTTTTTATTTTCAAAGCATTAAGGCTAGGGTGGACAGTTTCATATTTTTCAGATCTTTTTAATGTCTGACTTGATGGAACACAACTGGATTCTTATATCCACTTCTGCATTTAATTAACCTTTAATTGTTTGGATTGAAACTAAGAAAATGAAAAGTAACATCAGGGTAGAAATTAGACCCCAGTTCATCTTCCCAGCCCCATGCTCCCAGAAATAAGACTCAGACTTAAAATATATTTATATTTACAAATACCTTGGCCATATAGCTAGGCTCTTCTCTGATCAGATATAACCTAAAATATGCCATTTATTCTAGCTTAGATTCTGCCATGTGACTGATTACCTGTGCTCAGATACCAGCATCTGTCTCCTCACATCTCCCTGGCAAATCTCCCACCTGGCTCTATCCCAGAATCCTTTCTTTCTCCCAGATGTCCTACTTCTGTTTCCTGCGTAAGTCATAGGCCGTAGGCTTTTTAATTGACAGGTTATGCATCCATACAATTCACAAGATATTCTTTCTACAGTTCCCCTTTTTAGTCCAACAAAAGACTCTTTTTCTTTCTAATATAAATTTAATACAAATATAGCAATCATGAAAACTCTAAGGTATGATATCTAGCAACTTAGACAAAGTATTCTGTCGTCTATCCTATCTTGGTGAGTTCAGAGTTCTCTATCTAAATCATTTTCTGTCCTAACTTGTATTATTTCCCTAAAATCATCTTCTTAGACCTAGAGCATCATCTTAAATCATAAACAACCTGAGCTTATATTAAGACTATCTAGTCTTCAATCCAATCAGAGACCTGAGTATGCAGGAAGTCCAAGGATGCAGCTTCCAAAAATTATAGAAATGACAGAGACACCTGACTGCCTGGACAGTCCCCAGTACTGTCTCTATTACATTGGAGCATCTATCTTCAACCTACTGGGTCAGAATATCTGACAGATATTTTGTGAATCAGGAATTATGAAGGACTTGCTTACCCTGTGTCAGAGCTTGGCAGCCCACTTCCCTGCATCTGTTCGTCCTTTCTGGATAGCAATTTGTGTCTGCAGATGAAGTTAGGGCATTTTCTTTGCCCCGTGGCTAGCTTGCCACAGTTCAAGCAACTCCATATGGAGATGATTGGTACCCATCATCGTCTTTGAAGTGGAATGTGGGTACTGCCAGGGTCAGCCATGTCTCACATCAGACACATACATAATTGGAAACAAAAGAAGTATTTTAATAACCACTAGGATAATTGGCTTTTTGTGTGTTTTGTTTGCTTGTTTTTGTTTTTTTCTTATTGTTGTAGGGGATATTATTTATTTATTTATTTGGTATTACATTCAACTCAGAATGGTACTTTTCCAACATTTAGTTGCAAAGCAACTTTTTTTTTTTTTTTTTTTTGGTGCAAAAGCTAAATTTTCAAATGTTTCCCACTCAGTTATATTAAAATATGCCTATCTGTCAAACACTTTGAATGAGCCTTTGTTCCTCAAATGATTATCCAATATGATACAGCAGCAGTCATAGTTATGAAAATCTTCCAAATGCTGTGATGTGCCTCATTGCTGCATATCAAATTGCATATTTGCTATCACTACCAATCTCATGTTGTTACCAGAAACTTCAAGTTCACAGTGGCAGATACAAGTTTTTCAGATTCTAATTTTCGCTTGAAAGCTCAATTATGTCTTGGTAAACAAATGCTATCAGTTTTCCTTAAAGTGACAGGTAGACCTCATTTTATTTTGGAGAAAATGTTGATCAGGTATCTCAGTGTGAATGGTTGTAACTTGTCAATCACTCTTTCAAGGAAATAAATGGAACCTACATGAGCTCATTAAGTCTAGGAGTTTGAGTCTAGCCAGAGCTGTACAGTGAAATCACATCTCAAAATAAGTAAAGTAACTAATTAGTAATTAATTTTAAAATACCCCAAGAGAAAAATATGGCTAGCTTGATATGCATGACAACCACAGAAATATTTCTCTTAGCAGAGCATAAGACTAGTAAGCAGAAGATATAATTTATAGACGGATCAACTCATAGGATGATTAGTTGATACTTACTCAAGGATTTGTACTTAACAAAATGAATATTTCCCCCACCTCATCAAAGACCTTTGTACAATACAGGATAAGAAAAGTTAGGTGCTGGTGCCGTAGCACATGCTTAAACCATCGTTACCGATACTTTCTGTGTGTTAACACAAAGAAAAGGCAAAGAGAAGCTTACGGCCACTATTAGAGTTGTTCTTGTTTGCCAAGCAAAACACACAGTTGAGTCGCTACTAAAAGAAAATGTATTTAGAAATAAACAAAACCTAGCATTTCTACCTTCGGACACACATGTGAGGCCTCTGCGTATAAGGAAAACACAGGACAAGTTGACGTTATAGTGGGGAGAAAAAAATGCTCAACTTCCGGTACTGTGCGTAGGTGTGATTAGCAAGTGACGCCGCTCACTAGATTAACTGATCTTAAAGGTTTGAGTCAAAGTAGACTTAAAGTTTGTAGAGGCTGTTTTATTGGATTGGGTCTAAGAGACCTTTCCCTGGAGAAAGGTCCGTGGCCGATTTTGTTGTACTTTTCCCTTCAAATCTCCGTTAGTGGAGTGTTATGATGACTCTACTTTACACAATGATTTTCATGTTACAGAGTCACTGAGTGGGTCTCAGGGGTTCTCCCGACTCAGGGTATATCATGGAAGTCCATCTGAGGAACTGCCGAGGTGGATTCACACAAGACATTTCTGGACTTAGGTGTATATGTAAATATCTTGGTGAGGCTCTCACTGCCTGTGTTCCTCCGCCGCACTCTCTGAGAGCCACAGTGGCGCTCCAGAACCCACAGGCTTTGTTGCTCTTGGCTGTCAGCCTGGCACCTACCATTCTCTGCATGTACGGGATCTCCATTGCATTGAATTCCTGAGGACAACTCCAATGTTGCATTTTCTATAGGAAGCCTGTTTTTAATTGGTGGCATAATTCTTCTCTAGCATTTATTTGCCCCGTCTGGTTCTATTAAACCAGTTACTGTGATTAATTTAATGCTTAATTAGTAATTGTTCCTTTTACCTCTTAAAGCTTTACAGAGCCTTTTTAAATTTTTTTGATAATTGATTTTAGAAGGTCTTTTAAAAAGACATGGTTAGAGGAATCTCACCTCACAATTTTCCTTTTCCAACGTGTCTTAGTTGCAAGAAGAGACATCCCAGGCATGCTATTGAGTATTCTTAAAACTGTCCCTGTAGATTGCTTGCAGAAAGTATCACCTTGGCTTTTGATCACAATGTCTGGAGCCAGAATCCCTATCGTAACAGAACTCACCTTAGTTCAACTTTTCCCGTTTTCTTTGCTCAAGGTGACTAGAGAAAATAACAATGATATTTCTGGAGAGAGCATGGCAGGAGATTGAAGCAGTTGCTTCCCATGATATCTGAATAAGAAGGCAGTGTTGGGAGACCTGGCAAGCGGGAAGCAACAGCACAAAACTAAATGCTTATTAAGGAAAAATAAAATTCAGGAAGGGATCTTTGCCCCTCCAGGAATTGTTTTGTTTCACTCGCTTCTTTTCAGAGTTTAATGTGCAAATGAATTGACCTGAGATTGACTAAAATAGATTGGTGTTTAGTAAATTGGCATAGGGTCTGAAGAGTTGAATTTCAGCATATCCTGAAGCGATGAAGATGCTACAGGACCATGGACCATCAACCAATGATGCCCTCAGCATTCTGCTTCACCTAACTGTTGGGAATTAACACTGCATTGAACAAACTTAATTAGCTAACTCTGCATAAACTTCCCTTAAGTTTGAGGTTCATGAGCATCCAATGTTAGTGAAGAGGACCATAGGTGAGTAGTCATTCAAAACCCAGTTCTCTATGTTACTGGATTCTTAACTGAAATTGTACTTTGCACCTTTGTCTCCGAAAATAACACATCTGGGATCAGGCAGAGACCCAATAACTTTGATAAATAGTCAATAGTATCACCAACTAAGGTGCAAGTAAGTATATTAGTCAGAGAGAATGCTTCAGAGTTACTACTATATCACTAAAATATAGAAATGCTTCAGTCATTAAAAATGTGAAACTGTATGTTTTAAAGGTATTTTCATATCTCAGCTTCTCATCGAATACTGAAATAGTTCATGGAATGTTATAATTTTAGTTCTGATAAAAGTTGTTCATTTGATATACCAAATTTAAAACAAATAGATTTTAAAATAAATCTATCTATCTATCTATCTATCTATCATCTATCTATCATCTATATATCTATATATCTATTTAGATATCATCTGGTTATGTCTATCTACATATGTCTGTGTGTGTGTTTTATTGAAATAGTTAAATCACCTTACTCCCTCACCTTCCTCTTTCCAGCTCCTCCTAGTCACCTTCTCACAAGCCCCTCTCATGCCCTGCCACTCTCATTGATAGCTTCTTTTTCTTGATTATCATTATTACATATATTTATATATGTATGTGCATTGTGCACAATGATAAAAATAAAACTTGTTGAGTCGGCTTTCAGTGTGTTTGTGTGTGTGTGTGTGTGTGTGTGTGTGTGTGTGTGTGTGTGTGTAATTTCAGGGCTGTCCACTCTGCATTGGATAGCCAATAAGGGACTCATCCCTGGGGGAGATTAATTCTCTTCCAGTAGTCATTGCTTGCCTGTGATTGTTTGTCTAGAGAAAAGACCGGGCAAAAACTTCCCTCTTCCACATTTAAGTTGCCCCAAAAAATTAAACCCTTTATAAGTGTGACCCTTCTAATATACTGTTGGATATCACCATAGTCATTCTTTCAAATGTATTTCAGATTACCCAAATAGTATATTTTCTACTACACATCTCTTCCAGACCTGCTGACATGTAATAATGTAATATTGACTCTGTGTATGTGTGTATGAGCTTGCTTGTGTGTGTGTGTGTGTGCATGTGTGTGTGTGTGTGTGTGCATGTGTGTTATATACTTGAGTGTTTATCTTTGCATGAGTGTGTGTGATTGTATGTCTGGTGAGAATGTGAGTGCTTATCTGTGTATGAGCGTATGCCTGGGTATATATTTATATATGGTTATTTATGTGAGACTGTGTGTATGTGTGAATATGTGTATACCCAATGGTATTCTTTGTTTTTCTGTATTGAATTTGCCCTGTTGATCCTTAGCATGCGCTCATCTTAATTATAGCTTTACTAAACATTTTAGCATCTTGCCTTCCTAATGATTCCTATTCAAGATATTCATAGCTACTTTAACCCATTTAACTTTCCATGTGAATTTTAAAAATCACTTAATCACATTCCGTAAGCAATCCTCAAGTGAATTGGCTTAACTTGTATTAAAACTATTTCTTAATCAGAAATTATTATACTACCATGAGCATTTCCGTATGGAAAGAAGGAATGAATATTCAAGTTTTACTCGCTCTCAAGAAAACTCATAAATTCTATCATATATATTCCCATGCTCAGCTATTTTATTAAAATTGTTACTAACATCAGGTTCGTCCTTTGCTCATGGCCGTTTCCCCCATTACTTTTGAACTAATATGTAAGGAAATATTCTCTGTCATTCTTCTCTCTCTCTCTCTCTCGTGTGTGTGTGTGTGTGTGTGTGTGTGTGTGTGTGTGAGAGAGAGAGAGAGAGAGAGAGAGAGAGAGATCCTATTTGCCAACAATCTCCTGTGTGTTTCTTTAATTAAACTCTATTATTTTGGTCTACCAGATGATAATCACATCAGCTATGAATAATGATGATTTCCTTCCCTCCTATATCAGTTAAAACAGCTCTTATTTTGGTTTCGCGTTTCCCCGAGCTGGGAGGAACATTGGAGCAATGCCATCAAGCAATGCTGGTAGCTAACCTCTTCTTTACCTCCCAGCCTCGGTGACTCAGCCACCAGCAATGTCTCTTCTGTACAGAGATATCTGTATACTTGAGACAGAGTATTTGTAAAAACATAATGAAGAAAACTGTTTCTGTCCTGCAGTTTATCTTTGTCACTCATTTAAAATTAGAAGTGGGTGTTTGTATTTTATCCAATGCCCTTTGGCATCCACCTATGTGATCTTATTGGCTTTCTCCTTGAGAGTGTGTGATAGCTCCCAAGATTGTTCACAGTGTCAGAGCTCTCTCTCTCTTTCTCTCTCTCTCTCTCTCTCTCTCTCTCTCTCTCTCTCTCTCTTGCTTTGTGTAATTGTTTATGGAGATGGGATTTATCAGTTCGTGAAAGATTGAAAGGACTCATTGGAGGAGCCATCTGGCTCTAGTACTAGTTACTCTCTTTTTTTATAGGATGCTTAATTAATTTTTTGTCATTGTGCTTTGTTTAGTAACACTGGCTTTTCAGATACCAAAAGCAGGCTTCGTCCCCACCCCACAAACACTGAACACCCATTGTTCTGTTTCTAAATAGTACAAAGTTATGGTTGGAAATTCCTATTTGATAGGAGAATTACTTTGGAAAGTTCTTTGCCCTCAGTTGGAAATTTTTATTGGTTTATCATTTTATGTTAAGAACTTCTCATTCTATCTCATTATATAAAGAGAATACAGCCAACATCTTTACTTATATTAATATGTGTGTGCATGTGCATGTGTGTGTGCATGTGTGTGTGCGTATGTGTGCTTGTATGTGTGTGTGCATGTGTGTGTGTGTGTGTATGTGTGGGGGGGGGCTGTGTGTGTGTGCATCTATGTGCATGTGTGTGCGTGGGTATGTGCATGTGTGCGTGTGTGTGTGCGTGTGTGTGCGTGTGTGTACGTGTGTGCGTGTGTATGCATGTGTGTATGTGCGTGTGTGCATGTGTGCGTGTGTGTTTCTACTCTCTACATCTTCTGTAATCTTGTTAACATATTTTATTTCTGCTGCATTTTGAGGGATGGCTTCTTATAATTTGTTGTTTGACTCTTTTCTTGAATTTGGGTGCTTCAAGTACACATGCATATAAGCATGTTGTGTGGTGTGTCATATTGCTATGCTTAGAGTATTTCCCCAGCCAGGTTTGGGGCATAGACCTGTAATTTCAGTACTCAGGGAATGGATGCATGTGGATCCACAGTGGTTACACTTGAGAGATGGTTTCTTTGTGGGCAATGTTTGTCCCACAAGTATTAGGACCTAAGTTCAGTCTCGATCACTGACATAAAAAAAGCCATGTGTGGCAGCTTTGCCTGTACCTTCAGCACTGGGGAGGTAGAATCAGTAGGGTCCCTGGAGTATGCTTACTGCCAAACTAGCCAAATCCATGAACTCCAGGTTCAGTGAGAGACCCTGTCCCACAAACTAAGGTAGAGACTGATTGAGGAAGATACCAGATTAGACCTCTGCCCTATCCCCAAATAAGCACAGATGAAAACACAACATACACGTACACACACACACACACACACACACACACACACACACACATACACTCTTAAGATTGCCTCCACCCAAGGCCCTCTTTTCCTTTGATTTCAACCCTGTAAGGACGGTTGTGTCTACATTCATATCCACAGGTTCACCAAACACTTTGCTCTGTTGACTTTCTTTCTTGCCTCAAGTGGATGTTGAAGTGTTTGAGGGCAAGCTGAGGCAATCATGACACTTGAAAGCCTTCAGTGTGTGTACTCTGAAGGGAAAGGCCAGTCTCTTACACGTGCCATACAGTCATCAGACTCAGGAAATTTTAACCTGGCGTAACCTGGCATCTATTTCTAGACATATCCGAACTTCCTCAATTAGTGTCTTTTAAATTTTTAAATTTTTAATTTGGGACCCAATCAAGAACCACACATGCTGTTTTGTTGGCATGGACATCTTTACATTTTTTAAATAAGTAAATTATGAACAATTAGAATGTAATGTTGTTTTACATTTGTGGTGAGGTCTAAAGTTTGGTGTAGCTTTAAAATCATAATTATGGATATTTTACCAATTTGTTTCTTGATTTATTTTTGTTCTTCCTTGCTAATTGGTGGTGTTTATATTTCCATACATACATAAACTCCTCTCTCTCAATCTCTTTCTCTCTCTCTTCTCTCTCTGTATGTGACACACACATGTGCACACGTGCACAATGCACGTGTGCACGCGTGCACACACACACACCACACACACACCACACACACACACACGCACGCACGCACACGCATGCACACGCACACACACACACTTTTCAACTTTACTTGAACCCATATTTCAACACCCATGGTTTAATTGTTAGGGCACCATCTTATGTTTCAATAAGTAGCAGTAGTTTTCCACCATCATCCACCACCACCCCATTTTTTTTTTTTTTAAGAAAAAAAGTTTAGAACTATTTGTGTTATTTTAAAGAAACAGCAAATTTTTTGGAATTGCCAAATTAGGGTCATCTACGTGAGCTCAGTCTCTCTGGCCCCCTATTTTATTGGTTTGCTTTTTTTTTTTTTTTTTTTTTTTTTTTTTTTTGCCAAGGGAAGTGATGCATCAATATGGGTGAATCACAAACTCCGTGGCATGTGGTGCTTCACTCTGCACTTTTGTATTTCTGCCCATTTATTCACCTTTGCTTCAGCACCATTATCTAATACCCACTCTGCCCAGCCCCGGGCTAGTGGTTGAAGATATTATTTTACATCATCTTGTAGAAAGCACTTTTCACTAATGTTAGCCTTATGTATTTCTTGTCTTATTTGCAGCTGGGTTTAGTGAACCTTCTGCTATAAGAATTTTCCCACCCTTTCCTCTCTACCATTTTCCATGGTGTGTAGTTCGTTCGTTTTCATCTTAAATTAAACTACTTTCCTGGTTCTTTTCTAATTTTAGAAGTCTTTGAGCACATGTACTTCAATAGATTAGATTATGGTCATATCATCTACAAATGACGATGAACTGACTTCTTTCCTAAGATGTTTATCTCCTGTCTTGTGTCTTGTTGTATTGGTCAAAATTATCTCATTTTATAGGCAAGTGAAGCGACTCACTCAGCATATCAGGCAGAGCAAGGGGCGGAGCTAAAAGTAAGAAATCCCTTCTTGTTTTAGTTCTGTTTCTCTTTGGAATAGGTAGCTTGATCGCCTATCCAACTGGTGCCCTCATCCAGTCGCATCTTCCCCAAAAGAAAATTGTCATTTGCTATGCTTATCATACTTTATTTCTTAAAAGAAAAGATTTATTTCTACAGTTCTATTTTATTGAAAATAAAATGTACACAATATATTTTGATCAATGTTTCCCCTCCCCACAAGTCCTTGCAAATCCTTCTCACCTACCCAACTCCAAGTCTTCTCTTTAGAAACTAAGGAGACAAACAAGCAAACAAATAAAAAAACAGAAGACAAAGAAAAAGCACAACACATACACACACATACACACACACACGCATACGTGCACGTGCACGCACACACCATGAAAACACAAAATCAGAAACCATAATATATGAGCAAAGGACCAGTAAGACAAAAAATGTCCAAACAGAGCAATATGAAGAAAAAGGTCTATAAAAAATACCATGGAGTGCTTATTTTGTGTTGGCCATCTACTGCTGCAATTGGCGACTACCTTCAAGTGTGGTTAATAGAGCCAGTGAGAATCCATTGGAGAAAGCCTTTTTTATCCTTTGCAACCTGATGGGGGCGCCACTGAAACTTAACTCTTCTCCTACCCTACATCCGTGTCCCAAGGAGTCTACTGAACTTGGTGCAGACCCAGTTTACGTCCTTCCTGTGGGTCTCTCTGCCCTCCCTTCTTGCTTATTCCCATTGCTCTATATCTGTCCCTAAGACCTAGAAACTCCTTCTACCTAGGACTCTCCGTGGCCACACCAGGCTAGGACTCAGGAAGGTGAGTGACATTATCTTTCCTTTCCTCTCTTATTTCTCTCCACTCTCACCTTCAGCCCTGTAACAATGTGCTTGCAGTTGCCCAGCCATTCACTAAAGACACTAACTCTTGGTATAGATCTAGGGTCTCCATAGCCCTTTCATCCCTGTCTCTCCAGATTATTATTTATTTTATGTGCATGTGTTTTGCATGCATGTGTATATGTACTGTGTATCTAGTACTGTGGAACTAGAAGAGGGCATCTGTCACTAGTTCACCTTAATCTGGAATTACAGGTGGTTGTGAGTGGCTGCCAAGTGGCTTCTGGGAACCAAACTGAGACTTCTGGGAGAAGAGCAAATATTCATAACTACTGAACCCTCTCTGCAGACCTTTAGAATACTTTTTTTTTTTTGGTTTTTTTCGAGACAGGGTTTCTCTGTATAGCCCTGGCTGTCCTGGAACTCACTCTGTAGACCAGGCTGGCCTTGAACTCAGAAATCCGCCTGCCTCTGCCTCCCAAGTGCTAGGATTAAAGGCATGCGCCACCACTGCCCAGTTAGAATACTTTCTTACAGAGCCTTAACCTCCAAGATGTGCTAGATTTTTATGGGAATGATAGACAAAAATGTTAAGCAATGAATTCTAATAAATTGTTGTTTGGGATTACTGTGTGATGTGATTATCAAGTAAAGCTTTGCCAGCAGAAAGGAATGAGTAAGGTTTCAGATTTCCAAAGGAAGAGAGGGTACAAAGGCTTTGACACAGGAGCATGTCTATGGGATCCGAGAAACAGCACAGACAAGTACAATTGGAGACCTGAAAAGGTAAAGAAAGAGTTTTTAACAATGAGCCTTGTAGATACTGCAGAACATTGCCTTTCACTCTAAGGTGGAAGGCAGAGAGGAGTTTCAGTGGGAGGGAGCACAGTGGCAGTCATGAGCTTGGCATGTTTGAAGGAGTCTGGATGGACAGTTTTGAGACTAAATTCTCAGGGGCACAAATGGAAGTAGGGAGAAGAGAGATTACAATAACTGGATCTGAAGATACTAGGGGTTAGTTCGGAGATGTGGCTGTGGAGATGGGAGATGGTGGCGGGGCTGGGGATACACAGACGGAAAACAATGGGGTTGCCTAGGGAGTGGATATGGTATTGCAAAGAACAGAGTAACTGCACTCGAAGGAGGAGCGTGAGAGCTGTGACTGCACCTTCTACATCTGAGAAAAAGTGACCTAACTACACTGCCTTGTCTACATATCAGAGATGAAGGAAGAGTCTCAACCTCATCCAAAATGCAGGAAAATGTACCTGAACTCTTAGGTGAATAGTTACCATTTCTCTAATTATTTTAAGAACTTTTTTGTTCTTCTATATTCATATAAAATCCACTTTTATTAAATTCATCAGTGTAACTCAATCAAAGGGGAAGGGTTCAAATGGAATACCAGCCACTCCTCTGTTTAGTTCAGTGGCAAGCTATTACAAGCTTACCAGTGGTGAATAGTTCCATCCCTCCATAGGGGATTTTCTAGAAAACATTTTCTAGACCTATTATCCTGTGTAATCCTTGCAGAGCACAGTAAGCTCCCTTTCCTCAGAATCCTTCCCTGGCAGGTTTCCTCTTTCTGCCCTCAATCCATGTGTTGGAAACAGTTTTAGTGTTTGTTTAAGCCGTCCTGATTCTGAGTCCCCAGTACCAGGAACCAGGTTGCTCTCAACTTTGTAACTGACATACTATAACTAATTAATTAATATCTGATAACTGTGTATATAAAAGACAAGAGATGGGACAGTTGTTCACAGAGCTAGTCAGAAACCAAGAGAAGATGCCAACCCCTACCCCCATGGAGAGAGACTTTCCTCAATTCCCCAGTGTCCCCTCAGTACTGTTTTGACTAGGCAAATAGAGAACAAAACCCAGAATTTACAGAGTCTTGAGATAAAGGTTGGCTAACTGAGACATATTGTAAATTTCAACTCTGTAGTTCCAAGTGACCTTTAATGTGGGTAATGAAACTGCAAAGGTAGGTTCTGTTGGGGATTAAAGAACTCAACTTGTTTCTTAGCCCATCTTGTTCAGTAGCACGAATCATTTATCACAACTTTTTTAGCTTTAAAACTGTGCATAGTTGAAAGCAAAGCATAGACTTTAGAAGGGAGAAAGACCATCTAAAATTACTCATTCTATTTTTCTCCTATAACAGCCTTATGATGGTCTAATTTATGGTCCATAAAATTTACCCATTTAGAGTATACAATCCAATGACTTCCAGTGAATGGATAAAGTTGGGTAGCCATCACCCCAAAAATATCTGAAAGTATATCCATCTGAACATAAGATCCTTGTGCCCATATGCACTTATGATACTTGTCCCCATTCTTAGTCCCAAAGAATCACTCATCTGATTTCAGTCCCTATAAATTTGTCTTTTCTTCGCATTTCCTATGAACGGAACCATACACTAGGCATCTTGTAGATCAGGCTTCTGTTATTTGGTATAGTGCTTCCTAGCTTCCTCTGTATAGACTACATCAGGGGGGATTCTGTTGTTGCTGCTACTATAAATAACATTCCGTTGTATGGCTATAGTACCTCATATACTATTTGTCCACTTGCTAGCCTATGGGATTGTAGATTGTTTTGTACTGTCATGTCACTGCAGTTACATGCTCTTTTGTGTTCTTATATGTCTTCATTTCTCATGGTTAGATTTCTAGGGACGGTGTATCTAGATAACTGGTAGTTTAATGATGACTTTTAAGAACTTCCAGATTTTAGTTTCCCAAATGGTGATACCCTGTATGAAGGTCCCAGCTTCTCCATCCTTGCTAACAACTGTCTGTCCTTTGACCAATGACATTCTAGTCAGTGAATGGAGTAGCTTATCATTATCTTGATTTATATACCTCCTTATATGATTAATGATGTTGATCATCTTTTCATTAGCTTATTATTCATTAGAATTTCAAGTATCTGCATTTTTCAGTGGGTTGTTTGTCTTCTTATAGAATGGTAATGGATCATTACATGTATTGGACATATGTCTTATTATGCATATGACTTAGAAATATTTTCTAAGATATGACTTGTGCTTTAACTTGTATAATAGTGTTTTAATCACATTTTTAAAAAATAATCTAATCATAATAGTTTATCTTCTTCCTCAAACAATAGATCATTGTTTTGATGATACATTTATATAATATTCTCCCAGTCTGAGGTCATGAAGATTTTCTCTTTCATCCTGTAAGTTTTATTGTATTAGCCCAGCCATTTAGGTTTATAATCCATTTTCTGTTAGTTCTTGTGGGCAGTGTAAATTTGGATTTTTGCAAGTGGATATTCAATTGACCTAGACTCATTTGCTGAAAAGGCTGTCTTATTACTGTTGAATTGTCTTTGTCAGGAATCAATGGATCCTAAATGTGGAATTTATTTCAAAACTTTCAATTCTCTTTTATTGATCTATATGTCTGTCTTTCTGCCAGCATCTAATGGTATTGATTTTTATAATTTACAAAATCAGGAACTGTAAGCTCTGCAATATTGTTCTGAGTTTTTCCTAATTGTTTTGCTTATTGTGGCATATATATATCACTTATTAGATTTACAAAATCTCTGATGATTCTTCTGTTACTCGGTTTTCTGTGGCAAAATGCCTGGAATACACAACTCAAAGGAGGAAGGGTTTATTGTGGCTCATAGTTTTAGGAATTTCAGCCCCTCATCACTTGGCACTGTTGCTTCTGTGCCTCTGGTAAAGCAGATGGCAGATGGCAGGGGACATGCCTTGAGCTAAAGGTGCAGAAGGCAGAGAGAGCAGGGTAGGGCTGAGTACAAGACATTCCCTTCCAGGCCATACCTGAGCATTGTACTTCTTTCTCTAGGCCTCAAGTTCCCACCACCTCTAAAACATCATCAGGTTACTTATCTCACAGTAGATCAGTCCACTAATGATGGCAGAGTTCTCCTGATCCACTATCCTTCCCAAAGTCTCGCCCCTGTACTTCACTGGGGACCAAGCCTTTAATAAATGAGCCTCTGGGGACATCCCAGATCTGAAGAGTGAAATAATGCTGGTTATTACATTAAATATTCAGATACATTTGGAGAGAATTATAATTTTAACAATATGGACTATTTAATACACGAAGGTGGAATCTCTATTTACCTATATATTCTTTAATATTTTTACTTTTAATTATCTAAATATTTCACATATTTTGTTAATACTTTCTTAGTATTGTGATGTTGTTAAGAGTAGTAATGTTTGGATAATTTTATTTTCAGTATGCTTTTCTCCAGTGATGAAATTATCATTTATTTTTATTTTATTTTATATTGCAGCTGAATACTTTAATTTTGTTGAAGTCATTTACTAGTTTTAGGTGGTGTGTGTGTGTATATAAAACCCTAACATCTTCAAAGTGTATTTCTTCTTGCTTTCTATACTTTGTGCTAGAAATTAAGCTAATTACTAGTTAAATTTGCCCCATTCAAAAAACTAAATGCTCTACTCTACTGTTGATCAGACTTCCTTACTTTAGAAAAAAAGCACTCAGTCTTTTGCCCTTGAGTGTGATGCTAACTTTACATGTTTCAGAGGTGACATTTATCAAGTTGAAAAATTCCTTTCTATCCCCTTTTCCTTTCTGTGGTATTTTTATCATAAATATGTATTATACTTTATCATTTTTCTGCAACTGTTGAGATGATTATGGGATTTCTGACCTTTATTCTGTTAATATGCTGTACTGCATTCATTAAAGTTCCAATATTAAACCAACTGGCATTGCTGAGATAAATGTCATTAAGCTACAAGATAAAATCCTTTTTATATAGTAGTAGATTCTGTTTACCAATATTGGGTTATATAATCATAAGCAGTAATACTGTTGCCATTGTCTGCTATTGTAATATTTCTTTGGGCTTGCATTAGGACCCAGTCGTACTAGTTGTGTTTCTATGGTAGGTTACTTTGGACTGTCATTATGGTTGGATTCAGAAGTAGCTGTGAGATTAAGGATGCATGCACAGAGTGAGCCAAATGGGGATGTGTCTGGGGAGGTTTAATTAAGGCCTTCTTGGAATGTGAATTATTATAGGCATTATTCTAGGCTGCAGATCTGAAAAACCAGCTCTCTCTTTGCTCCCTGGTCACTATGATGTGAGCTTCTCTCTTCCACCATGCCCTCCCAGCTATGGCAGTCTGACACTTCCCAAATCATGGCCAAAAGAGTTAGCTATATTTTCCTAAGCTGCTTCTCTCAAGATTTGTCACAGTAGCAAAAGTCAGAGTAATGAAAATTCATTCACTCTTCTATTTTTTACATATACTTGTGCAAATTTGAACTACTGTTCTTTACATATTCCTGAATATGGTTGCCTTATGGCCTGCTGGTTTCCCACTCTTGCCAACATGCCTTCTGTACCTGCTTCCCTTTAGCACACCCAACTTTTAAGGGCTGGTTACTTATCAAGCAAAACTAGGGATGCTTGAACACATGTACTGTGGCAGTTGATCTGACAACTGAAGTGGCTATCTGTTGCCTGGTGACGATTGGCTACCACACTTAAAGTGGATATATTCTATGAAGAGAGCATTCATGTCTTAGGCAGAATGGATAGGGACAGTGTAATTTAAGTATGCTGCCTAGGATGCTGTACAGTTAAAATGTATGGATTCTTTATTTCTAGACGTTTCCATTTTCAGACTTAACTTGATCATGGGTAACTGAGATCATTAAAAGCAAAACCATGAATAAGAGAAACTAGCATATGTGCAATCCAATGAAGCTGGCTGTAAGATGAATGTCTATAACAACTTTCCACTGTTGATTTTCAGTACTAAGTTTGTTCATGCAGGAAACAAAAAAAGGAGCTAAAAGATTCACCAACATTTTCCTAAATAATTGCATTTTAGTAATTGGCTAGGGGAAATTCATTTTCTCTTTCACATTCCAAGATTTAAATAACGGTATTGCATTTTTCTGAACAAAAATAATTGTTTTAAAATCCAAAGTGTTTGGCATGATAAGGCAAACAATTTTATTGTGAGTGAAAGCCACGACTAAAACTGAGGCTTCTGGAATCAGACTACATTCTCATCTTAGCTCAAAAACTCAAACAGCACCATCTGTGTGAGAGACTGAATATTTCATGCTTCAGTTTTCTGATTTTATCAGATGGAAATGATGATATCTACCTGACAGAGTTTCTGTGAAGGTCAAATGAGATGATAACTAGAATTCACATATGCAAGAATTAGCAAGTGCTCAATAAATGTTTTCTGTAGATGAAGCGATCTTTTCAGCATGAGGTGCCAAGAGCTTGGAAAAGACTGTTGACAGAGAACCCAGGAAGGAGAAACTCACTCTCATTCACCAGTTAAAACAAGTTCCCCAGAAAGAGTGATGTTTAATCTGGGCTTTCTTGATTGGATGAGTCATTTTCAGCATGTAGAAGGGGCAGGGGATCACTATGGGAAGATGGGAATAGCAAAGTGAAAGCTATATGAAAAGCAAAATATGGTGGCATTCACCAATAATCTCAGATCTCAGGGAGCTGCTCCTGAAGGACAAGAATTGTGGGCCACTCTGTGTACATAGTATAATTCTCTCAAAGGAAAAAATAGGAGGGAACAGAAGGTGAGGAAAGGGAGGGAGGGCAAAAACAAGGATCATTTTTAAAATCGCTTTCCAATTTTAAATTTCATTATGTATGTATTTATTCTTGTTTGTTTTGTTTTCTCAGAACAGGTCTTATGTAGCCTAGGCTGGCCTCGAACCTGCTATGTAGCTGAGACTTGCCTTGAATTGACCCACCTGTCTCAACCTCCCAAGTACCTGGATTGCAAGTATGAGCCACCAAACCTAAATTTTTTTTCTTTTACAAATACTTAGCTAACAAGTTTTACATTATCAGGGTATTAAAAAGGATGAAGAAGAGGTCTCAAACATCATAGGCTCACAGTCTCCATAGTTTCAGGAGCCAAGGCTGTAAGCAAATCATAGACAGGGTTTTCAATTGTGATAAAAGCTTTAAAGAAAATAAAGCCAGACAATGGCCCAAGATGTGATAGACAAAGACTGGTAGTTGTGAATTAAAATGCTAGTGAACTTGGAATGCACCACATTGGTAATTTTAAGTGATTGTGATTGCTAGAAGGGGGTCCTTCTACTGGGTTAATAAATTGGTAAATGCTTGAATTACCTGGGTCTTATATAGTGTATTGTCACTTCATGGCTATATACTAGAAGTATTCTGAAAGCTAAGATAATATTGATGCTGAGATCCCATTCTTACAGATTCTGGTTCAGTTTGCCTGGGGTAAAGCCAAGAAATAAACTTTTCAGCCTGTAGGTGATTATGTTGTGACACCATAGGTGAGAGCTACTGAGCTGAAAGGCCCCTTTAGGAGTCTGAGATGACTTTTCCTTGCTGTCTCTTGAAGCTTCTGTGGTGGAGAAACCACACCAGTTTTTGATGGTTACTATGTGATTCCATGGTATGGTACTGGAAGCAAAAGCTGTTGGACAATACTGTGGTGGTTTGAATACTCTTGGCCCATGGAGTGGCACTATTAGGAGGTGTGGCCTTGTTAGAGGAAGTGTGTGACTGTGGCGGTAGGCTTTGAGAACCTCCCCCTAGCTGCCTGAGGATGCTAAGTTTTATCCTATTTGCCTTTGGAACAAAATGTAGAACTCTCAGCTCCTCCGGTGCCATACCTGCCTGGGAGCTGCCATGCTTCCCATCATGATGAAAATGGACTTAACCTCACAACCTATAAGCCAGTCCCAATTAAATGTTGTCCTTTCTAAGAGTTGCGTTGATCATGGTGTCTCTTCACAGCAGTAGAAACCCTAAGACAAATACCTTGCCAGACTAGTACTCTGATTTCATCCATGTCTCAGTGTTACAAATTTCCAGATGTATATACCTTCCTTAGGTTTTTGTTTGTTTGTTTCTTTTGTTTTGTTTTTATTAAAAACAAAATGCATAAAGCTAGAACTGGAAAAGGAAGTAGATTTATTTCATTATGAAAACTAGTCATATCATTCCTGTTTATAGAAACAATTAGAAAAGAGGCAGAAGGTATGAGATAAACCTGCAAGACAGTTTGCCAGTCCCTGCCTAGAGAAAGATGATGGCTCAGTGCCAGGTCATCTCCACTGTCTCCATTCTCTGTTTCAGAGATGACTTTGTATCCAAGTCCAGATTCAAGGGAGACTTGAGGGGCTAGTTAGCCAGCATGTTTATATAGGACTTTGTCTCAACAAAATATAGTAGAGAGATATTGACAAAGACATTTGATGTCAATTTCTGACCTCTACATGCATGCAAATATAGGTATATGTGCACATACATGAACAATACATATGCAAGACACACACACACACATACACGTTGGGAATTGGTCTGTTGCTATGCATACAAATGCTAAATTCTGAACCCCAAGATCTGGTTGCCCTCCAGATGGCTGTATCCTCCCATACACTTTGATGTGCAAACCTTGCTCCCTAGTTTAAAACTATTGGTTAATAAAAAGCTAAAGCCTGTGACTGGGCAATAGAGAAAGGCAGGACCTGAGAATCAAGAGAGGAGTCTCAAGAGAGAGCATGGGAGAGGAGCAAAAAGAAGAGAGAGAAGGAGAAAGGACACAAGTTGGGGGTAGGCCACCATGAGAGGAGATGGACCAGGAGCATGCGGCTGGAGAAGTGCCCCCGAGGCCAGACTCATAGAGCAGAAATAACCTGGGCAGGACTCAAACAGCATAACAAGGGGCGCATGGCTGGGATGTAAGTTAGAATAGCTCATGACCTGCTCAATCTAGGCTTATAGCTTGTAGGTAAAATACCAGGCTTTTATATGGGGTGGCTAGAATAAAAGATTTAATTTGCACATATGTACATATGTACTACACACATACAAAGAGAGACAGAGAGAGGAGAGAGATGCATGAAGGGAGGAATACAATTACACACCTGCAATCCCAGCAGTTGGGTGGTAGATGTAAGAGAATCAGTAGATTAAAGTAAAGATACTTAGTTTAAGACCAGCTTGAACTACAGAAAACCCTGCCTCAAAAAAGAGGGAGGTGGAAGGAAGAATGGAGGGAGGGAAAGGAGACGAGAAGAGAAAGGAGAGAAAGGAAGGGAAGAAGAGGGAAAGGAAGAGAAAATTATACCACCACCCTTGTCCGGGTTCCAGACTTGTCCCTCAGCATTGAATCATGGGTTCATTTACACCATGTGGATGCTGTTTAAAAGCACCCTGTAGGGCATACTGCTGTTCCCTGTAGATCTGTCACGTCTCTGTTCCAGTCTCCCAGGTGCTGTGTGCATTCATGTACTTATTCTCAGGTGTGACCTGCTTTGAAGGGCTATTATTAGGCACCTAGGGAATCATTATCTGACCCACATAAATAGTTGGGAAAGCCTGGGAATGCCAAGATCTGAAAACAAATTGCATCTGGAGGTTCAAAGACTCTGGCTTGAGATCTTGGGATATTGGGCTAGGACCAATATTTCAGGATTTCATCTCATAGCATACCTCTGATTGACTCACCCACCTTTCTCTCCTGTTTCCCTCCCTTACCATTTTATCTTGGAACCATTTCTGTAACACACCATTTGACTTGGAGTCTGTCCCTGGAGGAATATGAGCTAACACATGTCTTTTTGGGGGAGAATGCAGAAATGTGCACCTGCCTAAAGTTGGGCAATGCTCACCTGGGAACTGAAGCCTCCTTTCCATCTGTTAGCTGAATCAACATCTCGGATGGGTATTACATCTGTCTGTAGGCATCTGCCCCACGTACAAAAAAGAGGCACTGGGAATTTTTAATAACAGAAAGTTGACTGTGTCTCATCAGAGGAATCAGATGAGAGATATGAGTCACTATCTAAACTCTTTGCTTTGGTATCAGAGATAGCATGATGATCAAGAGGCTATATTTTCCAAAGCTCCTGGAGGAGTCCTGTAGGTTTTACGTGGAAGGAAGGTTTTGGAACCTGGCACAGAGTGGAATCCCCTTGCCTCCAGGAGAAGGTGCTAAAGCAGAAAGTGCACATTCCCCCTGTTGTTACAGCAGTTACTTTATAATTAAAATGGAGTTGGAACATAGCACAGCCTTCAGAGCCCGCACAGGGAGACCCCCCAGTGCAAGCTATGCAAAGAAATCACCAAAAATGCCCACCTTCTCACTGGGAGAGAAGAAGCCAACATAGTGAGGAAACTGCATGTGTAAATGCACCTTGAACTATTCTTCTTTTCTTAAGACACTAGGATTTTCACATTAAAATGTGCCTACTCCTACAACCCTGCATAGTTCATTGTGACCACTTCTTCTTCCAAGGTTGGAGATATAACTTTGAAGTAGATCATTCTCTTTCAGGTGTATGTTTATCGATATCTGAGAAGTGAAAGCAGTGTGCTCTTGACAGATGTATTTTCAGGAGAATGGTGAGAACAGTTACTATAGGAAAGGAAAGCCCTCGCCATGCTCCCGTTTCTCTCTTTCACTGCTTCCCTCCTCTACGCATCACCATCATGCCCTTTCTGCCCTGGTTGTTGAGAGATGCTGGATGCACAGGCAGACAGATTCATCTAACAAAAAGGCTTATGGATTTCTGGTGACATTTGCAGTTTATGTCTGAATAGATAAGATGTGGTGGGCCTGTGGGAACTGCTGAATATGCTCCAATGCAGTAATCCTATTCATATGTGTACCATATGTTGACTACATAGCTTAACCTCCAAAATGCCCTCAGTCCCTCCCTTTTTGTGATTTCTTATGAGCTGGGATACAAACTAAGCAGTTTAGGCCACCAACGTTAAAAAATGTTCAGGTGGCCCTTTGTGCACTATTTTGGTTTATGGGGAAAGAACATTTTTTTAAAAAGGAACTGAACTGTGAAGGAGGTATGAGCTGCTTTTGCTGAATTGACACTCATAGATCAGTGAACCACTCAGGTTTATCCTCATCCCTTCAACCTGATTATCACAGATCTGCTTATTAATTCAACCAAACTTAACAGTCAGAGGTGGGATGAGGAGGCTAAGCCTATATAGATGCTGTACTTTCTTCCAACATCCTTGAACAATTGAATATCCAAAACTCAGCAATGACCTGTTTTCTCAGCTCATCACAGCTACACTCTTCTGGCAATGATGGGCAGTAATGAAGCCAGCCCTGGTCTGTTCTTGATCCACACTGTCACAGGATGGTCAAGGTTATTAGAATGTGATTCTAAGAGGAAGGTCCATCTGTTGAAGATATTCAAAGGCTTTGGGGTCTCAAGTGAATAACCAAGGATGATGAAGGGATCGATGTAAGATTAAAAGATTGACTAAGAAACCAAGACAAAGGCATTATCTGTGGACATTGTTAAAAACAGAGAATGACCAAGGCAATGATTTTATCTTGTGGACATTGTTAAGAACAGAGAAGATGAAGAACAGACTAGATCTTAGGCGAGAACAGGGACACACAGCTCTTTGCAAGTCCTATAGGAATGAGTTAGTTGGATACAGATCAGTATAGGAAGATTGAATAGAAGGCATGTTACCTACATCCAGTATTGTTAGATTATATTGCTGGCTCAGAAGGGAGCCCGAGAGACTGTAAACTTCCTGTTTTTCTTCCCTTAATGATCAGAACCCATTGAGTAGAAGACCCTCCACTAATCAAGCTGTTATTAGCACGCTTAACAGATGCAAAGCTTTACTTAAAAGTTGTTACCGGAAGAGTAATGTGGGTCTTGATGATTTTTTTGCATTCACTCCTCTACTCCTGTTCCTGTTTTCTAGGTTCAGGTCTTAGGTTTCTGTGCTGTTGGAAAGTGACTAAGCTTATCTGATAAACATGAGGGTTTTTCATTCAAGAAAGACTCCAGAAATAAGGATGGAGTGAGTTTGAACTGTCGTTCATGCTTCAACTGCCATCAGCTGTCTTTATGGACACAAAAGGCTCTCATACACACAGTCAAGTCGAACTCTTGTCCCACTATGCATGCTCAGATGTCATCCACCCAAACACTCACCCACATTCATTTGTATGTTACCACATTTTATTAATTAATCCATTAGTATGTATAGGCATGATATGTTCTGGGGGTATCAGAAGATAGCTCCATACAGTCAGTTTTCTCCTTCCATATTTGTATGAGTTCCAGAGCTTAAGTCAGCAGGCATGCTGGTAAATGCCCTTATCCCCCTGAGCCATCTTACCAGCTCTAGGCATCACTTTCATTCAGAGGGAGACATTCAGGGGCTCCAGTCCCTCATTAGGATATTGTGATGCTCAGCTGCAGCATATGCTTCCTGTAACACTGGCCACATTCACCCCTGTGTCACTCATGTGCAGTCTGGGCTAATAGGCTCTCCTTTAGAGGTGTATATAGACAACAGACAGGCTCATGTCCACCCAAATTTCTTGTTCATCCAAGTATGGCATGCACTCATATGCATTCCTTTCTTCTTCACACAAACGAGCATCCCAGTGTTCAGAGAAAATCAAGGAATATTTGTCCCATCGATGATGCTTTATGTTCTTGGGAAGAATTCCTTCACAGCCTTTGTTCACCTTAATGAAATAGTCCTGGCCTCTGTATCTTACCAAAATGGTGCTTTGTAATCCAGTGTCCTTGGATGGATTAGTTAACCAGAGGACTGGAGCCTATGCTACTCTGTTTTCATCAAGGTTATGCACGATATGTCCAAACAATAGGCATGCTGCTATAACTGCCTCGCTAATTAACATATTTTTTACACCCTTTGGACAATTGGACTTCTGTCTTAGATCATACATCTCAGCGTGCAATTGAATCCTTTTAAAAGATGTTCAAGAGAAAGAGCGCATTTCAAGGGATAAGGACTTTTTATCCAATTCACAAACTTTTGAGTAACTTTCACAAAGAAAATCATACACTTGACATATGGTTGATATTCAATAAAGGCTGTCATATCTATGCACACACTGGCACTTCTTCATATTCTTAGTTGAAGGAGATGATATGAGATTACTTGGCAGAAACTCCTGGGAATCACTGTTTACCCTGATTAAAGATTCTGTATCCATCCAGATTTGGCTTCATGCTTGCTTTCAACTTTAATTCAATCCACTTTTATTCATTTCAACAAATGTGCATTGATCACTTGCATAGAGCCAGGCATGCTCCTGGGCACTGTATGTGTGTGATGGGGGAGGGATAAAGTGATTCAGAGATAACTACTCCACAATCTCACTTCTGTTAAGGATTCAATCAAGCCATTGAAGCATGTGCCCCATCTTTTGCGTTTACAAAATCAACAAGACAGTGATGAATGTGTTGGGAATAACTCATTCTGGACAGATCTATACAACCTTCATGGATTAAATATAAGAAAGACATAGGTATTATTGGAAGTCTTTTATAGGCAGAGGTGGCTAGCATTGGTGGGTGTTTCAAGTAGAGGAAACACAAGCTAATGATGGAGAGGGTCAGCCATAAGGATGTTTATATAATAGCTAGGTATCTGGATCTGTTGAAATTAGTAGGCATTGAGACGTGATCACTGGAATCCAAGTACAAAAAGCTTCATCAGCCAGTGTTGTGTGATTTGGACAAAAGAAAAACTATGGACATGCCCGAAGAGAGATGGTGTTGTGTGATTGGAGGCAAAATGGTTAGATAGAATGATTGGATGAATTAGGAGCAAAGAAACCAGTGGAGTCTAGGTGGTAAAGTGCCTGACATGAGCATTAGCCATGGGAAGAAGTAAATTGTGGCAGGTGTAACAGGTTGAGTCCTGGGCCACAGAGCTTGCTGGTTGTGGCAAAATGTGAAATCTAAGTAGGTAAGATCCGAGAATGAGCCAGATTCAAGATCTTGGCACCAGTTAGATTATGGGTCATATTCTTCTTAAAGGTTAATCTACCTAGAAGGGGCATCAAGTTTATATAGATTTGGGCTGAGTTTGGATGTATATTGTGTGAACTGGCATTGGGATTTTTACATGAAAATAGGTTTCTACAAAGAAGTCAGTTTAAAGATCTGAAAAGAGAGTAAGATTTTTTTTGTTTTCCAGACAGTGTCTCCTTCCAGGAGATTTATATACATACAATGAATGATAGTGAGCATATCTGTGTACAGAGTGACTCATCTGCCTTTCTGCTTTCTTGTCCAGTGTTTACCAGCTGGTTGTCAAAGAGGAGCGACTTCAGAAGTCTCGGAGAGCAGCTGACATCATCGAGTGTTTCTCAGTACCTGTGAGCTACCGGAATGCCTCCAACCTCGATTCTCTACACTACTTTGCTGCTGAGCTGAAACCCTCCAACCTGCCTGTCACTCAGCCATTTACAGTGGGAGACAACAAGACCTACAATGGCTACTGGAACCCTCCCCTTTCCCCATTGAAGAGCTACAGCATCTACTTCCAGGCCCTCAGCAAAGCAAATGGAGTAAGTAGGACATTACTTGGACTTTCCCCTTCTCAAGTGCAAACATTTTACAGCAGAGTTTAATAAACTGAAGTCCTTGAGCCAAATCCAGCCCTCAAGATTTTTGAGATTTGGAAGTAAGGTTTCTTTGTGTTTGCTTTATTTTTATTATTTTGTCCAATATTTGGCTTTTGTTTGGTTTTATTTTACTCCTGATATTCCTGTTAGATTGTATATTACTGATGGTTGCTTTGGTGTTTAAGAATGAAGTTGGGAGTGATAATATAGAAACTGTGTATGATGAGGCCTAAAGCACTCACCTGTATGACTTCTGTGGAAAATATTTGTACATTTGTATTAAAGTATGGAAAATCCCTACACTTGAGAAAAACCACATGGCCTGCATTGTGATTCCTGTGTCTGTGGTCCAGATACCTACCACTGCCTGGATGCAGGAGGAACATTTTTTAGTTCACCTTTTGAATTGTTCCCCTTATCACAGCTCTGAATCACATTCCAAAATGTATTTTTTAATCTTAAAAAAACAAAGAAACTGTTTTGTGTCAAGTATTTCCTTGGTTCAGTAGTTATATCAATCAACATCACACATTCACAAGGCTGAGAACACTCACAAAGGCTGTCCATCACCTTCCCATTCATTCCCACCCATCCCTGAATACAATATGCTTCAGTTACTATTACCACATTAAGCCAACGTTTGTCAGTGTTTATTTTTGAATGCCTTTAATGAGAGAGAACTTACTTTGCTGATTCAGGGGGTGGCAATGTGGGGCTTGTGACTCTAAGAAAACTTTGCAATATAATTATTTAATATTTCTTTGGTGATAGTTTCTTCCCAGTATTCTTCAATTATACTTTTTAGGGGTTTATAAAACCAATATAATACCCTTTAATCTATTAATTTCTATTGCATATAATCCTTACCAACATTCATTTACTCACTTTTAAATGACACTCATCAGGTCATCTTGTCTGATAATATTTCATATAAGTTAGTGTTTGCCCATTCAGGGTGCCTTCATGAACATATTCCAGCTTTTATAATTTATTCATCCAGTTTATAATGACCACTATCATGTCCAAATTCCTGTGGTTTATATTGTGGTTAGTATGTGCTCTTCAAGAGATTATATAGATCTGTGAGGAAGCCTGAAGCATGCTGCATCATGCAGTGTCCCTACAGAAGCTACATGCTCACTGCAAACAAGCACTGAGACCAAAGCAAGATTGGTGGCATGCGTACAGAACAGTTTAGTCTGTTGGTGCCAATCACTGCCTGGGAAAAAACCTTGGACCGAGGAACTAATTAACATTTAGAGTGTCCGCATGCCTATTTAAGTTCCACTTTGATATTTCAGTTCTGCATTTATTACTGGTTCAAGCAACACTCCTCACTGAGAGTATAAAGCTACAAAGAAAAGCTGCCAGACTGCCTTCCACCTGTCCATCTGGTCTCTACTTTGTGCGAAGCACTCTGATGTATTGAGCATGAAGACATAAACATGGACCAATGCATTTGGGGGCCCTTCTTGTTTTCAGATCTCTGAATCCCATGCTGGCCTGTGCAGTGCTGCAGCACAGCTCTCTGATGAGATGTGGCTCTCTCTGCTCTCAGCACATAGGGATGGATAGGGTTGTATTTCCAGTCTGCTAATGAGGATGAGAGCCTATGCCCCAGTCTCAAGTTTCCATGTCACCCTGCAGATACTACTCAGGGAGCTAGCTAGCTATACATCAAGACTACTGGAGACTAATTATCCCAGGTGTTTTCCTAACCTAAGACATACAGGTTTTGAAAGGAATGTCAGGTGATATGAAACATCCAATGGATGATTTTCTTCCCAGATATTACAGCATAGTCACTTCTCTGGAAGATACAGGATTTTGACACATAGGAAAAACAAGTCAGGTTTCAAGCTGCCTTTGCCTTTGAGGCAGTTCCAAGAGGAATAAAGCCATGAACTGCCTGTACCTTCCACCCCACATCATCTTTTCTACCATCGTGGAATTATAATTTCCAGCAAAGATAAACAGCGTGAAGAGTATTGGATACATGCTTATGCAAGGTTGTTCGAGGGTCCTGATTGTCCTCACAAAAACAGAGAAAGGAAAAGCAGTTAGATGTGGGCACTCAGAATGAGTTTTTCTGGCAAAGTAAAGGGTACACATTACTTAAAATTACTGTCTTTAGTATTAAGTTGTTTTGGTTAAAAAAAAAAAAAGAAGAAGAAGAACACAAAGGTCATAGGATCAGAACAGCTATTCCTGCTCCAACAAATCTCTGTCTGGCTCCTTCCCTATGCTGTATATCAGAGAGGCCAGAAGACAGTACAGATAAACCAAGAAGGTTTTGGAGAATGATCAGCCACATGCTCCAACCTGCCATATTCATTGTTCTTGAGCAGATCCATCAGGAAGAATGCTCCTTGGTACACAGAGCCACCTCCATGCCCTGCTTCTAATAAATCATTCAAAGAACAATTGACTGAACAATGAATCAAAACAAAGAGACCAAGACTAGAGAAAATGGAATAAAAGACCTACAATGAGCCAGAAACTAATTAGACATTGCATTAATGCTAAGTAATCGTTTGAAAACACTTTACAAAACAGAAATTTAATGTAAAAAATAATTACTTAAACAGGAGCCACACAATGTAAAAATTAACAATTGTAATCTGGGTACAAAATTCATTGTCATGTCAGCAAGAAACTAGGAATGGGCTGGAGACTGAAATATATGAACCAAAATCCTTAATTTTCTCCTGTAAGATCAGAGCAAATGAATAACCAATATTTCACTCTAGACACTGGGAATCTTTGATGTATAGTTTTTAAGCACACGGGTAACCTTCTAATAATAGAAAATAAAATACTAACAATATACAAAGAAACACAAGGAAGACAAAGGATATTATAAAGAAACATGAAAATCAGCAACTTGAATGGAAGAAGAAAACATTAGGCTTGGTGATGCAAAGGTAAAATAGTGTTATTCAGTCATAAAATGAGACAATGGCTTTGATAAAATGAAAAATAGAACCCAGTAAAATGCATCATTGCAAAGTTTAATGCAAAAGATGCTTTAAAGCCCATCGAGAGTAAAGCAAGTTGGGAGGGAGAGGTGGGCAGTCACTCGTTACAAAATGGGTGTGGACCAGATTGAAAACTTACTACCAGCCAATATCAGTCCTCCCTATCCTACCTGCAAG
The DNA here is from genome assembly GCA_019843965.1 of Rhynchomys soricoides. Taxonomy (NCBI): domain Eukaryota; kingdom Metazoa; phylum Chordata; class Mammalia; order Rodentia; family Muridae; genus Rhynchomys; species Rhynchomys soricoides. The sequence continues at coordinate 4,721,809 of JADRCH010000106.1, read as the reverse complement.
CTTTATTCAGGTCAAGCTGAGAGAATTTAGAATCCAGGAATCTTCATTTTTGTGGATATTAGGTCAGTTCCCCCTCTTAGCGGGTGATGGTAAATCCAGCCTTTAAAATCAGACTGCCTGCCTACAAAACCCTAGTGGCTGTGTGATTTTAATTAATCCATTAAAAACATTAGATACAGTTGATCAATTAAAAGAACATCTATCAAACACACACTATTTGTCACGAAGGCAAAAAAAAAAAATCTGAAAAACTACAGTGAGCAGACAAAACTTTGTGTCTGCATAATGTTTGCATCCTAATGGGGAAGAAACCAAAGTAAATAAAGGAAATGATGAAGTACTGTTGTAGCAGTGTGTATTTATTAATTGCTGACTATTACATGAAAGCAAAAGACAGTTTGTAGATTTTACAGTGATTATGAGTGTGGTATGTTTTCCCAGCCCCATGCATGGCAGAGAAAATTTGAACTTGGAATGCAAAACAAGATTTTCAGAATCTCTTCAGGTGTTTGTATGTAGCTTGAGTTATCCTCTGGTACTTACATTGAATTTTTTGCCTGATTAGTGATCTTGTGCTTGCCCCTTGGTGTTCTTACAAACAGCTAAGCTGACCCAGTTGGAGAAGCGCTGTCCTTGGTGCTGGAGAGGAGTCAGTGCCCACACTTAGAAGTCAGTCCGTATTGTAACCATACGTTTGCAATATAGCTATATAGGGCATTGTAGAGTTGGATAGAGTTTGGAGTGTCATATAATCTAGACCAAAAGAAGAAGAGAGGAAAGAGACATCCAGTGAAGCACTCTCAGCAGGGTATCCCCATGATTACTGCAATTCTATGGAGTGAAAGTTAGTGGAGTCCTTTATAGGGCCGGTAAAATGATTAGCACTTTTTTCTTACATACCAGCCGGTTTCCTCCCACTTCTCATCTTCTAGTCACTTTGATTGCCTCTGGGAAAACCAAATCTTTTTCCATCAAAATTTCAGAGGATGTAATGTGTAGTACCCACTACCCACCCTTGGTCACCCACCCCTTGCCTTGGTGTGTAGCATGCAGCTCCTCTGATCCCTGTGTCTCTTTCATCATGCTTTTTTGTTTCTTAATGCTAGACTTCATTCTTTCAAAGTCTCCTTAAAAAGAGCCCTTCCCAACCAATGCTGTCTCAGTTACATTTTACCTACATCTATCTTGAACTTATCAAATATTTCAAGATGTTTTTCACACTTTAAAACCTTGACACAATGCTGTGTCTCTCCTTTTCTGACTGTAGAACTAAATACTTCTAGATTTTAGGTTTCTTTTCAATGTCCCATCCTCCAAAAATTGCTCTGCAAACACCTAGAAGCCCATACTAATAGTATCTGGTTAGCATCTTATTTTCTTTTATAACATAAGACATTTTTAAATTACATATGCTTTTGTATACTGAATGCTTTTTCCATTATACAGCAAGCACCCAGAGTGAGGGATCCTGTCTCAGATTTTGTGGCTATTACTGCTGCTGTTTCTCTTTGATTCATTTGTTCTCATGTTTTTGGATGTTGTTTGGAATTTTTGTGCTGTATTTCCCAGGCTATGTTTAATCTTAAACCTAGAGTAGACACTCAAATTCATTTAATTAATTGATATAGTACAAATTATTTCTTGATGTATGTGAGTCTCATTTCCTCATTTATGAATTGAATTATTAATTCATCCTCAATGCTTATTTCCCTGGATACTTAAAAATATCTTGATAGTAAAAGGCATTTAGGGTTGTCACTGTAGTCTGAATTTCCATCTGTTGTAAAGTGAAAGTTGTGGCTCTAAGCCATTTAATCATGGACAGATGAACCCTAAAGGAACTTCTTCCACTCTGGTAGTTAGACATTCCACTCAAGAGGTCTCCTTTCCCAAGCCCACAAGCCTGGACAGCCTCAATTTCCCTCAGACCCTCCTAACACCACCCAGTGTAGCTGTCTCAGTGATAAACAGTGGGTGGGTCCCATTTTACATTGTTTTTCACCCCCTGTTCTCAGAATGAGTGCTGCTAAATCTATGGTTCTCTGCATCCCCACCACCATTATCTGTGATTGTGAAGTTGAAAGGACCATAATTAAGGGTTGGATGCAAAACAAATGTGGCAAATTCATGCAAATATCTATTAGAAGCCATGTTGGGTTAGGAGATGCTGGAATGCTTGTTGTGTTTACTTAAAGAGAAAACTCTTTCCTTGCCGCATCCCTTCTGCCTTGTGTGTGTGTGTGGGGGGGGGGTGTTACATTTAACCTGAATGAGGTCTCTACAGAACGCTGAGCTCAATAAGAAAAGCAGGAGGCAGAAGAGTGGATTCTCTCTCTCTCTCTCTCTCTCTCTCTCTCTCTCTCTCTCTCTCTGTCTGTGTGTGTGTGTGTGTGTGTGGTTTTTTTTTCTTCCATCTCTTGAACTCAATTGCCTCTTGAGAGCAGTGATATGGCAGGTGCTATGTTGAATGGATCACCACGTTTGTGGTATAATCACATAATAATAGCAGGGATCATTGAGGTAGGGCTGGGTTAGAGGGAAATTGTATGCCTCCAAATGAATTGAGAGATTATATGCAGTTTTACTTAAGCAATATGAGAAGAATGTTTGCACTTGGTTGCTTTCTGAGACTTGGTGGGATAGAAAGCACTGAGTTTTGAACATCAGGTAGACTTGGCTTTGAATTATGGCTTGCCTTATCTATCCAAAGATATATAGTATGATTAATGATCAATATTTCAAAACTTTGATGGAGAGGAAATGATACAATGTACATTTAAAGCATCATGTAGCATCATGGGTGCAGTGTCTATTCTTTTCCCTTTTGCTGTTTTTTCTTTCCTGAGGCAGGGGTAGGGGTGGGTAGAGCATCCTTCTCTAGTGTATCCCAGTCTGTCTGGTAGCCTCCACCTAGAAGCATCCCTTCCTAACTCTAAATAACCCCTGAACTCTTGTTTACATCCAGATGCTTATCTGGACTAACACATGGCTTCAGTCTTATTTTTAGTTCCCATTCTTTGTTCATAGTTTCCAGTCTGACATCAATCTCATTAAACAGTTTACTTTATTGTCTGTTGGTTTTACACCTCATATTCTGATCCCTTAGTTGTTAATTATCAAATTGTCATATAGAAAATTGCAGATGGACCATGGTATGAGCAAGACCCAAGTTCAAGTAGGTTGGAGTTGAGACCACACAGATGCTCCCATGGCAGTCAGTTGAATACTCTGTTAGGCTGTTTGGATATTAACTCCTATGTTAGGTAAGGTCAACTGATTTTTCTAGAATATTGATAACAAAGTCTCAGTGAATTACCAGAAAATATACTTCACATTTCTGCTTCTTATCCTAAAGGAACCATCAGGAGGCCAGAGAAATGGCTCGGCTCAGTAGTTAGGAGCACTAGCTCCCTAGGACTCAAGGTCAACCCTAACACTCACATGATTCCCTACAGACATGTGTAACTCCAGTTACAGGTGACCAGATACCTTCTTCTGATTTCCATTAGCACTGTCCACATGTGTTAGCCATATATTCATGCAAGTAAACATTTGTATGCAAAAATAAAAATAAATATAATTTCTAAAATGGGTCAACAGAAAGGTTCTGATTTTCACAGGCAGTCAGGGGCTCAGGCTGGTGAATGGTCTATTCCAATATAGTCTTCAAGCTAAAGAAACAGAAATGTGATGGGTAGGCATTGCCTCTAGAAGTTTCCACGCAAAATGACACACCACACTTTGAAAAACAGTCAGCTAATCACATGATCACACTTAACTTCAAAAAGATTGCTCCAGTGTCTGTTGAGCATGTGCCTTGAAGGAGACTGGAGTATGTAAGTGAGATTATTTGTAGTGACTCCTATATATCTCTGTAATGACTAAACTCTGTTCGCAGATTCTCATATAGCCAGGCCCAGGCTCTATACACTCTCTTAGAGTAAACTGGCTGTTCGGTGCCTCTGATAAATACTCAGTGAGGGCTTTCCATCATCAACCACCTGCAATGCCTCAGATGTGAAATAAGATGATTGTACCTCTATATGCCCTCACTGGGTCTCACAAAGTGGCTCTATGTCTATGGATGGATGGATGGATGGATGGGTGGGTGGGTGGACATGCATGCGTGCATGTGTGGAAGGAGGGACCGCCTTCAGCTTTCCCCTCTGTTCCTCTCGGAGATCTGGTGGAAGGGATACCTGTTCTCACAGTGCACTGTTCTACTCTGACAGGTAGGAGTTTACCAATGTTGTCATCCAATGCCACTGGGAAGCTTCAGAAAACCTTTGATGGTCTGCCACATCCATCAGTGGCTGAGGAGCCAAGAAATAGAAAGAAGCCTGGACCCGATGACCCCTAGTAATACTTTTATCAGCATGTTACCATATTCCAATATCAGGAACATAGTTCTGGTTTTTATAAACTCTGTGGAAGCCCTTTGGAAGTTAAACAGGCACCAAACTGGACATTTGGAATATAGGTTTATTGCAGCACACTGGAAATCATCAGTCTCATACAAGGCCCTATCTGACACATGTCTGTCTCCAGAGTCTATGCTTCCCAGTTTGTCTGCCGAAGCCTTCTTCTAGATCTGAATAGATTCTGTTTACTGGGGCTCCCCCTACCCTCTCAGGCATCTCTACCTCCAAGGCTCCCTACTGTCCTTTGAGCTTTATCACATGCTCTTAAGAACTCTCAACTTCTGTTAGTGCCCTTCTGGGGTCTCCAACATCTCTCCTCAGGTAAGAAGAAAATTCCCTGAGTGTCACCTTGTACAAATACCAAGATGAGTTCTCCCAGGTTGCTAATTTATTTTCACATTCACTTACAGTTCCTACAGATTTTATTATCATGAGGCCTGAGGGAGTATGAGCTTTTTCTTTCCCATGCAAATGTACTTTAAAATCATTTGGAGGAGATGAAGGTTACCCAAATGTTGACAGCTGATAATCTTGTCAGCTGTGCCTCAGGCTTCAGTGCTCAGACCCAACAGCCAATCCATTTCATGGAAATTGCAGTCAAAGCTTCCATGTGGTAAGGTCTATACTTCATTGGGTCTACGAAGGAAGAGAATAGGGAAGCCTGGACTAGTTTTCCCTTTAATAATGAAAAAGTAGAAAAAGCTTTGGGCTTGGAGAAAATGAATTCCTGTCTTTAAGAACTTGGTGGTATCATTTGTTCTCTACATGAGTGAGAATTTAAATGGCAAAGCTGGGTCTTCTCATCAATCAAATGGGATAAGGTGTACTCTCCTGGACTCACTGGAGTTCATGAAGGAAGTAATCAATAGTGAAAATTATTTGTGAACGCTTAAGGATCTTTCAAATACAGATACCAATTTCAAACTATAACTATTGAGTATATGTGTGGTTGTGTGGATTCAACTGACATCCATATAAAATAAATGTCTTAAGGATCATAAAATAGTCCAGTGGCTAATAGTGCCTGCCACCAAGTCTGATAACCCGAGTACAATCCCCAAGATGCACAAAATAAAATACAACTTTAAAGAAGTAAATAGACATTTTACTTAATTCGTCGAAACAACAGATAAGTGGTTTTATGCATGTTTGTGTTTTAAATTCTTTAAGAATTGAATACAATGAATTTTTATCATTTTTTTCCTCTTCCCAACTCCTCCCAGGTCTTGCCCCTCCCTGTATATATGCATACACACATGTATAAATTGGCATATATGTATTTACAGTTAGAAACTTTAAGTTATCTTAAGATTCTTACAACAGAAGAAAGAAAATCTAGTGTAGGGAGTTAATGAATCATCTTTACCACTTACGTTCATGGGAAGCCAGGGCAATGAGCCTTATGTGGTGGGCTCACACAGTTCTTCTTATATGATAGAAGCAAGCATGCATGATTTCATAAAATACCTTAAGGGGGATTTTCACATTTATACCTACATAAAGACCTTTAAGAGGAGACACTGAATGGCATCATAAGACTTTGGGGGGGGTTGATTTTTCCTTCCTTTGTTTCTCAAACACTCAATTAGTTTTTTCTATATCAATTCTATGAAGTCTGAGGTTACAGTATTAGAATTTAATGGAGCCATTTGCACTCAGAGATTCTGTTTCTTGTGCTATAAAATGGTATTCATTCTACTAATTAATGCTATTAGTAAGATTAATGGGTTTCTGGGTTTGTCTCTTTTCAGAATTTTTGATGAATATTCTGAGCACAGGCTTGCATAGATGGCCCTGGACTGGCTATGAGAACTTAGGAAATGACATATATACTCCAGGTGTCTTGTGTAGAAACTATTGAGGTTCCTAGTATCAGCTCAAAGAGAATGTTTGTAGATCTTAAACAGCATACGTGGAGAATACCTGGCTTACTGTCAGACATCATTATTAGGCTGCCATAGATGTCACGTGAGAGACAGAAGGGAGAGGTGCTCTAAACACAAAGCTAGACAAAAATCTGTGGGACATTCAGTTTTAAAATTCAATCAAATTTGAATAGATTGTGGGCATGATGAGAGTTGCAGACCCTTCTAGAGGCTGAACATTTTATATTATGGCTTTCATCATTGCAAACTCAAAACTTAACTTATTAGGTAGCAAAGTAAAAAGATTGAAATGAAGCAAACCCATAAGAAATTGGTCAAAACAACAAATGAGTGGGGATTTTTTATGTTTCTGCTTATTCTCTGAGAATTGTAATAAACTTTTATCATTTTATTTTTCCCCAACTCCTCCCAGATCTTGCCTTTCCCTTCCCATCCAAATTTATGTTCTTTCTACCTGAGAGAGAGAGAGAGAGAGAGAGAGAGAGAGAGAGAGAGAGAGAGATCTATAATCCATCGAGTCCATTCTGTGGCCACTTGCTCCTGAGCATCTCCTGTGAAGAAAATTGGTTATCCCCTCCCAGCAGGTATCAAATGCAGTAGCTTATTGGCTAGGGGTAGGAATTTGCACTTTCTTCTTCTGTGCTGCGAGTTTGTCTGGCAAGAGCTTGTGCAGGTCTTATGCATGCTGTCCCAGCCTCTGAGAGTTCATATGTGCGTCTGCCCTACTGTGCCTAGAAAACACTATTTTGTTAAAGTTGTCAACCACCTCTTGCTCTTTCACCCTTCTTCCACATAAATCCTTGGCTCGAGCGGAGAGGAGTATGATAAATATACCCAGTTTTGTTTTGTCCTGAGCACTCCAAAATCCCTCAATTTCTGTTTGTTGTCCAGTTGTGGAACTTGTGTTTACTATTCTCTACTGCAAGGTGAACCTTCTCTGGTGAGGGCTGCATGATGTACTGACCTCTGGGTATAGCAGTATGCCATTAGGAGTCATTTTATTGCTATGTTCACTTTGTGTGTGTGTGTGTGTGTGTGTGTGTGTGTGTGTATGTATATATAAACATTAATATGTATATATATGTTAATATGTATGTATGTATGTATGTATGTATGTATGTATAGTGATCTGCTACTCTATCATCACCAAATTTCACCCTCAGTCTTCCTTTGCTCAGAGAAGTCCAGGCTGCCCATGGTCTTTCAGACCTCCTTCCATGTCCGATCATTACCAATGTGCTTTGCTTTAAACTTCTCTGTAATCCCAGTTCTTTCAGCTTCCATGCCACCATTAAATCTCAGATACCCTTATGTCTCAACGGAAAACTCTAACACATTCTTATATTTTTAAATCCCCACCATCACGATTTCTTACTTTGGCATCATCCTCCCACCACAGCCAGTACAATGTGATGCTGTATCTTTATTTCCCATGAGCAGGACACAACTCTGAGAAACCACATATTCCCAAATGAAAAGGCCGAGCTGTTGCTTCCACAAGGCCCCTTAAAAAACTCCAGTATGTCCTGTGCGCTTAGGGCTCACTTCACTCTGGACCTCAGCTCTTCGAAGTGGCTTTGTACAGAAATGTGACTGGAGTGAAGTCACCAAGAGTCCTTTAAAGTTGTCCCAAGTCCCCCACATCACAATTCTTTTTTCTCTTTCTCCTAGTAGACATGGCCAGGCTTGCTCTCCTGTGCTGTCTTAAAACACCTGCTGGCCCCGCAGTTAACATCCAAAACTAATGAGACGCTGTACTAATAACAATTATCATAATAAATTGGCCTTTGATTACTTCTGTCACCTGAGAATTTCAAAGACTTTACAAACATCAATTAGTAATTACAGCTCCCAGATTGCCTTCAGAGAGAGGGGATCAGTAAGGTCAAGAATTTGTTATACAGGGAAACATGAAGGGCAGCTCCAGCTTAAGCTGATTCAGATCTAGGGATCTCTGGCTCTCGATGGAAAACTTAACCCTCTCTCCATGATGCCCAGAAACACACTTCTGACATCACAATTAAGGGAGAAAATTTATAGCCAATACAGAGCCCTGACTTCCTATTGTTGAGGAATGGGAATTATGAACTGTAGCCTCAAAGGACAGCTTATAGATTTTCCAGTCCCCTTCTTGTGGGAGAAAAAACAAACAGTGGTTTCAATCCAGCTTTCCCCACACCCACCCCATACATAGGTTTACTCTGAAAATTGTGTCTTCATTCAACTTATAAAGGAACGAAGGAGTTCCTTTGCTCTCTGCTGTTAAGGAGAGTTGATGATAATGACAATGATGATGTTGGTGAGCAAACAGCCATTTACTATGGGCTTTCTCTCTGTCAGTGGGTGATGAAGGAGATACAGCCCTGTCCTCAGGGAGCTCATAGTCCAGTAGAGAAGACAGTCGTGAAAACAAATGTGTCCAATAAACTGTTCTAGGAATCACATCAGCAGACCCAGTATATGCCTTGCAGGTAGACAGGAATTGCTACAGAACATGCAATGGTTGAATTTACCACTGAAGTCCAAGTGGCTGTCTCCCAGGCAGGAAATGGGGTAGAAGAAGGTATATCATAAACATACAGCATATGGACCAAAGTCCAGTGATAGAAGGACTCCGTGTCACACTTGTGAGATTTAATGAGGTTATCTGTGGGACATGGGGAGAGGGCAAGGTACAGTTGGAGACTACATAATGGGGGCCTTGCCTACTGTGCTAAAAAAGCACAGGTGTTTTGTTTGTTTTTTTTTTTTCTGATGAAAATAGGAAATCTTTGTAAGCATACTGGGAATAATCTTAGCAACAACTTGTTACAATCATACAGCTATATGTGTACCCCTCTTTCAGGCACATGTAATACAAACTTTGTTTATTGTGGTGAGATATGCAGAGAGCATGGTTTTCATCCAACAGATGCTGCTATCATCATCATGAAGAAAGTTTAAGAAATGTACTCAAGGTCACTTGCCTAATGAGGCAAAAATAGAATTTGAATGCCACTTGCTCATTCATGGTGGTATGTTTAGTATGTTTAGGCATGATACCATTAATGACAGGGATAGGAATGTCTCCCATTTCCACAGCCTTTACATTCTAGTGGGGACCTTGGACGGTGACATTCATCCAGTATACAAATGAAAACATTTTATGTGGTGATGTGTAAGAAATACAAAGGAAATACAAAGTGAATCTTCCAAAGTGCAATTGGTAAATCTACCAATGTAGAGCCATTGCTAATGTGGGTTTGCAGAGAGAGCAATGGGCCCATTGGGGATGACGGCTGTTGTCTATGTTAACATCAAACTAATATGAACCTGACCATGGATCCATCAGCTGAGGACTCTTTCCTTTAACTCTCTCTCTCTCCATCTCTCTTCTCTCTCCCATCTTTGTGTTGTGTGTTGTTCCTGGACAGTGACAGAAGGCAAACCAGAACACATGTCTAAGTCTAAAGTTGATGTCCAGTGTCTTCCTCAATCACATCCACCATATTTGATGAGGCAATGGGAACTCAGAGCTTGCTGGTTCAGGATAATCTAGCTAACAAACTTAACCTAAGAACCTCTGTCTCTTCTTCCGGGGTGCTGGGCTTACAGGAAGTTTGCCACACTTGCCTGACTTTTACACTGGCTCTAGAGATCTGAACTTCAACCATCCCACTTGGAGATTAAACACTATCCATTGATCCACCTCTCTGGCCTTGATTGCCATTTTTTCTTATGATCCTATAAGACTGTTTCGGGCAGCTTTGCCGGAAGTTCACAAGGCCTAATTTTTATATATACACCAAATTTTGTATAAAAGATGTTTCTCAATACAGCCTTGCCTTCTTTTTGCTATAAGTTAAATTGATGTAATCTATATTTGAGATGTGTTTAAATACTTTTGAGTTGCTTGTTTATATCGCATGCCCAGTTTCAGAGAATTTTACACCTTTTCTCAATCACTTTCCAAGTTATTTATACATCACAGATCTGAACTCTTTCTCTGGGTGATGCTGCAAGTTTCTCAGTTTGTTACTCATCTTTTGACTCGACTTAAAGTGTTTTTATCACAACAAATAAAATGTGGTCCAATTCATCATTTTGATTTATTTTCTAGCATTCAATATTGCTCTGTAGGTAGAATGCCTTTTACACCCAGACACAAATGGGTCCACCTGTGGTTGCTTCTAAGTCTTATGTGGATTTTTACTGCTGTTTAGATTTTTGATGAATGGCAACTAATTTTGGGTACTATGTAAAGTATTAGCTACTTCTATCATTATTGTGACCAAGCATCTGACAAAAAGCAAATTAGGGGAAAAACTATTTATTGAGGCTTATCAGTTAAAGGGATACACTAGATGATGGGAAAGAGTAGAGGCTTGGGTAAAAGCAGCTGTCCTCATTGTCCACCAGGGAGAGAGAGAGAGAGAGAGAGAGAGAGAGAGAGAGAGAGAGAGAGAATGAATGTGTTCTGTAATGGGTCTTCCTTGATGGGGATCTTCCTTGAGGGGTCGGGGGGACTAGACACATCTGTGAATATAAGAATAAATATTTAGAAAACCACAACCAATCAAAATGCACAGTTGTGGAGCCCAGTCCCAGAGGACACATCTACAAAATACTCTGCCACCTAAGGCTCAGAGAACAATGTTATGAAAAGGCAGGAAGATATTTAAGAGCCAGAGGATAAGGGAGTTTGCTGTGAGAGTAGATCTCCTAGTAATATCAGACACTGCACACATAAAGCCTTCTTACTGAACAAGGATGCATCAGTAGATGTGCCAAAGTGGACTGGGAAGAGACCACAGGCCTTATCACTATACAAAGACCTTGGGACAACTAAAGTGTATGGAGAACCTATCCTAATGTCTTAAAGTATTTTGCTAATGTATTTTTATTGTGGTTTCAGAGTTTCGTGTCTGTCATTTTGTTCTTTGATTGGTTGAGTTGGTTTTAATATGGGATATCAGCTAACAGTCACGGTTCAGCCTTTACATGGGAGCATACAATTTTCTCAATATTATTCATTGAATCAGCAGTCATCTCCATGATGCATAGTTTTGGTGAGTTTGTCAAGATTTGGTTGGTTGTAGATGTGTTTGTTTCTAGGATCTTAATTCTGTTCATTGACCTGTGCATGCAGTTTTGTGCCAGTGCCATATTGTTTTATTTATGATGTATCTATTGTATGACTCAGATTCGGTGTTGTGAGGCTTCCAACTTGCTCATTTCTCCTTAGATTATTTTGCTTATCTGATTCCTTCTTACTGCTACATGAACTTTAGGTCTTTCCCTAGCTATATAAAGAATGTCATTGATTCTTTAAAAAAGAGTAAGAATTGCATTGAATCATCAAAATGCTTTGAGTAATAAGAGCATTTTAACAATTTTAATGCTTCGAACCCATGAACCTGGAAAGTCTTTTTATTTTTTGTTTGTTTGTCTCTTCAATTTCACCTGTGTTTTGTTACAGTGTCGATAACTTTTACTTCCTTGGCTAAATGATTTCTGGTTTGGGAGTGCTTTCCAAGGAGATTGCCTTCTTAGATTTGTGAGTTTCTTTCTCAGCAAGCCAGCTGAGAAAAATGTTCCAAATGTGTGTTGGTTCTGTGTCCTCCCCTTTCCCTAATATCTGCATTATTTCTAGCGGACTTTTGCACGTGGATAGTTTGGCACTTCCCTTTTCTATTTGTATGTCTTGTATTTCATTCATCTGATTTTTCTGCTAACAGTTCGATGTGATATTGGAGTGATGAAGTCGAGGCCAGGAGGCAGATAATCCTAACCACTTACAAGGCTAAGACTAGAGGATTACAAGTTCAAGACCCAAGCTAGCTATAGTGTGAGTTTAAGATCAACTTGGTCAACTTAGAATAATTCTGTCTCATAATTTTGAAAGACAAAAAAAGAAAAAGTAATATAGCTTCACAGCAAAGTATTTGCCTAGCATATCAGAAGTCCAGGTATAGCTCCCAGTACCTGAAAAGAATAAAATATGATGAGCAGAACCAGTCATTAATTATTCAATACTTTAGAGAAAACCCATTCTGCTTTGCTGCCACCCAGTATGATATCAGCTATGACTTTGTTATATTTAAGCTTTTATTTTATTGAAGAGCCAAACTCTATACCTATTTTTTTAGGGTGTTTTCTTGTTTATTTTTGCATCTTTTGAGATGAGCATAGGATGTTTTGTCCTTCTTAGTAGTGTTGTGTGCATTTCATTTGTATAATTGAATCATCTTGCATTCATAGAATAATCCCAGTTCAGCCATGGAGGCTGTCATTTTAAATGTGCTATTGGGTTCAATTTGCTACTATTTTGTTGATTTTTTTTTTTTCTCTAGGTTCATTCAAGATGTTTAGGAATGATTTTTTTTTCTGTTCATTTGTTGTTGTTGTTGTTGTTATGTCTTTTTTTTTTAGGATAATCAAAATCAAAATCAACAAGGAAACATCAACATTAAACTAAACGACAGACTGAAGGGGTCTTTTTAGGGCCTCTGAGCCAATAACTACACAACACACATTATTTTTTTAGCACATGGGAAATAGCTGATATTTTTCTCTATTCTTTTATTTATTAGATATTTTCTTTATTTACATTTCAAATGGTATCCCTTTTCTTGGTTTCCCCTCTGGAAACCCTCTATCCCATCCCCTTCTCCCTGCTTCTATGATAGTGTCCCCTACTTTTCTCTACTCTTTAAATGATTTTCTCTTTACTTAACAGTTTTAATATTTTTTGTGCTCCATTTAATATTACTTAGTTGACTTCTCCAGAGCTCGATACATTCTTTCAAAATATAGACTCAGACTTGCCTTCCAGCAATCTACTGAATTATTATCTATCTAGTTATTTTTGGCTAATAGGGGTTCTATATGTACACGTGTCATATGTTCTTTATCATATTTTTAGGCCTCTTTTTATAAACTTTTGACTTTTCTCTTTATTTCATTTTCATAGTCAGTTTTTTTCTTCAAATGTTTATTAAGCTTCTCTTCAGGGTCCTTGTAATTAATCATCCTTTCTGAGTTGATTTTGTGTCACTTTTCCTTCGTTTCCTTTATGAGTTAAACTAACTCTCTTTGCATTTTCTTTCTCTGATTTCTGTGACATTTCTGCTCTTAACTTGTCTATTTCTAAACCAGAGGGTTTTTTTTTTTCCAAGAATGTTTAGTTTAATGTAAAGTGTTGCATTACTTCTGTTTTCTCTTTTGCCTGTTTGTTTCCTGGTATGAACACGTCCATCATCTGCAAATGGTTGCTTTATTATTTATTCAGTATTTTTTTTCCTAGATGTAAAGTGGCTTACTAAATTTATTATTCAAACACTCTGCAATGACATGATATGGAAATCTAAGATTTAAAAGATAATGTATTTATACTGCGTGTATAAGGGGTGTAGTTGTCTATAAATGTAGCGGTCATGGGACAATTTTAAGGAATCTGTTTGCTTCTTCCACCATGTAGATTTGTAGAATCAAATCCTGCCATTAAGCTTGGTGGCAAGTACCTTTACCCACTGAGCAATCTAGGCAGCCTTTGTGGTATAGATTTGCTGAGTATTTACTTTGTACCATTGGTGTTGTATAGTCATTTGTTTACTTTTGAGATCTTTTGCCCTCTGTGATGGCTTGTGTTGACAATCATAGACACATTTCACTCATGTTTGTCTCTTACCATGTTGCCAACAGGGACAATGAAGTACTAATAATGTCTGTTTGTTAATTTTGTTGAAATTGTAGATGTTGACTGTTTTTATTTTCCTGTGTTATTTCTGAAAATCATGCAGGAATATTTTATGCTATACTGTTACTGATTTATTCAACTATTCACAGCCAATAGGAATTTATGCTCATTTGGTTGTAGTCAGTAATATAACCAAAAAAGACAATGATAAAATCAATTTTTTTAAACTTCATAACTGAGTAGTAAGATGATGTGCAGAACTTTAATTGAAACTGTTGGTAGCTTATGTCTGGAGAAGGTGTGACAGCGTGATTGAGTTAGGCAGAATTCATCTCAAGGTCTGCATAGCTGATTGTCAGTATTGCAAGTGGGCAGTTATGTGCGCCTAAATTTCAAGAGTAACAGTTCTAGAAATAAATTTGAGAGTCACAGAAACCGAAAGTTCAAATATTGTTGATCTAGCAAAGGATAACTATCCACCCAAAAGGCTACAGTGGGAGCAGGAATGACAATAGACAGGTAAGAGCAAACCTGAAATACAGGAATGACAATAGACAGGTAAGAGCAAACCTGAAATACAGAGTAACCCGAAGGTCAAGAGTATGAAAGAGGTTAAGGAAAGAGTGATCAGTTGTAGCTAATGATGATAGGTCAAGGAAGGCTGGGTTAGAACAGCAGCAATTAAAGATGAACTTGAGCTTCTCGTCCCTGACCTTGATGGGAGTCTCTGACTGAAGGAAGATGCACAGAGAAGGTGAGCCCAAGTGATGGAATCCCCTGGGAAAAACATTCAAATGAAGATTTCAGAGCTTAAGCTTGGCTGTAAGTTTTCTGCATAGGAGACGTAGCAGTTTCCTCCCTGAGAGCTGGACACGGCTTCTGCCTATTGCAAGAAAAAAAGCATAGCCTGATGCTATCCATGAACACCTCACGAGGTGACATGGATAGTGTCCACCAAGCATAGTGTGTCACCACAACCATCCCTCTACAGATGGAGACCTTGCCGAGCTTCACCCCGTGACTAAGGGATCACGGGCCCTAGCACACATGCCCAGTAGTAAGCTCAGTCCAGGACCACTCTGGCCCTCTTACCAATTAAAAGGCATCTGTGAAGGTTTGTATATGTTTGGTCAAGGGAGTGGCACTATTAGAAGGTGTGGCCCTGTTGGAATAGGTGTGGCTTTGTTGGAGTAGTTGTGTCACTGTGGGCGTGGGCTTTAGGACCCTCATCCTAGCTGCCTGGAGGCCAGTATTCTGCTAGCAGCCTTCAGATGAAGATGGAGAACTCTCAGCTCCTCCTTCACCATGCCTGCCTGGATGCTGCAATGTTCCTGCTCTGATGATAATGGACTGAACCTCTGAACTTGTACGCCAGCCCCAGTTAAAGGTCATTTTTATAAGAAGAGTTGCCTTGGTCATGGTGTCTGTTCACAGTAGTAAAACCCTAACTAGGATAGTATCCCTTCTGTTTTTTCCTCAAAGGAATCTCCCTTACTACCTCATGATTGTGCTGGGTCTCCCTAAGTTTCTGGAGGCCATATATTTTCCTTTGTCCTCTCTAACTTTCTGGCTTCTCTCAGGTTCCTATGTCAAATCAAAGCAGATTTCTTTTCATCAAAAACCACTTAGCCTGTTTGTTCTCTGCCATCTTTGTGTGCCTACACATGACTCAAAAAAGCAGATGAATGTCAAAAAGGTGGTTGCATACAGATGCCAAAGAAAAAAGGCCACTCGCTTAAAGGTTATTTTGTATTTCAGTCTGGTTTGCCATCTGCGTAACCTTGAAAAATGTCATTTAATCTTGTCTTTTAAGGAAAAACAAAGGAGGCGGGGATTGTAGTGTTCAAACTTAGTTGAAGAGTGGAATGATATAAAATATGCAGAGCTGTGTTTGAAGGGTGGAGTTATTTCTAAAAGTGTCCTTAGCATTTGTTTCATGGAATTGATCCCAGAGATGACAAACACCAGCTTAAGGATCAGGGCACTAGAGTGGTGGGAAGCTTTGGCTGAGGGGGGTCACGGTCATCGTTCAAGCCAGAAACCCTATGCTATCTAAGTATGGAGTAGACTAGGGTAGTGGTTGCAAGGGATGGAGCTCTGGATCCAGACAGAACCATGCTGTGCATTGTGTTCTTAGGGTAAGGGGAGGCTGGATCAGGACCATTGCAGGACTCTGCCTGGTCTAATCCATTGCCACTCTCTCATATCTTGGTTCATATCCACCACCACCTTCGATCCTCTGTCTCATTTCATGATTACCCTTAGTCTGTTCCCTTATCCAATGGTTTTGAAACGTTAAACATCTAAACTGAAATTGGCCTTCTTCCTGTTTACATTACTCTCTTGCTTTTAAAGTATAGAGCCAAGTGCTATTGATAGCCCCTACTCACACCATGGGCCGAGTAATTCCTTGTGATTATGGCCTCTCCAGACTTCATCATGTCTGTACTGAGCTCTTCATTTTCCTACTTCCAATGCTTAGCACATCTGTTCTTGAGTCTGGACAACCCTCCTTGACACCTCATATATCTGACTCCCACTTCTCTTCCAAGTGTCTGCCTGATTGCTCTTTCAAAGCCTTGAGGAATCTCCCTTCCTGCCCATAGTCCACTTTGCTTTCTTTAGACCTAGCAGCTTTTGCTCTTATTGCTTATGGCTACGTGCACTTCTATTATTCACTTGTGGAGACAGCCGTTTAATGTTTATCCTCATCCCAGGTGTGCCCAGCCTACAAAGACACAGACTACATCTATTTCATTTATTGTTGTAGCTATGGCATCCAGAACAAAGCCAGACACATAGTGATCATTCAGTAAGTGACTGTTGAAGAGCTGACCAAGGAATAAGGAAAAGGGAATTGGGTAGGTTCTTGGGTCTTAGAGGAAATGCAGGATATAAGCCAACATGACTGGAAAAACTACTGCAAAACTGCAGGCTGAAGGTCAAGCCCTATTGTACTAACTGAGGAAGTTAGAGAAGACAAAGATTCAAGATGGGGAGCTTGGGAAAGCATTTGAAAAGCATGAGGTCAGAGTTAAACCCTCATTATGTTATATCAGGAATCTAATGGGATAATACAGTAAGAACTGCATGTATTATCCAATTTCCCAAGGCATCTTGATCAGGGAAGTGATGTATCTTAAACTTCTGGGTGATAAACAGAAGTTATGGGCATGCTTGGGTGCTATGGATGCTTGCACTGATATCTTACATTGAAGGGGCATCAGCCAATTGTAATAAACTGTTAAAGGGTGGACGAGTGTATTATTGAGTAAGTTAGGCTTGGCTTACTAGAAAGAGCAATTATCGAAGTAATGTAGGCAGTGATGTAAAAATGACTTGTATAAAACAAGTTACTAGAGAGTTGAATCAAGAATCAAGGAGATAAAATATTAGAAAAGCAGGAATAGTACTGGAAACCAAGACCAGATCCAGTGTTTGAGAATGTCCTCAGGATGGTCTGACTTCTTCACAAACAGTGTCTTTTCCTCTGTCATTTGACTTTGGGAAAGAGTCACAGAGAGAGATGGTGGCTTGCTCAGTCTTGCACAGCTTTGGCAGAGCCTGGAGTAGGAGGGAAGTCTCAACACAAGTACTGAAGTGAGGTTGTTATAAATTCTGCCCCAAGGGGACATGCACCTGTATGACAATTGTCAAGTCTGTGGCAGGAGGGAAAGCATGAGTGAGGTTTAAAAGGTGAGAAAAATGATATGTGTTGCCCTAACACAGATTACAGACTCAGCGTAAGTTATAGTAGAGAGAGAACAAAAGGTTCCACGCCCTCCAGCTACTTACACAGTCTGAGCACAGAGAAAGAACTTACTTCCTGCTTGTTAATCTCATTGGGACTCTGAACATATGCACACTGACCAGACAACCCATGTAATAGAATTTACAGTGTTCAGCGCTCCTTCGATTTGCTGTTGACAATCCAATCAACCAGAAGGTCAAGGGAATGACTCAGGGTTTTGTAATTCTTTACCTAATTCTAACCAACAAAGATAAATTGCTTGTGGAATTAATGCTGTCAGGAACATAGCAGAAAGTGAACATGTCAGCTTCCTGTTTGCAAAAGTCAGAAGGACTTTGCATAGGTAGACATGTACTCTACTGTATAGAAAGCAGACTTTGCCAAGTGCAGAGTTGAAGGGGTCATGTTGGGAAATGGCCCAGTTTTCAGGCTTGAAACCGTGAAGGGGATGGTGACCCTAGATAAAGTTAGAGAGTCTCACAGGGAACAGGGAGCAAGATACAAGGAGCAAGAGTGGGTGATGAAACAAACACTTGTAGCTATCCAAGATCCCCACCCACATTTATATACACCGCAAAAAATTCTCACAGGAGGTGGGTCAATCTTTCCTTTTTTCAGAAAGGAAGAGCTTAGACAGAGCCTGGAAGAGACATCTGGGATGTTGGTGACATTGGGGATGTTGGTGACATTAAGTCCTTAGACTTGGATGCTGATCATAAGGGTGCACTAACCTGTTGAAAAATCTGTCAGATTGTATTTGAGATGTGTGCTAAAGAAGCATCTTTGTGTGTCACATCTAATTAACACGGTAAAACTTAAATTCCGTTCAGGACCTCTCTTCAGGCTTAGAATGACCCATTCATTAAAATAACAATAGTGCTTTGCTTATTCATTTAATATTTTCTTGTTAAAAATTTTGTGTATAGGAATGTTTATAGGCCTGCATGTGCCTGTGTGGCATATGCATGTCTGGAGCCAGAAGAAAGAACTGGATCCCTTGGAACTGGTGTTATGATAATTGTGAATTTCTACATGGGTGCTGGGAACTAAACCTGGGTCTTCTGCAGGAGCAGCAAGTACTTTTGGTCACTAAGCCATCACCCCAGCCCCTCCCTTCTTAATAGTTTCTGGTGCTTACTAGTCTATGTAGCTTTGTTGTAACATTATTTAGTTATAACAGCCTCTTCCTGTTCTGCTGTGATGACGTGCCACCATCTCCTTTGTCATCCTTGTTGAGTGAGATAAACACATTTCTCTACGTTTTCACTTTGGATCTGACATGTTTAAGCACTAGGCTGTTTTCTACATTCAAGGTTATTCTCTGAGAGTATCTTCTTAAGTAGAACGATTGGGTTGGGTCTCTTAAAAGTTAAGATATGTAGAGTGAGTCTCCTGCCCATGTTTACAGATGCAGAGTCATGGATATGGTGGACATTCTTAAAAACTTGAACATCTGTGGGTTTGGTATCCATAGAGGTTCTGGACAATATCTAGCTTAGATTGCAAAGGATGACTACTTTTTCAAATTACTCCAGCAGTCTTGGCTTCATCCACCCTTCGTACACTGTTACATGTAACTACCATGCATAAAAATGGCAAGTTTCCTTATATAACATTTTCAAAATCCTTTTCCTTTTCACCAGTTTGAAGTTGATGAGGCTCTGACTCACATCTCACACCTCTCCCACTCTTGAGTTTCCCAGGGGTGGTCAGTGTGATCCTACCTTTTGGAGGGTTTCAGTTCTCTGAGGGTCACACTCCCTCTAAGTATCTTGGGTTCTTTACTAAGCACAGAACTGAAAACCGACAGGAACTTAAGGACCATCCTCTTTCTCAAAATTTCAATAACAAAATCTTACTTTATTAGCTTTACTGTCATGTACACACCTTTTGGATATCGGTTCTCCTTTTCTACCTGCCTTTTTGGTCATTTTTCTTTCTGTCTTCTGGTTATATTCTTTAATTAATAATAATTATATATTTTTAAAAATATATAACAGGGTTCAATTTTCATATGTAATCCTAAAAGGAATACTTCAGATATTTGAACCATGATTTGTTAAACTGTTTAGCACATGGTTTTCCATCCTGTAAAATTTAGATTTTTTTTTTTTTTTACAGGGACATTTTTACAATGAGAAAAGAAACACTCATTCCAAAGAGCAAGTCATGCCAATCCACCTTCCTCCTTTAAGAGGCACCTCAAACTAATAGGTTAGGTAAATGCAGTAGATAGAGGATTCACATCTGCAATGGACCTAAACATCATCTTGAGTCTCCACCATGCCGAAGTTACAAAACATGAGCACTTGAGTTATTTTAAATATCCGAATGCTTAAGCAGTCAGGAGAACTGAAAACTACTTAGTTCAAAGTCTCTGATGAGCAAGTGAATGTCAGTCAGGAGAACACAAAGTGCATACTCTACTCCTGGCACTCTCCTCATTACAACTGATGAATTATTTGGATAAAATATCAGAAAATTGCTAATAATGTGTAAGTGATAGAAATGAGATAGAATATTGAATTCAAAGATTAAAATAGGATAGAGTATTAGAATCAGAGCAAATAAGACAGAACCCATAGGGGTAAATACGATTCTTTACTTGGGATGGGAGGTTGGCTGTGATACTAGAAGCTCAATATAAAAAATAAAAATATAATAGTCTACATAATGATGTACGGACAAGATTTGATAAACACTGTGCTTTTCTGTTCTTGTTATTGCACATTGAGATATATGAAAGGGAGGGCATTCAGGATGAATCAAAGGTGGTTCAGAACACTTGAATCTTAGAGGGGTTTGTTAATGAAGAACATTTATGATCTCACAATTATCTTTCAGTATTTCAACCCCTTTCCTCTACAAAGCAAGGGCAAACTTTCTGTGCAGCCAGGAGCTAGAGCTAGGAGAGCAGGACTTCATTATAGGGAGCTCTATTTGAACTGAAAAATGAGACATGTAATGTTTCAGGGGTTGTGCATAGATGGAAAAGACTCTGCCAGCAACCATTTCTTCTCTGCTTCGGGGTATAAGATATGGAAGATTCCATTTCCCTTCCTCAATGAAAGTGGGTGTGGCCATATGTCTAGTTCTAGCCAATGAGATAGAAGTAGAATTGAGAGCGTCACTTCTGATTCAAAGCATTTGATTGCTAGAGTTTCCCTTTTTAGCATGTTTTTCCTTGGGGTTAAAATGGATGGAGCAGTCACCTTAATCTCTCGGAGTAAATATGTGATTTCCATGCCAAGCCTCTCTCCCATCCCTCAGACCCAGCCATACACCTATGTGGTAGTCTGAGTAGATCAAACCTTTGCTGTTTCTATCCATGGAAGTCCATGAGGTTTATTGCTACAATGCAATCTTTGTAACGGACAGACCCAAATATCCCCAAGATAGAGTAGATCCTATATTAAGCCCTGGGCTCCTGGCAGATACTTGGTTTGGTATCTCATACCTTTGCCTTCCTTGCCTTTACTCTTTGCTACATTGCCTTCAACCTGTAGTTTAGTCAGCCGTGATTTCTGCTGGCTCCAGGACCTCCTGGGAAATGAGTTCCAGGAGAGAAGGCTGAGAAAATTCTCCTCATGAGCACATTTTGCTGTAACTCCATAGCATGCCAGCAAGGCCACAGATTTGTGGAACCAGTTTACTTGGAAAACAGCTAAAAGCTCCCTTGGTAAAGATTTTATATACAGATTGACAGACACACGGCTACATAGACACACATTCACATGACAAGCACATAGAGAGAGACATAGAGACAGAGAAACTAAAAGACGTGTGTACGCTCACATGAGAGAGAGAGAGAGAATTTTAAAAGACTAGGAAACCCATCAAAGATCTCAGGTTCAAAAGAACTATTTGGAACATGAACTTTATGGTGTGATTCACAACACATGTCACATAGACTTGACTCTGGTCATATGTTCTTTCACTCTGTCCACACGGATGCATTGCTACTTACAACAAAGTTTCCCAAGGAAGGCTTGATTTCATCTGCTAATTACTCACACTTGAGAAGAAAGAATGCTGTAAACCCTCAAATAACTAAGGAGAACTGCTTAACTTTCTGGGTGCTAGAATATTTATAAAGTACTTCTACCTGATGAAAAGGTTGATGAGGTAACAGGTACCATGAAACAAACAGAACAACATATGTTCCCAGCCTGATAGGAAACAGAGAGCTGAAATTAAAAGGTGAGAGCAATAGCAGGAAAAAAATAAAAGGACAAATTTTAAATTATAATTAAACACATATGTATATACACAATTCCCTAAGTATTTTTATATAATAATCCTTATGTAATCAACAATTAATTAAGTGCTGTCTCATTCTTTTTTCCCCCTAGGAGACAAAAATCAACTGTGTGCGTCTGGCTACAAAAGGTATGTTGACATATCCTTGTCTGACTATAGCTGCTCTTCAGCTGCTCCTTGTGTTCACACAAGGGACGTTTAGGCAATCTTTAATACAAAAGGAAAGAATTGCATTTCTTGGGGTCATTTACATCTACACCATGTATCTCCTAAGAATATGCTGATAGCAAAGCACTTAAAGCATAGTAAGAATGCCAAAGATATATATTGGATGGATGGATGGATGGATGGATGGATGGATGGATAGGCTGGCAGTACATTAATCAATGGAGTAATGAAAATGAAACTAAAGTATGTTAAAATATTAATCTGATACATATATATATACACTTCTGTGTGTGTGTGTGTGTGTGTGTGTGTGTGTGTGTGTAGTTCCATTGTATTTGTGTCTATGTTTGTATAGGTGTTTTTCTTTAAGCTTCTCTATTAGAGCTGTAGCTGAGGTTTTGTACTTTATCTAGTTGGTCCATGGTTCTCAAATATGAGGTGATTAGTACTGGCTCCTTTAAACCAAGCGAGCAGACACTACATTGTTATGTCCTCCGCTTTCCAACACTTATCCCCAAAACACGAAGGCGCCATTGTTCAGGCTCATCACTTTTGTTCTCCTAATTATAATTGAATTGCCCGGCTCTTTCAATCGGTACATGTTTCTGTTTATTACCTTAAAAAAAATCAATGAATGGTTTGTTACTATTTAACCTATTACAAGGTTGAATGGTTAGAAATCAGGTTTATCTTTTTCTTACAGAATTGATATGTTCAACAAGAACTTCCCCCACCAATACCCATGAAACAAAATTGGGTTCTGTTCTCTGCATTTATTCACAGCATATACAATTACACAGTTTACTTCCAAGGGTATAAAATTTATAAACATAAGCATACATATTATTGTAGCTATAATAGACAAAGGCAATGACTCGAGTTTGTATATGTATGTATGCATATGAATGGGTATACATGTGTACAAAGGAATCACATACATTTGGATAGAAAGGGAGATACAGCGAGTGAGTGAGTGAGTGAGTGAGTGAGTGAGTGAGTGAGCATAAAGGCAGACATGGAGAAAGAAATAGATGGGGATAAGATAGAAACAAAGCTAGAAAAACATGCTCTTTGAACTTGCCCTCTTAGATTGTTTCTAAATTACAAGAATTTAACTGAATATATAGGCACCAAAGGGATGGTACAGGAAGAAGATGGAGCATTGGGACTCTTGGTGATAAGAAGTCACCAAAGCTGTCATGTCTCTAACTTGTTCCCTCTGAGGAACTCAAATGACTGTGGAAAGAGATAAAATGGTCTTCTCAAGGCAGGAGGATTGATGGTCTGCAGACAAAAGTGACACAAATCACAGACTTTGCAGGCTTTGTCACTGAAGAAAACAGATAATGTAGAAGGAAGGACATCATCAATTGGGTAGCACTGGGGCTCTAGACAGCAATCAGGAAGCTGGGTGTCTGCAGCATCCCACATAAATAGGCAGCCAGAGAGAAGAGAGAAAATACAGAGAAAATACCTTCTCCAGAGTAATAATATCCCATAGCTTCCAGATACCTTTTCACTTTAAACAGAGAAGAGGCCAAGATGAGTGCTATTCTTGCTGTGGCTTCTAAGGACACACTGAGACACAGATCCTTCCAAAGAGCAGTTTACTAGGTCTGTTTCACCTGAGAACTGGGAACCTGAGACTTGAGAAGCAACAGGTACATGTAAGGGTGATGGGATGATATGTAAGACTGTGCTTTTCCACCAGTCTCAGGAACATAGTTCTCAGAAGTATAGAGTGCTACTATACTGGATTCTCCAAAGACATAGTATAGAGTGCTGGTCAGATGGAGAATGGTAAGGGCATTAGAAGAGCTAGAACAAACATGCAGTTTATTTCTCCACAATATAACTGTGTCTTCTCCTGTGTGACCTTAGTTTGGAGGCTTCCTTTAGTCGAGTATTTGCACAGGTAAAATGTGAGTGTGTGGAATGGTAGGCGTGCAAGGATGAGTGTGTGAGTTTCCACCGGACTAAGCCCAGACAATGTTCTTAAAGGCATTTCAGCATCCACATCCTGCTTCTGTACCAGACTGAAATTCAACCCCCCCTCCCCCAAAATAGAGACTCCAATTACCACCTGGGAGAACTACCTAATGCTGAGAAACAACCTATCCTTGTTCAGGGAGCCATCCCTTATCAACATAGCCACAGAGAAGAAGGAGTCTTGAGAAATACAACACTAAGGTTGAGGAAAGGAGATTCATGGTTGGTTAGTGTCTACTCCGTATCAGTCACTGCACTTGAAATATTCCAGAGGCAACCAAAAGGAAATGCTGTCTGAATCCATGTCTTTCCCATAAGGCTTGAAATGAAGGATAGATACATGAGTTATTCCTTTTATCCTACCTAGATCAAATTTCTTCTAGGTAGGATTTTGCTGTTAATATTTTTTAGCAGGGGAAAATTTGATCTTGAGCATCTTACAGCCATCAACATTATAAAGTCCCAGAAATATGTCATTGCTTTCTCTTTAAGTATCTTCACCCTTCTGCCATCCGGGTAACTTCCTTGGGAGCCTATTGACGACATACCATATCTGGAGAGATATAACATGCCAGATACAAGACCAGCACTCTGGTGATAAAAGAACTTGCTGCAGTCTTGTTCCTGACCTTGGGTTCTCTAACTGTTGTTCATGGTCATCTGTATGAAGCACATAGATCCAGACAATTATCATGTATTTCAGCCATAAGTACTCATTTGGAGTCATTCTGAATTAACCTTAAAACCATTACCTTTTGTGCTGTATACTCACTGGCTCTAATGTGTGTCTCCTTGTGATCTCTGGAAGCAAAGCCTGAGGCAAGGATTTAGAGACATGTTCTAGTGATCTGTTCAGGGAGGACTCTCAAAGGAAATCTTTAACTGGTAATAAAAGAATGAGATAGGCTGAGCAAGAATCCTTTTTCAGGAAGTGTCAAAGTAAGACTAGATCTATGGTGGACACACATTTCTCTGCAGTTGTCTTGGCTCATAGTAAGAAGACCTCCTAGTTTTCATTAGACTCTGGCTCCTCCCTCTACCAGTCTCTCAGGTAGTTACAGAAGAAGTGACACTGGTAAACTTAGACTAGATGCCAGAGAATATTTTGGTTGTAAACTCTTGGTCACATCCTAATGCTGCACAAACCTGAAATGAGGAACTGGATGTCAAACCAAGATCCTCTTCCTACTGTCTCTAACTACCACAAGTTACATTATACCCTCGGGTTGAGGGCTAGCAAAATGCTACTAGAGTTGTCCTAAGTGCGATAGATTCCAAAACATTTCCAATTCCTTTGTAGACCATAGTCTAGCAATGGTAATAGACCTGTTTAGAGCAGTGGAGAGAAAAACAGCAATAATGTGTAAATAAACACTGTTTTAGTTTTGAAACAAAACTTTAAAAGGAGGGCAGTAGAAAACCAGGAAGCAAAGAAGATCAATTTAAATGTGTGCCTTCATTGGGTCTACCCAAGAACAGGCCCATCAATAATCAGAGATAGATAGAGGAGGATGGTGAAGCAGCTGACTTTCACTGCAGAACTATTTGTTGCTAATGAGAAGTTAACGGGGAAGAGAGGGGAGCCATTGCCTTCAATTGTGTAGCCACTGGTGATCCACTAGGCTCCAATGGACAGTTCCAACCCAGTGAACATACAGGTGACCTTGGCAAAACTAAATGGGTCACAAGATTAAGTGAAATTTCATGAATCTTGGAAAGAAACTGTTCCAAGAGGGGGTTTGAGATGGGAGGGAGACAAGAGAGAAAAGGATAAGTGACTAATCAGAATGCATTTACATGTGTGAAATAGTCAACAGACTACTTAATTTTAAGTCTGCCTTCCTGGGGAGTATATGGAAATTTGGAATGAGATACTTAGAACTCGGAGGGGCTGAAATTCAAATAAGAGATAAAACAACCATCATCATAGAAAAATTATCAGCCAGGATTGTAAACGACAGTCCCATCTGTAGCTGCTGAAGATATCTAAGTAGCTGAATGTATGCCCTTTGGGTTAGGGCAGAAGAGGCCAGGTAGAAAAGAGTCTCTGATCATGGCACTCAGGTGCAGAGGTATACAAGACAGTTCCTCTTTCAGAATCTGAGGTTATACTCATCCAAAGGCTCTGACCCAGTGACTCTCCTGGGCCCTCTTTGTCCCCTTCTGAACCTCACGACTTTCTCTTCACCACCATCCTTTCTTTCGTCCATTGTATGAGCACGGATTCCTTTGAGCCTCCTTCAGGCTTCTCCCCTCTTACCCCCCGCACCCCAACACACACTTTTAGAACCCCATTTGTTTGTTGTACTGTATGTAGGGTAGAGATAACATGTCACAGAACATGTATCAAGAGCGAAGAACTACTTGCAGTAGTTTATTCTCTTCATCTCTCATGTGGGTTCTGGGGATCAAACTCAAGTTGTTGGACAAAAGCAAGTAGTCAAAGAACAAACAAGTCCCTTTACCTACTGAGTCTTCCTAGCTTTTTAAAAAAAAAAAAAAAAAAAAAAACAAAAAAAACCCACTATTTAGTTATTTATTTGTATGTGGGCGTGGATGTAAACATGTATTCACACATGTGAGGGAATGTACATGTGCATGGTACATGTGTGAGAGTCAAAGAACAACTTAAAGGGCTAATCCTCAAGTACCTTTCACCTTTTGTTTGAGATGAGAGCTCTCATTCGCCTGAAACTTTTCCATACAGACCAGTAAAGTTGTCTCATAAGCAGCTAGGGATCTACCTGTCTCCACCTTCTACATCTCCAAGACTGAGATTACATCTGCATGCCAATGGACATAGCTTTATATCATAGATTGTAGGGATCTCAACTCAGGACTTCATGCTGTCAAGGCAAGAGACAGCTCTTGAGTACCTCTTTTTAAACTCCTAAACTCTATTAATTTACTTCCAACCTCAGGGCCTTATTTTCATTATAAACCACCATATGTATCTGGCTATCAGAAGTATCAGCTTAACATACAGACATTTTTAAGTTGCAATATGAATCTTACTTGCTAACAAAGACCATCCTTACCACAAAGTAACATACATACAAAAAAATTCCACTTTGGTTGTGGTGCTTATCTCAGCTGAGAAGCATGTGTATGATTAATATTTACCCTCCTGATGGATGCTAAGGGATGTGTCTATTTTGATGATCACTGTGTCTCCAGATCTTAGCACACACTGATGCTTAGTAAATTTTGTTGAACAAATATGCGGATGGATGGATGGATGGATGGATGGATGGATGGATGGTGCTTTGTTGGGTCAGTGGACAGATGGATAGATGGGTACCTCCATGAATGAATGGATCATTAGATAGATGAGTAGATAGAGGGCTCCTCAGTTATTATTCTTCAATTATTATTATTATTATTTTTTTTTTAAGGTAAACTCTGTACCAGGGACTGTGTTCTCAGAGGACAGAGTAAGGTAAAATAGGGGAACAACTCAGTGATCTACAATCCCCACTAGCGAAAAAATAAAACCAGGTTGGTCTTTACTTGTGCTTTATGTGGACAAGAATTTCACAACCCCTTCAGGGAGCTCCTTTTACTTTTGGACACCCTGGCTACCAGGAGTTCCTCTTACTTTTGGACACTTCTGTTGGAAAGAACACTGTGCATTTTTCTTCTTATAATGCCTGCTAATCAGTCCTCGAAGCCACATAGTCCTATATAGCTTTTCTCCTTTTAGAAATAGAATTGACTTCCTCAGACTCGTTCTCCCAATCCCTTGCTCAAATGGGGTCAAGCAGGTCCATGCTTGCCCATCTTCCAGTTGGTTGTAACCACTCTAGCTGCTAGCAGGCAGCAACACTCCCGCCATTGGCACCAGCCTTTAGGAGAATGCAGCTGGCTCTGCAGACTCCTGCTGGGTGTGCAGGAATGGCAGTTAGAAAAATCAGCTTTGATTTGATTTGCAAACTGAGCCGAGTCATTGAGACAAAATAAATCCAGAACCCATAAAGCCATTTGCAGAGTTGCTTTGCAGAAGACAGCCACAGTTCTAATCTAGTAAACACTCTAACGATCCCATTAAAGTGCCCCCCTTGGAGTAGGTGCTGAAAGTGAAGGCTCAAAATAATGAAGCATGAGATATGGGGCCAGTGTCACCCACAGCTCTGTCTTGCCCATTAAGGATGGTCTAAAACTATTGTCCAACCACAACAGGCAAGTGGCGTGAGTAATGGCCTTTTGTAAATCTGCTATCTTTTTGCAAGTTTAAGCCTGAAGTGAGTTATTTCATCCAGCATTTCTCTCTCTTCTCTCCATAATGGACCCTCACTGCTACAGGAACTGACAGTGATAATAAATGGCCCTTCTTTAGAGAGATGCCTCCATTTTTCAGATTCTAAGACTGGGGCCCTGTGGAGGTAGGAGAGTGATGTGTTCATAGCTTCTTTATCCACAGAAGAACAAGACACATGTGGTACAAGAAGCCAAGAGAGATGTAAAAATAGCATTGTCTGGGTAGGAAATTGCCAGCCACACTGGCCCAACTCTACTTGAAAGGTTCTCTTTCATGAAGCATCCTGGAGAAGTTTTCTTGAAATCACAAGAATCAGAGACACCTGGTTTCAAAAGTTCTGTTCAAATCATGAGAATCAGATATATTTGGTATCTTGTCTCCAAGTCTAGCCATTTGACATGGGACAAGTAACTTACCATCTCAGAGGCTACTGCATCATTTTTAAAGCAGGTATCACTAATTCTTTGTGTCATTCACCAAAGCATGTGATAGATCATAAACATGGAGCTTCCATTCCTCCCTTGACTATAAGATCTTTACTAGAGCTGCAATCCTATATAGATCTTGGGTCTCTATAGAAGGCCACAGGCCAGACTCTAGCAATTTCTCATGCAGTTCTATGTATCTACCCTGTGTTAGATGGACTCAGATTAAAAGCAAAGTGGAGAAGCTGAAAGGCTTTAGGCATGATGCTGCCTGCCCTTGGCCTTTAGCACTTGATATCTAAAGATCATGTGCTTAGACAAAACTCTTACACAGAAATTTTATATCTATATCTGTAGATAGATCTATATCTATATCTCCATGTGTAGGATTTTCCTCATCTATTTATTAGCATTTGACATGGGACCGTTTCTCTCTTCAAACATACCCAGCAGTATCAGAAGAGACCTAAGAACACAGCACTCCCAAACCTAGCTACAGTAGCTGAACAGGGACAAAATGAACTATCAGTTGTAAGAGGGAAATCTGAAGTTATGTAGCACAGTAAGAAAATCTTGGCTGTTTTTCAGTCTTTAAACTCTTTCAAACTGTGTGGGAAGGAGCTAAAGGTGTGAATTTTGGGAGTTGAGGCACAGCACTGCTGTTCTTCCCTAGCTGAGACTAAGAGTGAATATTTCTGGGCTTCAGCTTGTATAATAAAAGTCTCCTTGACCTTTACCGTTCTTTACTCTGCCCTGTTTCCAGCTAGATCCTAAAATGCCAGATGGAGTAATCCAGCTTTTCCTGAGGGGTGTATGAGAAATGAAAGATTACAGCACAAGGAACACCATAGAATAGCCTAAAGGCCTTCAAAGGCCCAACCATCTCTTTAATATTCGTCTTGATGCAACAGCTGGCATTTTTCTCTGGCCTTCTTTTCCTCTTTCCTCCCCAGGCTAGCTCAAACCGCATCCTCCCATACACAGTTTCTTTACACCCCGCTCAAGAAGGGAAAAGCTGGCGCAACAGAGCCCAGCATTGGACCAAAGCTAGCACTGACTCTTGTCCTCCAAGCACACACCTATGGAGTTTTACCAAGTCCTGTCAACTAGGAGGAAGAATTATCTGGTGCAGACCTGAGATATCACGGTTGGCTTTAGCTCAAAACTGTGCTTCCAAAGAACTTGTGTTTCTCTTAAAGGGAGAAGGGGGCAATTTAGAGCTAGGAGGCATGGTTGGGGTAAATTTGGAGTAGGGTGGAGACACAGGTTAGAAATAAAGAGAATTTAAGCCTTGTCAGTGGGCTTTCAAATGGGGAAATGAAGGTCTCCAAAACCCAAGCCAACATCTGTTCACCTTAAATAGAGTAGCAGTAGCAGATCAAAGCAACCATTCAATACAAATTTAGCTTAGTGAGCCAGTGAGGTTATTGTAATAACCAACACAAGCATGGGTGACTCAAAAGCAGCTGAATCAGTAAGAAGCTCACCTCTAGCATGGATGATAACTCGTAAGAGCTCTGTCCCTGGAGCTGTCTCTATGGTGCTGCTCAGAATCTCCCCCCGCCCCCCAGCAAGAGTTACATCTCTTGTAACCTTGGAGAGGGGCTCTCTGGATCTCGTTTCAGGAGTATCCTAAGGTTTATAATTTTTGTTTTCTTGTTAAGTAATAACTAGTCTCCCTCCAGGAGGACAAAAATCAGTCTGAGAAATTAGCTCCACAACAGCTAGTCGTAGGACTGTCTGTGGAGATGTGTGGTGATACAGTAAGATGATAGAGCTAAAGTATCTCACTCATGAGGTGATGAATAAATATTGGCCACTGTCATTGTCACTACTCATAAAATGAACTTGTGTAGACTCAAAAGTATAACAAGCATAAAGTCTCCAGGATTGCTACCCAGAGCTAACTCCATATCACTATTGAATTCTGTTCCTATCATGCACTGGCAAAGATAATACATGGAGCACGGGTAGGATTGCTAATCTTCTATTTGCTAACCCTTCCCCATACCAGTTTTCTACTAATGGTTGATAAGTTGTTTTGTTTGTTAGTTAGTTTGTTTGTTCCTGGGTTGTAACAGGCTTTGTATCTCTTCAGGGGTGTTTAAGTTGAGACCTGAAATCTGGAGCAGAAACTATGGTGGCTTCAGGATCTCTCAGCACTCTTCACTTTGTACTGAAGCCAAGATATTAGCTTGTCTTCAAGCTTGTCTGCTCCAGGGCCATTGGTAGCCCAGCAGTGTCTCTCTATACTTGACATTCATTGCTTTGCAAGAGAAGAAAAAGTCCGAGGCACTCCACATTCTGGCCTCCTATTTCTTGACTTGCTCACAAATTGTCATCCATGGTTGCTTATGTACATAAATGCACCCAGCAGATCCTCTGCAAAGAGATACGAGTCTCAACCCCTCTAGTTGTAAGCCACCACGTGGGGAAAGCGGGTGATGCAGGAGAAAGGAAGACATTTCTACTTCTTCTTCAAATGGGTTAGTCAGGAGAAAATAAGCTTAATTGCAATAACAAATTATAACCAAAGCTCAGTAGCTTAATAGCAAAATGCTTGGGTTTTTTGTTTGTTTGTTTTCACTATGTCATCTAGAACATAGTTGATCACTGCAGGGGAATAGAAACCCCATAGGTGGGAAGCCTGATCTTAAAAATCTCACTTAGACATGACTAATATTTCCACTCCACACCCTTGATGAGAACTATTACCTGATACAGCCTAACTCCAAGGTGGCTTGGTCTCTTTTATACATCTCAGAAGTGAACGGGACTAGTGAACGGTATTATTTCTGCTTTCATGCACAGCTCCTATTTCCCTGCTCCGCTGATACCCATAAACCACGCCTCTCTTCTCCTTCTCTACTCACAGAAGTGCCTTTTTGTCCCTGTGTTCTTATGCTTGCTAGCAGACCTTTCCTGCAGAGCTATATCCCTGGAGGGCAAAGTGTGGGATCTCCTCTGGGCCCTGCCAGCTAAACTAAGGCGTGTGCTGTTTTCCTTAAAAATGTTTTATGAGATATTCATTGTTACTTCCACTATTTAGGTAAAGAGACTTAGGATTACATGTGATTTTCCAAGTGACACGTTGGTAAATGCAAAATACTGAGCCAGGCTTTTAGGTACACAGTCAGCTTGTAGTATTTGTTTATTAAGTGAAACTTCATATTGTTATGTGGCCCCAGATTCTTTATAGGTTACTAAGTTCTTGGGTTTGTATAGCATTAGATTCTAGGCAGGGAAAGGTATTTAACTGATCTGAATCTCAATGCCAGCATGCACAGACTGATAACACCAATGCCACTTATTTTCTTGACCTAATATAAGAACATAACCAAGTAGTGCATACCAAGTGCTCTGTGTAGTTCCTGGCTTGTAATAAACACCAGCAAATAGTGGGCACTGGAAGAGCTAACAAAGACACACCAATGTACTGAAAGATGACTAAGATGAAGATGATCCCACAATGCCATTGGAGCAAGAAGGGAAATTCAGAACAAACAAACAAGCAAGCAAACACACAAAAAAAAAATAGAACAGGCTTTCTCAGAGTGTATGGGCACCAAACCCAGAGAATGGTCTTAGGGTTGGCAAGAAGGTTTCAAGTCAAAGAAGTAGATATGCAGATCATCAGAGGAAGGGTGGCCAGCATACCACGTTCAGGGATGGTTAGGAACAGTCCTGAGGTGTGTGTGTGGGGGGGGGGGGGGGCTAAGTTTAGACAGATGCCTCATCATTAAACAAGCCTACTTGCTTTCTTACTGGGTCCAAGCACCCACATCAGGTGGCCCACAACCACCTTCAGTGTCAGAGCCAAGGGGATGTGAGGCCTCTGGCTCCAGCACTTGTGTGTACACAGATGCCCCCACATAAACAATAATTTTAAATAGTAAAAAAAAAAAAATTTAAAAAGAAACAGGAGTACCATGCAAAGACACTTAGCGCTAAATATAGGCTCATGGTCGTTCTGTCTCTCTCTGTCTCTGTCTCTGTCTCTCTGTCTATGTCTCTCTCTCTCTGTCTCTGTCTTTCTCTGTTTCTTTGTCTCTCTTGCTCTCTCTGCCTCTCTGTCTGTCTGTCTGTCTCTCTCCCTCTCTCCCTCCCTCCATCCCTTCCCCATTCTTTCTCCCCCCCCTTCCCCTCTCCTGATACAGAGAGAGTCATGGCTGGGAGTGTCTGTACCCCTTTTACAGGAGAGTACCCTAGCTGCAGCCTAGACAGTCGATGGAGAAGATGGACTGAGGCAGGATCGAGGCTTCAGAAAGAACAGTTAGGAGGCTGTTGACGGAGGTCGTGTAGGAGGATGAGTCATGTCTCCCCCAGCCTTTTGTTTCTTTTCCTGAATGTGAGGTCATCAGAGCCTTGTCTTACCTGCCTCATAGAGCTGGAAAGAAAATAGACTCATAGAAAGCAGTCACTTAGAACAGAGGTTAGCAAACTTTCCTATAAAAGGTGAAGTAGTGAGTATTTTCAATTTTGTAGGCCTCATACTTTAGTACCAGCTTTGTCACCAAAACACACAAAAAAGCAATTGTAAAGATACTTACAAGTACATTTATATTAAAATAAAACTCTGGGGAGGAAAGATTTGAGTGTATATAATGGTATAATGTTCATATATGTTATGGCTTTATCTTTTTGCTGTGGTAAAAACACTCTGGTCAAAAGCAAGTTGGGGCAAAGGTTTGTCTCAGCTTATAGGTTACATTTCATCACGGTGGAAAGCCAAAACAGGAATTTGAAACAGAGATCATGGAAGAAATGGTGCTTGCTAACAGGTTCACAGGTTTATGCTTAGCCACCATTCTGATATAGTCCAGGACTACCTGCCTAAAGATGGCGCTGCCCACAGTGGGCTGGGCCTCCTCTTATATCTATAGCAATCAAGACACTCCCCCCCCCACACACACACACAAACATGCTTGTAGGCTGTTCTAATCTGAGCAAGCCCTCAGGTGAGACTCCCTTCTCAACCGCTGTGCCAAAGTTGACAGTTAAAGCTAACTACCATGCCAAAGTTGACAGTTAAAGCTAATTAGAACACCATAGCCCCAAACATTAGTCATATTTTCTTAGCCACTGAAAAAAAATCTAAGAACCATTCTTATTTTATACCCACACAAGAAATAGCATAGATACCAGACGTAGCTCGCAAACTGACCACTGACATAGCAAGTGCTTTGAAAACGTCGTTCTTTCAGGGAGGAGAGTTATGATCACTATGCATGGGTAGTTAACTTTCATACTTGTCAATTATTGATCAAGCTTGCCCCTGGTATCATTTTTGAAATGATGTATTTTTATCATGTGGTCAGAGACATTCCATCACTCTCGATATTCTGCATAAGGATCGTAAGCAATTTTGCTGATACAATGACAGGGGAACATTGATGTCTGTGACTAAGGGTGTAACACTTGCTGGGTTTTTGTGTCACTTGGTTTTTAGACACTTAGGGAGACAGGGACATTAAAGATAGACAAACTAGTCTTTGAATACAACCTCTGCTAATTACTGGTTTTGTGACCTTGAAAAACTTATAAAAATTCTGAGTCACCATTTCTTCATTAATTCGTTCATTTACACAACAAATATTTGTTGAGCACCTACTACGTGCCAGGTGCAACAGGAGGCCACAGAAATGTATCAGTCAATGGGACAGAGCGTCTATCTCCAAGGAGACTACAAAGTTAAGGAGAAGGCATCGACTCACAATATAGGGGTTGCTTCAACAAGAAAGGCATGGTAGGGTGTTATGGGGAGACAGAGGAAGGGCATTTGCTGCAGATGCCGAACCCTTGAGGGAAGTTCCAAACTGATTCTTGAAAAATTAGCAGTTGTCTGACAGGGGAAGAGGCAGGAAGGAATACATGCTATACAGATGACTGTCCCTGTGTCTTTGTTAGGGTTTTACTGCTGTGAACAGACACCATGACCAAGGCAGCTCACAAAGACATTTAATTGGGGCTGGCTTACAGGTTCAGAGATTCAGTCCATTATCATCAAGGTGGGAACATGGCAACAACCAGGCAGGAATGGTGCAGTAGGAGCTGAGAGTTCTACATCGTCCTCTGAAGGCTGCTAGCAGAATACTGGCTTCCAGGCAGGTAGGATGAGGGTCCTAAAGCCCACACCCACAGTGACAAACCTATCCAACAAGGCCACACCTATTCCAACAGGGCCACACCTTCTAATAGTGCCACTCCCTGGGCCAAGCGTATACAAACCAAAACACCCAGGGGTGCTCTATAGGCAAGACAGCAGGGGCTGTTCACCATGGGAACAGGTTTACATGCTGGCAGCAGAGAAGAAGGTGGGGAGGAACGAATCTGGCAAGGAAAGCTGTGAACTCATAGCGATGGTCTGTGACCTCAAGGGGGTTGAGGTTTACATTTGAAGACAGTGAGGATGATGGCAGGAACTCCGTGGGAAGGAAAGAAGAGCAGAGGCAGTGAGCCCACAGGAAGCTGTGTAAATGGGTGGCTGGAGAAAGTGCAAATGAGACTGGAGAGAGAAGGAAATCATGAAGAGCTTATCTGGAGTAGAATCAGTAAGAGCTGGTAAGCAGTTATTAACAGGAAGCTGCGTAGAAGAAGGGTAGAAGGCAGGCATCCTTACTAATAGGGGTGAAGGGTAGTCACTCAGGTTCCTACAAAGAGAATCTGTGTGGGTGGTGGCACCATTTACAAAGAAAAGAAAGACTGGAGGTGATGCAGCTTGACTGGGGAAGTGACAGGTCCATTTGTAATACCACCAACCTTTCTGCTTTCCCTGTTTCTTAGGAACAGTGTACGCGGGGTACTTGACAGAGTACCTGGCATGTCATGGGTACTTGATAAATGGTGATGGTTACTCTTTTTCTCATTTATAAAAATCTATTTCAGCCTCAGTTTTGGTAAATCATGGTGTTCTCTCGTTCAGTGTGAGCTCTTTAGAGCCACAAGAGTTACGGTCTTGCTCATTGTACCACACGTTTTCATGTGTGTTTCTTTCTCTCCTTCTCTTCTGCATGCTGCCTGGGGATTGGCTCCCTTGTGGTCAGCACCAATGGGCAGCGCCCAGGTGACCCCGGGGACTCCACTCTGCCTCCTCACCACAGGTGATCACCAGAGCCCTGGGCAAGAGGGAGGGAATGGCCTGTGCTCTGTGGGTTCTCCAGGCCAGGTGTACCAGGGCTGAATTGACAGTTCCTTCATCACATCTTCCCACCCGCTACCTGCCCACTCACCCATTCATCCATCCAGCCACCATTCCTCCACCTACCTATTCATCCATTATCCCATCTTACCAAGGTTTAATAAATACCTACTATGTACCAGGCATTGTTCTAAATATTGAGGAATACAATAGCAAGCAAAAGAGACAAGTTCTGATGTCTTTGCTCATTGATCAAAATATTCAAGAAATAAATGTACAATGTTCCCGAATGCTAAAGAGAGATGCATATGATATTCAAAACACACACACACCCCACATACATATACATACACACACACTACATATGCACACCAAACATATATACACACACCACATATATATACAGACACACAGATGCATACACACCACGCACACACACACAGAGGCAAATACATACACATCCCAAACACACACACAGACACACATAT
Organism: Rhynchomys soricoides; assembly: GCA_019843965.1. Taxonomy (NCBI): domain Eukaryota; kingdom Metazoa; phylum Chordata; class Mammalia; order Rodentia; family Muridae; genus Rhynchomys; species Rhynchomys soricoides. Next base: position 4,685,347 of record JADRCH010000106.1, on the reverse strand, counting down.
ACACGTAAACTATACATATACACATACACCCACATATACGCACAGAAACCACACACACACAGAGATACACATACACAAACACAACACATACACACAGATACACACACATACATACACACACATTCATATTACTACATACACATACATACCACAAACAGTCACACACATACACATACACACACATATACACATACATACATACACAAGGACACACATATGTACACACATACACACACACTACACATAGGCACATACACACCACAACACACAGACATATGCATGCATATACCATACACACATAAACATATACCCACATATACATACATACCACACACACATTCACATACACACACAGCACACACACATACATATACACACACATACCCATCATACAGACATACAGACACATGCACACACACACCCACACACATGCATGCGTACACATCACACAGACACACACATATGCATACACATACATACATAAACATAAACACTCACACCATACATACACACATACATGCACACACATGTACACATGCACATACATACACATATACACCACACAGACACATACACGCATGCACACACATAAACACACATACACATCACACAAATGCAAACTGAGCTGTCGTCTGAGGGTAGGGGAGAGCTGACCTAACAGATCTGTTTTTTAAGGAATAAGTAGGTTTGACTACAACCTCAGCTTTCCCATTAGCCCCGATACATCCTTTAAATGTGACTAGTCCCATATTTCCTTTTGGTTAAAAAGGAATAATAATACTTGCTTCTTAGGGAACATTATTGGCATTATGGACTCTACATATTCAGATTCTTCTGAAATTGCCTTCTAAGCTAAACAAGATAATAAATATCAAAGAACCTGGAATAGGAGTGCCCAACCTACTGTAAGTATTTGTTTGGTGTAAATGAGAACCTTTTTTTTTTTTCTTCAAACGCAGCCTAGGTAGTGTTCATTTCAGATAAATAGACACAGTTATTCAAAAGATAGAGAGCCCATCCATCAGAAGCCAGCACCCATTCAATACATGGAGAAGAAAGATAACCTGAAACCACACCTCTCTTCCCTCGAGATCTCCTTCTGACCAATGGAAAGCTTTGGGAGAGATTTCATGTATTTATCCACCATTGTTCTCAATGTTTTGCCTGCTGAGACCACTGACCGGTCAGTCTATGCGATGAGAAATAAGAGTAGGCAAGGATAACATGAGCCCTCTTAGCTTTACTGGCTTCCCAAACTCAAGCATCATATTGACTCTGTGACGGAGATTCATGTGCATATTGTTCATTGAGAGATGTGCTTAGACCAAACGGAGAGATAGATAGAAAAGGACAAAGGACAGTGTGTGGCCTGAGTCAGTCAGAGCCCTGAGATGTCTCGGGAATGTGAATTGTTCCACAAGTTGGGCCCAGGTGCTAATTACCATGGGTTGTCATGGGTGATGCACAGCCTTCTAGAGAAATGGAGTCCTATTCCAAAGTAGGAGGTATTTACGAGCCATTTACAGCCAATATCTACAGTAGCTGGGAGTAAATACATCAATCAAATAAAGGAGATTTGGACAGAACCTCAGTAGCATCCACTGTGGGCCTGCTTTGGCCCTGTTTTTGTATTGCCTTAAAGCACAACATTTCAGTGTGTCCCTGGCAACCCTGTGAGCATCTCATCTTAGCCAGCCCTTGATTATATATAGAAACATTACATACTGGGTAGGCTTATTTTACCTGGGAAACCAAGTATCATGGTTACTTCATGCTGTCCTATTAAAGAGTCAATTTAATAACCTCGAGGAATGCCCTGAACATTGGCAGAACATAGTAGGTCTTCACAAAATACCAGTTACAACTCTTCTCTAGAACAGGCTCACCAAACCCACCCTCCCTCAAGAGAAGCAGAAGTCACAGACACAGGGGAGCATGCAGAAAAATGATGAGAGGAAAGTGACTCTCACCAATGTCCTCAACTGGATTTATGGAGAAACCGTGCCTCCCTGGAGTGTAAATGAGCAATCCCATGTATGCTGCCATTGTTCTCTGGGCTCTATTCAAGTCAAGCAGTGAGATTATGTTTTCTTTAAACAGAGCCAATCCCATATCAGGCACATTTGTTCTTACCTCTCTCCTTCTGAGGCATCTGAATGTCCCTCCTCTGACAGGTTTATTTTACTGAGCTCCATTTATTTCTACCCGTTTCCCAGCTTTGCTTGATAGCTGAGGTGCTGTGAGGTTTTTGTTTTGTTTTGTTTTGTTTTTCTTTTTTTCACCTCAGAGCAGGCTGTCCCTTTCAATGGCTTTTGTTAATATCCATTCCCCGGTGGCAATAATAGCTGATGTAAATAATAAACTGCCTGGGTCTGAATGATGGGGATATTGGGCTATAAGTTCAGATGGCTGTTTCCATAGCAGCTCCAGCATGGAGATATGCACAGCCATGTGAGTTAGCATGGATGGCCCAACCTTGGAAATGGATGGGGCCTGACTTCAGCTCTCAATTCTGCCACTCTCTGGTGGTCTGCATAAGTTATTCTTTGTTGAACTTCATCTCCTCATGTAGAGATGTGGAATTCATCATACCCGATGCCAGGTTAATCAAAAGAATTGAGATTTGCTTGAGGACACTGCTCAGCTACTTCTCCAGGTGTCCCTGAATCATTAACCTTCTTCTTGAGGAGACCCTGCTATGTGCCAAGGTTTTTGACCTTGGCATGGTTGACATCTAAGGCTGGATCATTTTCTCTGGCTGAGGTCCAACCTGTCCATTGTAGGATGTTTAGAGAATTCCCATTCTTTACCCACTAGATACCATCAGGATGTCAACCCCAATTGTCACAACCAAATATATCCAGCCAGTCTCAAATGTCCCCTACCGGACAAAATAACCCTCTAGAAATAGCTTTTTAAAAGCTTCAGAGAAGCACTGTTCAATACAAATAAAATTTTCGGTGGATATAATTTCTAATTTTGAACTCCCATTATGAGAATAAAAGAAACTTGAAATTAACTTGAATAATATAATTTATTTCATTAAACATGCCCAAATACCATTTAATAAGTAATCAATATTTTACAAAACCATTAAATGGAAGATAGTTCACATTTTCATTTTTGTACAGTCTGATATCTGCTATTTTTTACACGTACAGTATGTCTCAGTTCAGAGGCAATGCCTTTAAACAGTTAAAACTGGGAGAAATACCAAAGTGATAAAAACATTATGGGCAGCGGAGATAGCTTAGTCAATAAAGAGCCTGCCATGCAAGTATGAGGGCTTGAATTGGTGTCCTCGGGACGGAGATGAAAGCTGTTTGGAGGAGCACACTCCTAAAATCCCAGCAGCAAAAGGTAGAGATGGGCAGTTCCATGAAGCGAAGTCTAGGAACTTCTGATTCAACAAGAGACCCTGTCTCAAGCAAATAAAATTAACCACAATTGAGGGACACACCAGCATCAACCTCCATATTCAACATTAAACAAACCCATATAACTGTACACTGGAATATACACACTGAACACTACCAGGTACACACACACTCACACACACAGTGGGCGGGGGAAGAAAGAGACAGAGACAACAAAGAAAGACAGAGATAAAGAGACAGAGACAGAAACTGATTATTATACGCAGCAAGTAAGCATTCTTTTAATTTCCTCCATTTTAACTTTTAAAATAATCTTAACATTCAGTTTCCTGACCCTATTTCAAATATGGGATGGTATGCACACACATACACGGCTTAGTGAGTACCATTCAGGACAATGCACATATAGAGGGGAAATGTCCCTTTATCATCTTGGCCCCTGCTTAGGGAGCAAATGGACAGAGTCTAAGCTCTGAAATTACTCCCTTCCTTATGCCACACCTAAGGGGAAGTTTCTCCATGTCCAGCAGTAAGGCAAAAGCCTCTCTGATCAAGACCGGACGTTTTTCTCTAGAAGGCTGACCTGAGGCTCCAAAGGATAAGTAACCACTCAATTAACATTTCACCTGCAAGACCTCAATCTAGTACAGCCCTAGTCAGAAAGAACGCCTCACCTCTCTGCCCTTCTCTATCTCAGCCAGGCCTCTCTGCCTCTAGACCTAATTGAACATGGACCGTGTCCAGCCATAGGCAAGAGTGGAGGGATTAATGGTGATCCCTGATAACACTTTGCTCTGACTGTCTTGGCCATGCTCAATGCCCGTTGTTAATTTTTCCACAAGAAGGACGTTAGCATAGGCCTTCTGAAGCACAGAATGTATTTGTCAAAACTGGGGACCATGATAAAAGCACCCAAACTTTATGCAGTCCAGATTCGTCACTTATGAAGTCAAACAGATGAGTTCCAGCCTGGCTAGAGAAATGGGTGTAATCCTAACCCAAGTTCCAGGCTGAATGGGTGCTGGTTAGACCTCCCATAGCATGCATTTCTTTTCTGTGTATCTCATACTAAAGGTATTACTATTGTTTGTTAATTAGGGTCTTGCTATGAGACAAGATTCAGGTTCTAATGATACTCACTGGGGATGCTCAGCAACAGCCCTTAGAATGGTATTTCATGAACATCCTAAACCCAGGTACAGAGAACTGTGGGATTTGGAACAAGTCTACATGGGCAGAAAGAGGACAATGAGACAGATCAGCAACTTCCCAGAGTCACTGACTAGGCCCCGCAGCCTTGGAAGCTCTGAAGGCACGACAGCTCACCCATGGAGCTCGTGGCTCTGGTGGCAGCAAACAGATGGTGTGAGAGTAGAGGCTAGAAGCAGAACTGGGTGAAGCGATAAGCTGAACACTCAGCATTCCTGATGATGTGTGGTGGGGAGAGGAGGAACAGGCTCTGGGGCAATCTCAACCTTGAAGACAGGCCACAGAGAAATAGCAGTTTTAGGGGGGATGACAGGGATCAAGGAAGTCTGACAGTGTGATAAGAAAAAGAGTAAAATGAATAATGGATGCCCCATGCTTCCTACATGTTATGGGAAAATGTTCAGTGTTTAACTTTTTTAGCACATGTAAACTTCTCCAAATCTCTACCAAGTCAAGTGATTTTTAATTTTACAGATCAGACATCTAAAGTGAAGGTGGCTGGAAAAAAAATCACAGAATTTGGGAAGGATAGCACCAGGATTCAAACCCAGGCCTCTTGAGGCAGTCTCCATGTTTATTTACTACATTGCCTGCCCACAGCCAATCTTAGTGAGCACTTAGGATGAGCCAAGCACTGGGAGATGCCACAGCAGAGTGACTTAGGACTGTGTCTCATGAAAAGCCACATGATTTCAGAGTGTTTGCTCCATTTATCTGCAGAACAGAAATATCAACACTGACTAGCTATAAAGAGAACAAGAAGGATAGTCACCATTATCTTAGGCACATATTGTAGTTATTAAAACCTAAACCCATTTCATAGATGAAGAAACAGAGACCCAGAAAGAGTCAGGCAAAGAGGCAAGCTATCTTCTCTGTGACAAATGAAAAAAGAGGAAGGTGAATACTCACCATCAAGGCCTTGGGCAAGAAACCTCTGAAGAGCCAATCAGAATCTATAAACCCAGGCACATAATGAAGCTGAGATCTAGCTTAAATGCTGGGCCCAATGGTACAGCAAACTCAGCATCAGTGATAACCCAGCAAGAGGTGAGGACAAAGTACTTAGGGTAAGGGGATGTAATACTACAGTCTCTTCAGTCTCACACCCCTCCATTCAGATGGGTTCTTAGTTGTTATCAGCATAAGCCAGGACCATGCCTACAGTTTAAGGGCAGAGACCCCAGGAGCAGATCAGGGATGGCGGATACACAGGACCTTGTTCTGCTCTTAGGCCACACATGTAACTGCAGGCTGATTCTATAGAGAGAAGGTTACTCCACACCTTGAACCAGATACTGTCTGTATCCATGGTCCATTCAAAGTATGGCAAGACACAAGGCTTTTGGCCCATCATTCTGGCTGTCATTGTGTGTTACCAACCTCCCAACTCAATCAGTAGGCTTTATCCAGATGAGTCAATTCACGTTCGGTATAGAGTTCTACCCAGTAGCACTCAAATGCTTATTCTCCCTTCAAAATGTCTGTTAGTTGGGGAACCTCTGTGGCTGAGGTTTCATGGCATGGTTTTTACTACTAGGATATTTGTTCCCTTTAGGCCAAGAAGAAGTTGAGCCACAGCCTTGTATTCAAACTGTCACCAAACTCGGATTCAGAAACCCCATGTTGTCCTTCTCCTCTCTCCTTCCCCATCTTTGCTATCTAATCTGCCACTGCGTCTGGCTGGTTCTGCCTCCAGGATGACCCCTCCTTCCTCTCTGCAGTGCTCATGCCTGAGACTACTGAAGTCTTACTCAACTTAGAACTACAGCTTCCTAGTTGGTATGGCTGTCTTCACATTCCTCCTCTTCCAGTTTGTTCTTCTCACCGATGCCCAAGTGATTCCCTCACATAGAAGTGATCTTCAAACAGAAGAGTTTGGTCCTAATTAACCCATGCCCAAAGCTTCCATTGCACTGCAGCATAGTCAGCCTGCTTCTGCCTTCTCCGCCCCTCTAAGTTCCCTCCTTTGTGTTCTTTACCTCTTCCACACCGATTGCATAAGTGCTTGCCTTTCTCACCTCCTGCCTTCCTTTGCTGGGATGTCCCCCTTCTGTGGTCTGGCTTCCTAACATGTAGGAGCTCTGAAAAGCCGATTGTCTCAGGCTGAATCTACAGGCAATGGCCAGATGCCTTTAGCCAGGAGGAAGGGCTCCACTTGAACTTGGCACTCACGCACAGCATCAGTTTGTCTTGGATCTGCTTGGATTTTGTCAACCTTCCCCTCTTCTCAGCAACTACACAGATGGTTTTTCCCTTAGTCTTATGCATGCATAATCAGATGAAAGGGTAAGAGGTTAATACTCTTAGAGCATGCACCAGACCCAGTGTATTGTCTGTCCTCCAGTCTTTCCTTCTTCCTCTATACAGTGATGTCTTAACATCTTACCTAACATATCTTTTTCTGATTTTGTGAGGGCTGTTGTGAGTGGGCACTGGTTTTCCAGCCTACTACTAACTCTACATGGTCCCTTCTACCACACCTCCCAAATGTGCTGGGCCTGGGCCTGCTATACCTAATGTCTGTCCTGGGCTTTGCATGGGGCTGTCGCAGAAGTCAGGTATGAGAGACCTGGTGTGTCAGCATTTCCAGCAGCAGCCACTCTGACAACTCTAGGCCCACTTCTACTCTCCTCTGCTCACCATCTCTACTAGGAGAAGAGTTAGACAGTCCTACCCATCCTTTGGGGAAGGAGATAGATATATTTTAGTCCAACACAAACTGGTTCAGTGTTTCCATTTTTTTTTTTAAAGCCATGATGCAAAGGCTAGAAAAAAAGCAAACACATTCATGGTAGATTTGGCTAGAATGTCAACAATTGCTGCCCTGGTCCTAGCTGGTTTAGTACCCTCACTTGGGTTAGTTGAACTAATTCGAATTCCACACTGCATGTTTTCTAGCTCTGTTCTGTTCCTGCCCACACTTCCTCTAATTCCTGTGATAGATTTCTCCTTCCGGTTAGGGTACTCTTTCCCTGACCCTCTGATACCCACTGAAAACTGTGTGTTGCAGAGGCATGATTTGGACTTAGCTGCCCCAGCTGGGCAGATCTTTGTCTCCTGTCCCATGTCCTGCCCCTTCTGAGTCAGGTAACACAATCATCCCTTGAAGGATCAATTTGTCTGGAGTTGTTTAGAAAAAAACTGAACTTGTTTTTGCATAAGAGCCTTGGGGAACCTCAGTCCCCAGTGCTCCCTGCGATGTTATTCAGGCAGAAAGCCAGGACACGTCCTTCCCAAAGGCCTATGTTCAGTTTAGACTATGTCGGAGCAAGAAACTCTCTTTTCCCTTCCAGCATGCTGTCATGACCTCAGACATTGTTTACCCTTTACTTAGTGAATGTCTAAGATCCCCATCCTGCCTGTAGCCCATTCCTGGGCTACTCCCATTCCTGGGCTGCTTGTAGAATCATGACTCAACTAAGTTGTATGTCAAATTCTGTCTCCCAAAAGATATGTTGAAGTGGCAACCCCCGGTAACTGTGAACATAAATTTATTCATAAAATCCCCACAGATGTGATTAGTTAAAGCAAAGTCAGAAAGTGGGCCTTAAGCCAGTCTGACAGAAGAGACAAGCATTGTATGAAAACATACACACAGGTGGAGCAGTGTGACAAACACTGGCAGAGGCTGGAATCGTACATCTTCAAGGCACAGAATGCCAGAACTGAAGACTAGCAGCTCCAGGCACTGACAAGAGAGGAGCTCTTCCTGGTTTCAGGGAAAGGTGGCCCTGGTGGAATGTTCATTTTGGACATTTAGTCCCTGCAAGTGTAAGAATCCACATCTGTCAGTTTAAACCACTCTGACTGCAGTCATTGTTAACAAGGCCATGGGAGTTCAAATGTTTGCCAACACAATGAACTTGAGCTTAGGGGCAGTAGTCTGTGGCTGAACCTCAAGTGCTATGCCTTCCCAGTGGAGAGGCCTCTAAGAGACTACAGTATCAATATCTCAGACAGTCTCTGTGACCTACCCATCTCTTCCCTGGTGTACCTACATTTGTTATATATTTGTTCAAAATTAGTCTCCACTCCATGGCCCTGACCCTTACCTTTCTGATGTAGCTTCTGTTTTCCATGTTATTAGTCATAGAATTCACTGTTGGCCCTCCCCTGCTTCTGGCTTTGCTTTACAGTCAAAGCTTATGTCACCCTCTGTCTTAATCATGATTTCTATTCCTGCATAAACATCATGACCAAGAAGCAAGTTGGGGAAGAATGGATTTATTCAGCTTACACTTCCACACTGCTGTTCATCATGAAAAGAAGTCAGGACTGGAACTCAAGCAGATCAGGAAGCAGGAGCTGATGCACAGGCCATGATGGAATGTTTCTTACTGGCTTGCTTCCCCTGGCTTGCTCAGCTGGCTTTCTTATAGAGCCCAAGACTACCAGCCCACAGATGGTACCACCCACAAGGGGCCCTCCCCCGTTGATGACCCCTGGGAGGTCTTCTTTTGTTGCATAGTTGCCTGAACCTGTGCTCACCTTCGAAGCTTACAGCCAGCTCACTGTGACCATGTGCTTTCTCATACTAGCTGCCTGCGAAAGTCCAAAGGGATTGTTGCTTCCAGGCCTCCTAAGGAGTGTGTGTTCTCTCCTACATCTGTTCTTCACACTAAATTCTTAATCCCCAGTGCAGGCTGTGAGTGTTCCTATTGTTGACAGCTAAGTGGCTTTGAACGCCCTTGAGTTCCAGGCTTGATGCACAGGTCTCTGTAAGCAAGAGGCAGTTCTGTCAATGTAGTGCTAGCTCAGATTCTCCATCTTCATCAGTAGAGAAGGCCTTGCAGGATCAGAGGACACCAGTGTGGAGACAGACAAGAGGGGGGGTTGTTGAATGGTGGCAGGCATCCCTGATATCATGTGGAAATCATATAGTCTAGTTGCCACAATCAGAACTGTATATGAAGTCTTCCTGGACATATCTCTGTGTGAGCATCCTGTATGTGAAACCTTTTCAGTTTACAAGTTCCTTTTCTAAGAAGAAGCAAGCTACACAATGGCAGGATTGTTTCTTCATTAGCCCACATGCTCAGCACCTTACAGTAACTACTATCATTGCTACAACTGCAGCATCTCCCAGGTTAGGCCATATCCAGGGAATGTCCAGGATCGCCCCTACTGGGGCTTAGTGTTGATTGGTGCTAATGAGTATAATATATTTGGAGGTCATGTGACTTCTCTAGTTCCATGGCCCTGGTCTAAATTTTGTTTCTGATCAAAGTCAAAACCCAACTCTAGATGTGGTTTGAGCCCTCTCCATGAATCTAGACAGCCAGAGCCTAAATCTAAGCCAAAGGCTGATGCCTGACCCTGCTTTGGATTTGGCCCCACCTCATTACATCCTGGTTGTTAACCTTGACTGTGGCTTGATCCTTATGAACCAAGATTACAAAGTACACCTTCTTCCTGATTTTGGAGACAACTTTTGTCCCCACCTTTAGCTTAGCTTAAGGTCTTGTTCAGGAAACAGATCAAATCCTTCCTCTAAATTTGTTCCTGGGCCCTGACAGTGCACATGGGTTAGACCTCTCCAGTGCACAAAAGAGCAGTTGAAGTCATCAGGAGATGTAAAGGTATCTCCATCCCTTGCTCTATGTACTAGGGGTATGTCAATCATGCCTGTATACAGAGTCCATTACTTTTGAGTAAGTCAGGTGCTAAACTTTAATAGATGAAAAGTATTTTGTAGTAAAGGCAATTTTTGCTCCCAGAAGGGCATTTCTGTAAGGACCTCATTGCACCATCTCATAGAGCCACTTACAAGCAAGCTGGGATTTGACCTATACAGAATATTCATTATGCAAAACCAAGTCCACCTAGAAACACAGAGTCAGGAGATCCATGGGATGAAGCAGAATCAGCACCAGGGGAATGATTTAGTCGAGTGGCCAAAGGGCTTTCAAACAATCAGTTAAAGTGATTCTCATCTCACACGGTGCTAACCTCCATTTAAGATGGAAAATGAGAGCACCTCTGTCAGCAATATTTAGCAGATTTAGTTGTATAGGCTATGATGAAGTCACTTCTAACCTCTCAAGACTGGCTAGGTAATGTTGAGGGAGTGTGGGATATTAGAAATGTGTATCTTCTTTACACTTAACTCAGGACTTATTAAATTACTTTCTACAGCAACAGTAGGGCTATCTGTGAGGGAAAAACAAAACAAAACTATCTCTAAGGTGTCTTCCAGCTACTTGACATTGACTCCGAGTTAAGTCTTGGCTAAATGCAATTAATGTTATGTGGTGAATCGAGGCAATTTATTTATTACTTGCAAAACATCCTAGATGATGTCACTTGAAAGAAGAATGGAATAATCCTTAAGTACTCCACTATTAACCCAATCCACATAGTGAGGTTATGTTCTGTGATGTGAAGGAAGAAGTCAGCAACTAAAAAAAATAAAATGAAATAAATAAAAAATAAACCTAGACAGCAACCTCAAAGAATGGATGCTGCAAACACCACAGAAAGTGCTCACCTATACTGGAACAAAACGTCTCTCTGTGGAATTAATATGAAGCGCTTTGGTTGCTAAATATCAAGAAAAGTCTTGGCAAGAAAGCCCAGAGATTAATAATAAAACTAAACTCAGAGTATTAGGGACTTTGAAATGGTGGTTGATGTACAAGAGAAGTGAAAAGCACAGAAGAAGTTAAGTTGAAAAGGTCAAGTTTAAATATCACTTGAGCAAAGCCTGTATAATTTAGCTCATATAACAAGATTCACATGACATGTTCATCAATCCCTTAGATATTAGAATAAAGTATGCTGGCTGGAGGGCATGAAGAGAGGAGCTTCTAGCCAAGGCAGCTATGAAATGGAATTGCTTGGTACAGCAGGTGGCAGAGCCAGCAGGGACAGATATAAATACCTGTGGCAGGTATTTAGAGAAAGATGATTTTTTCCAGCTGATTGAAATCGGATTCTTGATCTCCTTAAGATGAGTCTCCTTCTATCTTCTAGGTATCTGAGGGAAAACAACCAGTCTTGCGCTGAGCCACCTCTCCCCCCATTTAGGCAAGAAGTGGCAGAATAGCACAGCAGTTTAATGAGAAGGAATCTGGCATCAGATTTGCAGGTTTTGTGGGTGCTGCTGCCAGCAGCTTTTATCTATTCCCTTTGAGCTTTACCATCTTTGAGAAGCAGAACCTGCTCCGTAGTGTTTCAGTAAGAATTAAAAGGGTAAACAGGTAACAGGTGTAAAACATGGTTGCAGTTTAAGCTCTGTCTACAGTTTATACTTACATTAGTGTTTGACATGTGCACTTGAATCCTGCTCCTATCAACTCTTATGTTGCCATCTTCTGGGAAGCTCCAGCTTAACATGTAGCTATCATACAAGCCAACCACGATTCCTCCATGGCGGCCCTGACTTTGCTGAAATCAAAATACGAGATGATGTGTTTTCCAGATATACGCATCCTGGTACCTCGCAAAAGCTGCAAAGAGTAGAGTCTGGGATCATATGCTCATAGAAAGCCCATGTTGGCCCTTTGCCCATCTGATCTAGGATTGTCCTTCTATGTTGCCATGTTCTGCTGAGATACCCAGATGATCCTTACATGCTCACCTGGACCACCATGCCAGTGACTTCTGGGTTTATCCCATAGAAGATCCCAGTTAGAGTTGGAAGAGCTAAAGGCAGGGAAAAGCCCTGTCAATTAGCTTCAGCCACTTCTTTGTCCATGTTTGTGTCTGCTCCATGGCTTTAATTCCCCCAAAAGTCTCCTGCAGTTCTAGCTCTTGCTATGTAAACTTGCCCTCCGGTCCCTGGCTTACCTACTTCTTTGTATCTCTCCTGTGTCTGGTGGTTAGTAGCCTTCTGATAATTCTCCTCTCGACTCACCAGGGTCTTCTGATCCTCAGGACATTTGCTCCCTTTAAAAGGCTTGGAGTTGTTTCCCTTTTTCTGGTTAGCTACTGACTGATGTAGATAGAGCCTATACTGGTTTCTAAGTATCATTCCTTCCCTTCATGAGTAGGAAGGGTTGGGGAACCTGATTTCATCATCTAGTCTATATTTTTTTTTCCTGTATCAACATCACACTCACTAGCGAAAAATATCTGAAATACACATCTTCTCATTAAAAGAAAAAAGTCAGCAATAGCATTTGTTTCTCCCCAGGCTTCTCGATCCCCTCCTGTTCACTACAATTTCTACCCTCAAAGGCTGCCAAAGTAGTTCATGATCACAATTACAAATACTTTGAATGCTTTGGGATGCAATTTGTAAAGTCTAGAGGCTTGAATCTAATGAAGTAGCCAGATGCTCCCCTACAAAGCTGTTTCCTATCTTGGACTTCAATTCCATCTTAAAATACCCTATTGCTTAGAGAATTCACTTCCAGCCAACTCGAGCGAATATATAGCACATACCTGACTTTAGCAGAACCGGGAAGTTACCCAGCTTCCTTATCTGTTCCCTGTTGTCTCCACTTGGCAAAACATCCATAATCAGAGATGCCTGCTATGCTTAAAACCTCCTTGGCATAGAGGTAGCAGCTCCGAGTCAGGGTTTCAAAGGTTTTCACTGCTGGGTGCCAGATACACACAAAGCCAAAGTAAAGACAGAGAAACTCTTCAACAAAAGAAGTCATTAAGTAGACAGGGGTAAACTGCCAGCACAGTAAGATTTTCCTGAGATAAGCCACGCTGGGGATAATATGCCCTTGGATAGCTGAGAGGCCACTGTGTGTTTTAAAGAGCACAGCTTTTAGGAACTGCATCCCCAAAAGCGGGTCTCCTTTCTTTACCATCAGCAATGATCACCAGCATGGGTTATGCATCCATGGGGATTTGCTTGGGTTTTATCAATTGCAATTAGATGTTCTTCATCTGTGACTTCTATTTTTGCTGCATATCCTTACAGGGAAAATTCTCTGAAGTACAGCTATGAAATTGGGCCTGACGCCAGCATGAGTGCTTTGAGAGTGAATCATTAATCCCTTGTTGCCAAATTATGTTATTGCTGCCATTAAGTCATCCAGATGTAAGCCCGATAAGGGCCCTCTCTATATGAGCAGAGTCAAGTGCATCACTCCAGGGATGGGGACTCTGCTTGGCTTGATTCTAAGGGCTTGGATAAAGCCAGGTAGCTGACTCCAAGGAGTTATAACCCTAGCCTCTGGTTCTCAAAGCTTACAGATATTCTGAAACCAGTTCACAAATTGTAGCATCTGGACACCAAATGTGTGTGGTCCTTTAGAATTTGTCAGGCAATTTCAACTCCATGACTACACCTGATCCTGAGAAATCTGTGACTTTGGCGTTTTCTCTCAATTTTTACAAATGAGTATATTATATCACATTGTGTTTCATTGATTTGGCCAAGGTCACCCAAGTAGTTAGCAGTGGCATATAAATAGAAGGTCAAAGATTTATTTCTGTTGGAGGCTCATTGCTTTAAGCCAGTATCATAAAACCAGAGCATTTCAACACCAAATGGGGCACAAAGGTCATGTAGTCAGCACCCCTACCTCTACCCCACCCCCACCCCAGCTTGATAATGTGTACACCGTGTCTCTGGAAAGCACCTTCCACTGTTGGTGACATGCTTTCTGCCTCTGTGAGTAAGCTGAGAAGAGGTTGGACAGGGAGGGGGATAGAGTGAATAGAAGTCCCAGAACTAAAAGAAGGACATATGTCACCAAGAGTATGGACACCACTGAAGTTAAGGGACACCTAAGTTAAGATGGGGAAAGCCATAGCGAAAAGGTGGCCAGGGTCTAAGGAGCGTGCTGGGTTTAACATGGTAGGGCTCTTTTAAACATCCAGGCTTCGGGGAAATCAGAACAGGTGGGAAAGTAAGAGCCAGTAAACAAGGAAAGGCTACCTCTTCAGTGGCACTTGGGAATGATGACTATTTTCATAATGTCACTGCTTCATGATGGAGCACTCCCTTTGTTTGGTAAGAAATCCCTGATTAAAATCCAGATGAGAGAAACAGTGTTAGGCTACCGTGGAGAGTTCTTGTGGCTCCCCAATCTATTCAGTCACTTCCCTGGTTTTGACCTTTTGAATTAAAGAACCCAAGCAGGGGGTTCTAGCTTCTACAATGGCCTGTTAGTGACCAGACAGCAAGAACTGGATCTCATCAGAATAGAATCTCTGGACAGAAGAGTTCTTATTCCGACTAAAACACTTTTGCGGTTGGTGATATGCAGATTTTGCAATGCACTATAAGCACACAGGGGCTCTGTTAAAATGGAGCTGCTGTTTCCACAGGCCTAGGGTAGAGTCTGTGAGTCTGAAATTTTAATAAGCTCCCAGGTGATGCTGGTATCCTGATTGTTGAATCACTCTCTAAGTATCAAGTCTCTTGGGTTATCTTCTCCCTAGAGATCTCTCTCATGTAGTTGAATGTATAGCTAGACAAAATTCATCAGAGATTTCAGATTTGTACAAAGTAGCATAGACCAGTTCTTCCCTTGCCAACAAAGGTCATAGAAATCCCTGGAGAAGATCAAAATGAGATAGTTGCTTGGTAACACTGTGAGAGGGAGACAGACATGGCCCCTGGACTCACATAGGGAGGTCAAATTGAGGGTGGGGAGTAGCTTCCAAGAAGCTAAGCACTGTACCTGAGGTTTAGACAGCTAGAAAACAGAAAGTCAGGTGTGGTTTTGGGACTAAAGGTGGGAGGAGCTAAGACTCTAAGTCACCATAGCTTTGAGGAAAGGCAAGCGACTGCTGCCTTGAGAAAACTAATGTAGCCTTTGGGAGTACTCAGGGCACAGAGGGAGCAGCTGGTTCCGGTACAAGGTCAGTCCTGTAGCCTCGTGTTGGAGACAGCTGAATTAGTAAGCTGAGTTCACAAGATTGTTTTTGATGACCACATCACACAGGGGACTCAAGGAGAGCCTTAAAGCTTATCTAATTGGATAAATTGCCACCTGGTGCCTTGTTGCCAATTCTAATATACTTGGATTGTGCTCCGGTTGGGTCCCGTGGAAGCCAAGGGTGAAGAGGATGCACACAAATCCCTTACATTCCTCCTAGTACCAGACTAAAGGCAGAGGTCATCAGAGTCAGAGACTGAGTCTATTAGGGACTGAAATTGATTCTAAGCAATTCTCTGAATGATTTCTAGTTCTGACTCTTTGAATGCCCCCTTTGGATTTGTGGAGTCACATGGACAGCCTTTGATTTACCAGCCTCAGTAGTGGTACCTGTAAAATGATGGTCATCTTGCTTGGTGGCTGTGGGAAAAGCCAGTCTTGATGTGTTTCCCCATAACTCCGATCTCAGCTCTCGTTCTGATCACCAAGCACCTACAGTGTCAGCCCTGAGCACATAACTCTGTCCAAATGGAAGTGTCATTGGCACTTCCCATGTCCCTATCCTTCTGTTCTTTCTCATGAGTCACCATGGATGTTATCTTTTATCCAGAATCATTCTCTGGATATGTCTATCACCTTTGAATTACCAATGCCTTCCCTTGATCAATAGGAAAGCAAATCCCTAGTTACTACTGCAAAATCTCTTAGAGAATGCTTAGGAGAAAGTTGAGTTTTCTGCACGTTCATGTTGTATCTAAAGCCTGAATGGACCAGGCAAGCATAATTGTTCCTGATAACCTCATCATGCAGCCTGTGCTTTCAGCTCTGAGGCCTTTTGGTTAAACTCACTGTACTTTTCTAGTACCAAGTTCTCACTTTTTACACTACCACCTGGAATCTGGATGCTCTTCTGTGCTCCTCAAGTATGTACCACTGGTTGGTCATGGTCACCACTGAAGGGGCTTCTATAATAATGCCTTGGTCTTTGAGGGGAGGTGTCCTAGTACTTCAACTAAGACCTTCACTTACCTTAGATCATGGTACCTGATCCTAACTCAACAGTGGTTGGCATAGCTGATAGTTTCCTGCTTCTGGAAATCCCATCTTATATTGGATCTAGGACACTATGGCTAGGCATGTTTTCTTTCCCTTTCTGGATACTCACGTTTGGTATACAAGTTTGTCTACCTCCACCTACTCCATGGACACTACAGAGCTTCAAGTCTCTCTTGCAGGCATGCTTCTCTTTTTACTTGTTTTTCTCTTCCTGGGTAATCTCATAAACTCTCAGGCTACAAATACCATCTATGGATATTTGCGAATTGATCCTTTTACCTACAGCCCAGACTTTCCCTCTGGAGCTCCAAACTCACACCTCTAGCTACCTACCTTCAATTGCAAAGTATCCAAACTCAAGCATAGATTCACTATAAAGGTCTTCTTTTTATACAGCTTCTAGAATCCATAAATCCCACTCTCATCTACCACATCATGCAAACCAAAGCTCTGTGCCCACTCTTGTCATTTTTTCTCCTTTATCCCCCTTGCTCTATCTATTACCAATTTTCATAGTATTTATTTCAGCAACTATCCTTTTATTACATCTTGGAATCTTCACTGCTGTTTCTTGAGTCTTTGTGACTATCATCTTCCACCTGGATGCCTACAGTAGTCTCCAAGGTCATTTCTCCAGGCCACTTTGGCTCCCCATTGAAGCTGGGATGATATGCTGGAACATAAATGTGACCACATTGTTACCTCGTGAACAGAATTTAGATGTCTCTCTGTGTTTCTTGGGCGACAGTACAAAACTCATAGTGTACAGTGTCACGTGTAAATGCTCCTTCTCCCCTCTCCAGCCTCTTCTCTTAGCCTATTCTCTTACTTATTTAACCTCTTAAATACTACATTTCTGCCCGTACACCAGGCCCCTTGCTAGTCACACAACCTGACGCAGGATATCGGCTTTACTACCTCTTTGTGTTTCAGTTGTCTAGCTATAGCCCTGCTGGTCATTCTTCCCAGGAGTGACTTACTTCCCTGTTCTGTTCTTTCTGAGGGGCCATGTGCCTTTCTGACCAAACCCTTAACAAAGCTAAACATTTGTCATTACTAACTTCTTGTCTTATTATGTCCTCATAGCTAGAAATTCCAGTGACTGCAAACTCCCTGGGGACAGGGACTATGTCTGTCTTGCTCACCATGAAGTCTCCAGTTGCCTGTCACTAATGGAAGTTTGCAAATTCTTACCTAAGGAATGGGGTGTGAGTCTTGTTAGACCAAGTGTTGACAGGTATCTTATACAGAAGGAGGCTCTCAGGGGATCTCTGCCTTGAGCTCCTATCCTTTAGAACAGGACCTTGAAACAGGCACTAAGGAAAGTTTTAACTACACCAATGATTCAATGATCTAGAGCCAACCTTTCCTCTAAATCTGAATAAAAGACTCAGTATTGGGAGCTTTGAATTTGAGGTATTCTCTTTCCTTTGGGCTCAATACATTATACTCTACCTTTTTATTAGAAATCATATCTTAAGTCTCATAAATAGGAACTCTTTAGGAGCCACCCAGAATTACCCCCATTCTGTAATGTCAGGCTGTCCTGGCTAAAGATGTGTTGGTGATTCCAACATGAACCAGGAAATCACTAGACTTCAGAAAGTCAGAACCTTGCCAGACAGCCCTGGGGTTAGATGTGTTTGTCTTGCCTTTATCTAGTAGAAGAAATAAATAAAATATATCACCTTTAGCTAGGTCTAAGAGAAGGATTTTTGACCCTACAGAGACTTTAGTTTGGCCCTAGCACTTAGACACACAGGATCTAAAGATTCATGGCTGAATGAATGAATAAACAAATAAATAAATAAATAAATAGTTTTGGCCTGTGACATCTATGTCGTCCACAGTCATCACAGTGACTGTAAGATGAGTCCTTTGCTAGACACTGGCATTGTAGCAATGAAAAGGAGACCACACCTACTCTCGAAGGCCTCCCATTCCCACCAAAGATACTCAGCCAAGTAAACCAACTTGCCAAAGATGACTAAAGTTTAGGGAAAGTGCCTGGAGAGAATATATGCTCTACACTCAGAGGCAAAAACCAGAAGAGTATCAACGAGCTGGAGGCTTGCTTTTAAACAGTGGTGAGTTTGAGGAATCAGATTCAAAATGTGAAAAGCAACATTTCAACTCAATGCTCAGCTGAGTTCTATGAAAACATGACTAAAAGCAAGAGAAAACTCAATTTGGTTCCATGAGGACAAATGTGTGGGGGCAGAAACATTATCCCTTTAGCCAAACACCAAACAACCACAAACATTTAGTGAGCCCCTATTATGAGTCAGGATCTGTGCTAACATGGAGAACAGAGATAAATGAGGTATAATTCTACCCCCGAGGAGCTTGCAGACCAGTGGGAAAGACAGATGTAAAAACAGGCAACTAATAATATCAGTACACTGTGCTAAGAGATATTGTGAGGTGTGTGCAAAGTGTTATAAAGTGTTATCAGAATTTAGAGGCAAGAGAAACTCTGCCAGAGGCACAGGAGGCCGCAGAAGGTATATTGGCTGATGAAGGATGAACTGGTGCTGATGTTGCAGAAAAGTAGAGATGAGTTTGGGAATAGGTGCTTCCGACTTCAAGCTACCTCACAAAAATGTGATTCTAATGCGGAAATAAAGACAGCAGGAGAAAATTGCCCTAGGATGCTGGTAACCCATGGACCACTCTCCAGAATGTCTGAAACAGGAAATTGCCCTCCATCCTTAGTAAACACAAGAAGAGGCTGAGCTCAGCCTTTCTTTCCTTCCTTACTTTTGCTATGGAGAAACAGTTGTTTTATTTATTGTTTTGTTTTGTTTTGTTTTTAGGAGAGCAGGGTTGAGGAATTAGGGACTTCAGGAGCTGAATTTAAGGTTTCTGACCACTAAGGCCAAAATTTGTATTCACCAAACCTGGGGGAATCTCACTCTAAACAGCATTACCCATGTGACTTCTGGCAAGTCCTTTGGTTTTTTTCTCAATATTTGTGTTTGGAACTGTTTGTGAAGATTGGGCAAGTTAGAGCCCTGAATCATCCATATAGGCTTACATATATAATAAGTGGACATTTCCCACTTTCCACTACCAGAGATTGAGACAACAAGTTAGCACATAGTATTATATGATTGCCAAAATTGAAATGCGTGTTTTATGAACCCAAGCCAAATCACCATTTAATTCACCATTTTTTCCTCTACTGTTAGCTAAAAAAGTAAAACAAAAAGATTCCTTAGAACATGGTGGTTTTAATTGAGTTATCTTAGCATAAAACGATCATTTTTAACACATGATCTGAAACATGATCCCAAGAAGTAAATAGCGGACTAAGGTTTGAGCTCTCATGGCATAGCAGCACAATGAATAAAATCTTATGCAAGTATGGAACCTTGGAAACTCTAATTGCTTAGCGCATCAGTTTCTCCATCTCTAAGAGGACATCATAGTAATCCCAACCTCTTAAGGGAATAATTTTCAATGGGGATTAAATATAGCAATATATCTGAAGCTTTTAGCACAGTGCCTGGCACATGGTTAGCTTTAATAAATAGACTGTTGTCACTGTCACTCTTGCTTGGTCATGTGCAAGCCTTTTCAACATCTTCCTCTTTCCCTTTTCTCTTCAAGGTGCTTCCACCCAGAATTCTAACACTGTGGAGCCAGAGAAGCAGGTCGACAACACAGTGAAGATGGCTGGTGTGATTGCTGGCCTCCTCATGTTCATCATCATTCTCCTGGGGGTGATGCTGACCATCAAAAGGAGGTGAGTCTCAACACTGCCGAGAAGATTCTGCTGACCCCAGATGACCCCAGCACTACCATGTGGCCAGGCTGTTGCTCTGTCAATTACTGTCTAGTAGAGTTTTTCCAACAGAACACTTGAGTTCCTTGCGCTAGTGTTTGAGAGTTATGCATTGCCGCTTTGGCAAGGGGCTTTGAGAAGACCAGCTTCTAAGATGGTCAGTGATTCTCATGGCTCCCTTGTTGTGCCACAGAGTCTGGTTATGATGAAACAAATCTTCTCAGAATTAACAACTCTGTGTGACTGGCGAGGCTCTCAAGATGGTTGGAGAACTCCAAGAATACAGATAAACACAGGAAGGTAATACTTTACCTTTCTCACCTGCATTTCTTTCTATCTACCAGTTGAAAGCAGCCTCCCATGCTACCCTCAACACCTGCAAAGGAGTAAGATACCAGACACTTTCCTACTTAAGACATATTCATATTCCCTGTCTCACCAAACTGTCTGAACTCAATGCTACTGCTTCATATTACCTTTTATTGGGATTTTTTTCCCTGGGCACCTATGGGCAACTAATACAGTTTTTCTTATGTCATATATATATATACACACATTGCTAATAAGAGCACAGGTACCAATACTTCCTTTATTCTCAAGGTTCAAACTCCCACACTCATCTTCTAGTTAAGATGCAGTCACAGGATTGAAGACAATACACAGGAATCGAGGAGAGGGATGAAAAATACAAACCATGAGTGTGAGCCGGCATTATCATTAGGGATCATTATGTATTCCTCAAAACCTGGTCTCTTGAGCATTATCTCTCTTTAGCCTTTACCTGTAACTGTATTGACACACTTACTTCCCGTATCTGTCTTCTTAGCTTCACTCTCAGGCTCCCATCATGGCCTCCATCTTCCCACTTTGCAGCCAAAGCTAAGATGTCATCATCTATGTTATAGTAACATCTGTTTGAACCCCATCTTTCTACAGCAAAAACAGTAATTTATATTAGTCTCTAAATTACACCCAAGACTGGAGCTCTGAGTTTGGTTAGCTATGTAGTTGAGGACCACACCAATGAGCAGGGTCAGGGAATTTCTACCATCTTCAAGTTGCAAGACACTTTTGAAACTTGTTCGCAAGAGGAACAAAATGCCCCCAAAGACAACTCCAGATTCTACTCAAGGAGTCACAGGAGTGCCAATGAGGGGGAAAAATGAAAACTAATGTCCTTATTCCCAGCCACTGATGACACAACAATGCTGGCACTATCATCATACACAGCCAGCCTTTACTCAGCCATGTAGCCATGAGTATGTCTTTGTCTCTCTCATGATTAAGCTTTGATTCAGCCAGTCTTCTTTCTGAAAGGTTTCTATCTTCTTGCTAGGACTTGGCCTTTTATTTACATAACTTGTATAAAACCATTATTTCTCTTCCAAAGTATCCAGTGGAATGTCTTAAGAGTTAGGATTCTCAACCAGCTATTGATTTTCCCATTGAAAAAAAACTAGAGTGGAGAGAAGGTGCTACATTATCACTGGGGATAAAGAGACTTCAGAGGGTTCACTTCATTGTTATCTCATCATCGTTGATAAAACATGTCCTTTCTCTATGTCCCAGCCACTAATCAATCAGCTGCTATTCTTTGAGTTCTCTGGGAGTGGTAAGCATATTGAACATATAAGATCACTGAAGGGTTTCTTAGCCTTGCTGCTGTATTAGAGGCAGAGATGACTCTAGGATTGTCTACATGGAAAAAGTGGCCAGTTTAATGGAATTGAATATCTTTGATAGACCTGAAATTTTCTGATTCTTTGCCACTGATTTGTAAGTCAGATATGTACTTCCAATTTTGCTCTTTCTAAAGCCTGGCTTAACCTACATCCCCATTGACTGTGAGCTTGTGAAAAAAAAAAAAAAACCCACTTCCTTCTCAGCAGCTATTTCTGAAATGTGTGACTTTTCTGGGAGTGAGGAAAGGAATGGCTTTCTGTTTCTAGAGTGAGAGCACATATAAAGCGAGTCTTCCATG
The DNA here is from genome assembly GCA_019843965.1 of Rhynchomys soricoides. NCBI lineage: Eukaryota > Metazoa > Chordata > Mammalia > Rodentia > Muridae > Rhynchomys > Rhynchomys soricoides. Next base: position 4,663,147 of record JADRCH010000106.1, on the reverse strand, counting down.
TAGATTTAACCTCTTCCGGTATCTTTATCACCCCACATGTCTATAAAACTGTCAGACACAACCAACAGGTATCATGTGACCACCATTTCATGCCTCTCCCCCCGAGCAAATTTCAGATCCTGTGGCAGTGCACAGCTTGGGGCTGCAGATCTGTACTTGCCTTTGTTACATATATGGACACATTTCTGCTGGTGGATAATACTACTTCACAGATGGGTGTAGTGGGGTTGAGGTAAAGAAGGGTAGAGGAGAAACAGGAGCAAGGGAAGAGAACAGAAGGGAGGGAAGGGAAGGCAGGGAAGGGAAAGAAAGAAGTTAAGCATGGGTTTGCTTCTTTCTACTAACCCACAGTGTTTCACCATGACTAGAGATGCCTCAAAGACAAGAAAGGCCCCAGTGAACTCAGTGTTTCTGTGGGATTCTGTTGACTCCAGCCCAGTGCATCAATATGGAGACATTGGTCAATTTGTCTACTACTAACCTGCTGCTAGCCAAAAAGCTATCCATAGCACGCTGAAAGGGGGAAGTTTTAAAGAACAGGAACCTGGAATAATGTGCGCATCAGTCCACCTCAGGATCCTTTCGGAGTCCCACTACCACCTACAGTTTCTTGGTCCAGGGGTTCTCAGAGACTAACTACCTGCTATATGCCCTTCACTGGCTTGACCTTGCCAAAGACATCCCCCATCAGCCACAGTCATAGATGCAGTGACTATCTGTTTTCTTTTTCTTTTTGTTTTGTTTTCTTTTCTTTTCCCTGTGTCTCTAAGTCCTGAATTGAGTCTTTCATGGATCTTTCAAGGCTATAGCCATAGGTGTCTTTCCATAAACACAGATGTCCCCAGATTTTCCCTTTCAGGAGTTGACCACCATTGGTGGTAAAGCTCACTTGTCACTCTCCAGTCTGTCTTCTTGCTAGGAAGTTCTTCTGTAAGAGAACTAGAAAGCAGCCAGAGAATGTCCTTAAAGTGCACAGGATATAAGGAAGGACTTAATGAAGAAATTAATTTATACTTGGATGACGTAAGAAAGGAGAAAGGATGCAAAATAGGAAGGAAAAAGTCAATAATAAAACTTGACAAATGTTTTATGATCTTACCTTGGCCATGTTTTATACTGGAGAGGGATTTTTAGAGATAAATGTCAAATACTGTTGTCAATGGGAGGTTTAAATAAGTTCTTTTATGGATTCTACAAGGCTCAAGTTAAAGTTTCAAATTATTCTTGAATCACTCTTGACTGATCTTCTTTGATTATGGAGCATTATCCATAGCTTGATTATTATATGCTAATATAATAATAAAGCATATATAATCTGGGCAATATGATAAGAAGACCCTAAGCCCTTCTGACACAATTGATTTCCCTTGTGGTTTTCGCTATACTCACTGAAAAATATCCACCCTTTATTCTATCATTAATGAAATATTTTCTTTTGCTTCTGGATCTACCAGTTCTATCTAGACTTTCAGACTGCGCCAGAATGGATGGTTTAAGACACATGCCATGCCATTACATAGTAACCCATACGGCTTTTTCTTTCTCGTTCTTTTTCCCCCTGAGCTCCTGATGATGAGAACCCTCACTGCTAACACTTCTATGCAGTCCAGAGTTCATCTTACCCTTTACTTTCTTACTTTAGAGTCCTTACTGTCTCCTCCAAAGAAGTAGAAAAGAAAGAGATTGTGAGACTGCCTAGGTTGTTCCTTACCTAATACCATAAAACACTAGATATTCTTGATGCAAATTAAGATAGAAAACATAAGACTTTGTGCCTTAGCTTGATGGTGAAGCTGTCGTTAGCCATTCCTATATAAGAACCCCTGCAAATTAGTGTTTGTTGGAGCATACTATTGCATGCACATGCCCACAAGTTTCTGAATCAAGCTGCTTTGGGCTTCACTTCCTAGAACCTGAGCATGGAGTCTGTTGTAGTTTCTTTTTTGTTATTGTGATTAAAACAAAACAAAACAAACCAACCAGAATAAATCAAAAACAGTCTAACCAAAGCAACTCAGGAAAAGAAAAGGGTTATATCAGTCTTCAGGTTATAGTCTATCATGGAGGGCAGTTAGGGCAGAAACTCAAGCAGATTCTTGAAGGCAGGCTTACTTACAACAAACAAAACACAGAAACACAAATCAAAATCAGCAAACCAAAACAATAAGTTAAGACATGCCAAAATTAACTCAAAAGCTCACTAAAAAAAAGACAGCAAAAACGAAACCATGGAGTTTATTTTGTGTTCTGTCCAAGTCTTACGGGACCTACTCAGACCTTGTTCCATATACCTACGTAAGTAATTAGACTGCCTTACACCAACAGAAATGCTCACCTCACACTGTACCAAATTTATTCCAAAACTATCATCAGTGTGCTAACAGCAACGCTGAAAATGACATTCACACACTGACCTACTTTCTTCATTTTCCACTTAAACTGAGGAGTGTTGGGATTGTCATTGTCACCCTTCTAATGATTGTGTCTCATAGGACTGATGATGTTTCTATTCTGCTCTTGTTTTCTTCTTAAAAATAGAAAGTGAAGCTCAAAGGGGTTACATGAGTTGGCCAAGGTGCTGGGACACATTTAGAAATAAATCCAGACTGTGATTCCGGAGTCCAAGATGCTAATTTTCACCAGTCCTGAAAGACCAATAGAAAGCAAGGGAATCATAGAACAGGAAACAGGAGCTTGGCTTCAAACATCACTTTCCTTCTCTTAATTTTGCTGTACTCAGGCTTTGGATATATGATCTTCCAGATGACATAATCCTTTGCCTACAAGAGTCTTATCACTGTCAAATGTTGACCTCCAAGTTCCTCTAAATATGACTGCCAAGTATGATGGTCTATAATGTCTTCCCACATTCCAGTCCCCTCAGGATGGTCCAATGGCAGTCCATTGCATGCAGCCCAGTCCCCATTATGCCCATTCAAGTCGTCTTCTGTGAATTTATCACATAACCCTGTGCTGATCATTTTGCTGGTCTGAAGAAGGAAGTAGCCCATGAGAGTAAGTGGCATCTGCTTCAGGCCTGTCTCACTAGCACTGTCTTATACTGTGTCATTTATATGCTCTTGGACATCCATTGGGTATTTCAGAGTGAAAGTAGAAGTCCCTCATCTTACCTCTCCATCTCATTGGAAGGCATTGCTTTCTATTGTGTTTATCAAGCAGATGGGGTTTTGTCACCAATCACTCTTCTAAGCCTGCATCTTTGCATTTTGATGGTCATGTATTCTCATTGTCCGTGTCTCTTCCAGAATCTCCTCACTGGCTTCTCTCACTCTGATTGCTTCAACCCATCCCTCCATGATACCCAGCATAGTATTTTGAATTTCAGCTCGTGCTCTCTGTTGTCTAAAGCATCAATGGCTCATGGGGTGGGAGTGAGGGAAATGTTCAAGTTCAGCTCCTCTGGAAAACTGTTTCTTGTAGTTCTACATCCCTGCTCACTGTGAGTCTTCAGGTCCCACAGTATCACCGTGACTCCTATAGTTGTATTTGTGAACTGCCTTGTTCAAGGCTTGTGATTCTTGTGTGACCAGATAGAACCTATAGAGAGGGAAGATTCTGAAGTTACTTTCTCCAGTAAACCTTTCCTAGTATCCAATCTAGACATAATCTCATCACAGTCTGAATGTCCACTAAGAAGGTCCACCTCATGCTCTGCTTCACCCTTGTCACCTGTGTTCCTTCTCTGTCCCCTCCACCAGTTTGCCAGCTGTCTATTCTGATTCTCCCTTATCTCAAACATGCCTTGCAAATACTGGGAATTTCCTACAAAAAAAACTGAGTGGATTATCCCAGGATAATTAAAACAGACAAGGGCCAGTACTATCTCTTAATGAGTAGATAATCATTCATTATATATTATCTACCTGGGATGAAATTGGGATGCTAAATTGTGTGGCATAATTTTGAAAGGGTCATTGAGGTGAGAAAAACAAACAAACAAATGAAATATGTCATGTTGGACCTACCCTGTGCTAAACAGCTTCTTATTATACACCCAGTGAAGCACTCTCCCACCCCCCTTTCTATTTGTGCTTATACCCGATCTGGATGCTTGGAAGCCTGTTTCCATTTGCACATACTTAGTCACCTGTTGATGTGTGTCTTAAGCATCCTTCACATTCCCTCTTATTTCCCATCCCATGATCACTGTGATGAAAGTCCCTCCCCCCCCCACGTCTCATCTTTACCCTTGTTCTATCTTTAGAGACCACTGTCCCTTTCCCTCCAACTTTCTTTCACACATGAACCTTATGATCATTCACCTAGAACAAGCATCTGTCCAGATGGATTTTTGGGTTTACCTAATGAGCTTTAAGACAGAGACAATGTTCCTTTTCAGGATCATGACGTTTGTACTTTACTAGCCATCCACTTAGGCCAGAAAACAATTTCATATACCTGAAAATACCAGCTCACAAGCCTGGCTTCTCTGTGACTTTGCAATTCAAACATGGCAGATTCTAGGCTATCTTATCGGTCTTGTCTCAACATCTCAAGCTGTGTGTTCCCACAGCCCTGTGTGTTGTCCTTTCAGACTCTGGAAAAAAATGTAACACAATGGTTGATGACATAGGCTCTTGAACTAAGATGGCCTGGATTCTAACACCTGGCATGCCACTTGCCGGTTATATAAATCTGGAAAAGTTGCTTCTTTGAACCTCACTTGCCCTGTCTGTAAAATAAGGATAGCAATGTCTCATAGGGCTATTGTGGGCATCAAATAAGTAGTCCACATGATTTACTTAGAATAGTATCTGGTACATAAGTAATACCATATTGTTTAAGTAGTAATGTTTTCTTTTTTCTTTTCTTTTTTAAACATTTTACTCTCCTTTTTTATTCCTTGAAAATATCACACTATGTTTTTTGATACCCTTCCCTCCACTGCTCACTCATCCAACACCCCTTCCCTACCTACACAACTTTATATGCCCTTTAATAACAAACACATCAAGCAAGGTTGATACTGCTCAGATACCCTTGCATATGTGGTCTTCCACTGGAGCATGTTAGCCCATCAGGGACTATATCCTTAAAGAAATCAAACCTGAGTTTCCTCCCAGCATCCATCAACTGACAACATCTCCCTAGCAAGGCCTTGGACTTTGTGCCTACTCTTGCTTCCATGCTAGGATTATATCTGGATTGAGTTGTCATGGGTCTTGTGCATGCTATATCATCTGCTGTGTATTCATGTGTGCAACTGCACTGCTGTGTCCTTTGTTTCTGTCTAGTCATCTACCTCCTCTGGATCTTACACTCCCTCTGTCACCTCTTCTTACACTAATATCTGGTACACAAGTGATTGTTTTCTATTTAAGTGCTATCTATTATTATTGCATCCTAGATAATTTCCTTGCCTGGCTTTCATATTAGACCAGGTGGGCTGGATTAGAATCTCATTTGTCTATTTAAAGTACTTGGCAGAGACAGGTATATTAGTAGACTCTCAGGAATATTTTTAATTAATAATGAAATGATGTTTGAATAGATAATGAATGTGCTGTTGGATGGATGAGGGGTGAATTGAGTGGATTCAGAGATGAATGGGTGGGTCTATGCCCTGAGTGGATAGATAGAGGGATGAATTGTTAAGAGGATGGATGGATGGATGGATGGATGGATGGATGTGCATGGATGGTAAGTGAATGGATGGGTGGATGGGTGGGTGGATGGATAAATGAATGGATGGATGGGTAGATGGATAAATTTATGGACCAGATAGATAGGTAGATGACCATATGTGTGGTTATATAGACAAGTCGCACTGTTAAAATGGTATAGAACAAAGAGAAACTTTATCCAAAGCCAGTCTTGTCAGCCAGCTAAAAAAGCGATTCTGCAGTATTTGATTTATTAAGTTTGGGATATTGCTGTTTTCTTTTTCCTTCCTAAGCACAGCTGTCTTTGTGTTCAAGATTTTTAGTTTCAGGCAATCTGTTATCAGCAATATCAGCATATCCTTGTAAACTCAGACCTTCAGTAAATCTTCTTCAAGGTTTAGAGAATGCACACATGTAAACTGTGTTGTGGTCACAGATTAAATGCCTGTGACTTTGCAGCTTGAAGCGATTGCCTGTTATTAAAAGACCACAGATCACTACCATTCTATTTAACAATGGCTCAAGACAACACTAGCTTTGGTGATCTCTAAGATAATTCAGAATAAGTTTTTGGAACAGGCCATCTATGTTTGAATGGGAAGAGGGAAACATGTTGCTAGGAAGAGGCAGCCCCGAAGGGGTTAACATTGAAAGTTGAGAACAGAAAATAGAGAGGACCAGAATACTGAACACAGTCTGCTCCTTAAGAGGAAGTGGCTGCGGATTTGGAAGAAGCCCAGCCCAGGACAGGAGGTTTCCAGCATCTCCACAAATGCATAGAGTCTTTGAGGGGTGCCTTCTTAAATCCTTGGGCTCCTCAATTAAAATTAATAGTAACATTATCTGCGTTTGTAAGGAAGAGTCAAAGAGCTGAGGCACGGGCGTCAGGGATGGCCCACTCGTGGTGCCCCATTTTTTTATGTCCTCAAGCACTGCAGGCTATGTAGTGGTGAAGAATATGACCTTTGGAGAGATGATGTCATCAAATTTGCATACTGGTTGTGTCATCTTCACCACATTTGCCTCTGTTTCCTTTTCTGTAAAGTGGAGGAGACAGAAATTTTCTCTTCAGACAGTTGTAAGGAATATACAAGTTAATCTGTGGTAAGTCCATAGAATAATGCTGGCACCTAGGAGATGCTGCCTATATTTTTTATTGTTTTATTATTGATAACTATTTTTACTGTCTCCGTTATCTTGGTGATGAAAGAAAGAGGCAACAAATTTTATATCTGTAGATGAGGTGTGATATAAATCACCTCTCATCTATCCTTAGCATATTCCAAACATAGATTAGTATTGTATAATATTTAGATTAGCATAATTTCTGTTATATTATTTGAATATAATCCAGATAAAGTAATCTGATGTGAATGGCCATATATCCATGATTACTCTTTGGAATAAGTGGTCACTGCTTCCATTGTTTGAGTTGAAGAAATTGGAACAAGGGCCTACATAATTCCTTGCTCCAGGGCACTTTGCTGTAAATGATAGTACTGGCATGTTGGAGCTTCTTGTATTTCCATGACCCAAAAGCTATTTGACGTGTCTGTCATCTGTGGCAACAACTTAGTACAAGGATCAGGAAACAGGTTGAGAGGAGGAGTCTGCTTGTCTAAAATGTCACAGTAAACTGAAATTACAACACTAGCCTTTTGCTTCTCAAGTTGCTTGAAATATGTAGAACAATTAATCTATTTTATTGCTGTAGCAAAAGGCCTGAGATGGAGTGAGTTATAAAAAGAAAAAAAAAGAAAAAAAGAAAAAAAACAAGCTTATTACTCATGGTTCTGGGTAAATTCAATGGCATGCTGCCAGCATCTGCTCTTCTTCTGCGAAGGGCCATCTTGCTGCAGCATCACATAATAGGAGGGCATCATTCTGCAAACAGACTGACTGTGTCTTCCTCTTCTTACAAAAACACCAGTTTCAACATGCCCCTGACCCTGATGTTTCCGTCTCCGTCTCCATCACCTCCAGCAGGTCTCTGATTGCATCAGCACATGAGTTGGGGGCTCAGGTTACCCTACCAGCTTCCAAGGAGACATTCAGGTCATAGCAAGAGATATCCGGATCTTGAGTTTTCTGCCTCTAAAGAATAGCATTTTCTGGCACTGAAACAGCCATTGGTGAAGCAGAAGAATGACCAATGTCAACCTGTATGGCTAGTGAATGGGACTTTGATGACTTGCCATGAGTTCATGCAGTTTCCATCCATCACAGATCTTGGTCTTCCTATTTCATTCTCGAGGGCCATTATTCATGTGGTCTAGGATTCTGAAAAAAATGGGGGTGGGAGGGGTGTCACTGGATCTTGCTTTGCTGTGATTCATTTTCCCTACCTCAGCCTACTAAGAAAGCATGATTCTTCATGTTTTCTTACCACTCACTTTTCTTCTGGACTTTTAGGGTTATTGGTTTGGGCTTTGATAGCCTTACCTTGGGGGCTTTTGCTGCTTCTGACTTGAAAGGTGTAACTCCTGAGCTCTGAATATATGTTCACATCTCTGTGGCTATAAAGACTGAATCTTCCTATGACATGCAAATGGGATAAAAATTGCAATTAGTAAAATAATTCAAGAGAGGAAGGAACTATTCTTGCTTACTCAGGAAGATATTTGGGAACCTGAATTTCCTAGCAATTTTTCACAGTCCTCAAAGGCATCACAATGTAAATAAATCTGATATGAAATAAAAACATCCCTATTTCTTTTCTTACAGCAAAAGATAAATTACAACAAAGGAATATAGTGGACGTACATAAAAAGTTTGTGATTGCTTAGAAGCCAAGAGCTAGTGGGACATTAGGAGAAGCCTGAAGGCAGCAATTTTTCAAGCTTCCATTCAGAAACCTGAGTTCTTAGCCATGTGAAATGTTACATTATATAAAATAGATACAAATGACAATTCCCTAGCTTTGGTGACTAGTAGGGAGCCAACAGGACCACTTTTATGATATCTTCCCTATGGCCTCTCTGAAGAATTCCTGGAATCTTGGAATACAGTTGGAAAGGCATTAGCAGTGGATAGAACACAAGGTCACAGAGTTTATTTAAGTTGAGATCTGTTAACGCTCAGGGTTAGAATGCTTCTTTATCAGCTCATTGCTTCTTCATGATGCTGTTAAACCTTGGCCTGGTCCTACTATGTAACAACCCTGAAAATCCAATGATGTAAAGAATTATTAGTCTTTATTCTGCCTAGGTCTTCACTCTGGGTGAGGCATAAAGAGATGAGATATTTCTGTTCACACCCATGGTCTCAACTGAGATAACTTGTTTGAGCTCTAGCTTGGGCTTTAAGGTCTGGAAATTACCTGGTCATTTCCTTCGCTTTGTGTACTCCCAGAGCTTCTCCATGTATGCTTTCCAGCATGGCAGCTCTGGGAAAGTTGAGTTTCTTACATGGAGATTCAGGCATCCAATAGAGGGGTCCAGAGGAAAAAAAAGGAACTACAAAGCGTCTTTAAAAATAGTAACAAAAAACATACAAAAAAAACCACCTAGCTTGGAAATCCAAGAATACAATCTTACTACATTCTATTTGTCACAGGGTCATCCATGACTTATTACTTGAGGTAGATGCTACACATGAGCCTGGGAAATAAGGATGGCAGGAGAGCTATGCAGGATGCTGCCCAGATGTTTCCCTGCTTTTGGTGTGACCTCTTATAAAATAGATTTGGAGGTGATCTTTTCTGATGAAAGGTGACACTGTGTCTGTATTGTTGCGTGGTCCCAGGAACACTGGAATGTGGAAGTTTGGTAGCCTATTTCTAGGCTTCCTCTGAAAGCTTATCTAAGACCTTAAAAAAAAATCCATAATTATAAAGAAGTTTGTTTGAGCTGTCCATAAGGAAGAACTTTCAAACAGTGCAAACAGCCAGCTTGAAACTTGGCTTCCTCTGCAGGAGGCAATGAGTCTCTGTCAGAGGTTGAGGGTTCACTCACTTCTTCTGCCACTACCATGTTTAAGAAGATGCATCTCCTTGAGGTCAGGGTTACTAATATGATGTGCATTTCTAAGAATCATGATTTCCTATAAATCTAATTCTTCTTTGTTTGTCTTTTCTTTTTCCCCCCCTTTTGGACATTTCCTTCATCTGACTGCCCATCAATCTATAGAAGAAATGCTTATTCGTACTCCTATTACTTGTAAGTATCGAGCCGGTGTTACCAGCTTTGTGCCCCATAAGGGAGCCTGCAGCATGCTCCTCCTCCCGCACCAACCGATTGATCGTTGGTTTCTCATATCCACCTCTGTCTAGTCTTCTGTAGTCCAGAAAGTTTTTATTTTATGTGGATGCCTTTCTGTTTGAAAATGTGCTGTCATTGTTCCTGTCTACTCTGTTTCGGTCATCCTGGTTTTTCCTTCAACCTTTGAAGGTGTGAGGGGTTCATTCTCCTTCATGAGTGTCAGTTTCTAACTAGCAGCACTTCAGTTCCAGCAGGAGGTGAAGGTAAGACATAATCACAGATCTCAGGAACTTCTGGGTCCCTTGGTGCCTCTTCAGGGAAGACGTAGTCTTGGGGACTTAAGGGATAGAATGGAGTCCATTGGCTCTTTCTGATGTACCAGGAAGACTACAGGGAGTCCTGACTTTATTCCAACCTAGCCTTGAGGATGACAGAAACATCCAAGGTCTTGGCTTTCCGCTGAAATTCCCTATTTGGCTTTTAACATTAATTACATCACTTCATCCATACATTTTGTTCACAGCTAATGATGGCTGCTGACTTATCAACTTTTTACACTTACTAAATACAAGTGATTTTGACATCAAATAAGAGATTTTCAAACCATGATGGTAAAGGAGAAGAAACTTTATATAATAGATCCTTGCTGGGGAAAATTTGGAAAACCACTAAAATACTCCCATATTCCCAACATGCATCTCTGGCTTTGTAAAATGAGAAATATGAAATAGAGAAATATGAAAACCCATCACATATTCAACTAGCATAAGAATAGGACCAGAGCTCAGAATGCCAGGCTCTTAGTCAACAGTATTGCCTTCCATTTTAGGTCTTTCCTCACCCTTGGCAAAAACAGCCTTGTGAGAAAGCCTGGCCTCCCAATAGCCTCTGCTGAAACCTCCCCAAGCAGAGATGGAGCCAGAAAGTGGCTTCCTGATCTATCCTGCTCAGTTTGTGTTGAGCTGTAAGCAGAGAAAATGATACCACTACCATCATTCATATAGAGACCATTGTCCTCCACCACTGCTACCAAAGGTCCTAGAAGCTATACTTCACCTGTTCATTTAGCAAACACACATTGAGTATGCACACTGTATTCCAGTTAGAGATAATGCAGAAATAGCAAGGACCCTCAGCCTCACTCTATGGTGCTCTTGTCTGTCTGAGAGATCAGCATGAACAAATAATAAAATACCATGCAGCAGTTCCCAATTATTGCTACTGAAATCAATCCTGGCTGTAGTGGCAGCACCCATTCCTTACTGCCTGCCCCAATGTTCTTGGTTCCCAAATGAAAGACACACACACACACACACACACACACACACACACACACAGAGCCTTTATATTTTAATATGCCTTTAGCAGCTCAACAGCCAGGCCACTTCCTAACCTCCACGAAGCTAACACATTCCCCTCTGATATTCCTAAGTTGGTACTTACTATCATCTATCTTCCATCTTTGTTGCCCTAGACCCAGTGGGGGGAGGGGGGCTGCTCTTCCCTGGCTCTTACATGTTAGCTGTCTTTCTGTTCTGCACCTCAGGTGTGATGTCTCCTCTCCTTCCCTGGCATAGTGGCTAACTCTCTTCCTGCTCTTCCCTCAGTCCCTTGCCCAGGAATCCTAAAGGCCTGCCTCTGTCTCTGCCCAGCCATTAGCCACTGGCAACTTTATTTACCAATCAAAACCAACTGGGGCAGGGTCCCTCAGTGTCTTATGTGTGGATGTACAGATTCTCATGCAATTTTGGGGAACAAATTTACATAATATAAGCATCATGAAACCAAATCCACAGCAATACCAGTTTGAAATTATGTATAGTAAAGGGGCACCAAATTAAGTATAAGCTTATTAATGTGGATGGATATACTTAGCAGTGGATTTAGAGGAAAATTTACCCAATACTGGAGAAATGAACATTTTGATTGGTCTGAATAGCATTTTCAAAGCTGTAGACATAAGATACAATGCAGCTGTTGTGATAGAATGAGAAGCTTTAGGATTCATACAGATTTGTACTCAAGTCTTACCTTGGCAATGTTCCTAGACTCCAAGTCTAATTTTTCAGATACTAAAGGGAAATTTTACTTAATTCACAAACTTGCCTTGAAGAGAGACTGAAATGATTTGGTAAAGTATTTCTGCTCATGAAATATTAGTTTTCTTCCTACTCCCTTTCAGAAAGAGGATGGGTTTATGACAGTAATGATGGCCCCTGGGAGGTCCACTGATCTTACAAGGGTTCTTATGGAATCCACAGTGCATATGGACACATAGTAACTAGCACAAATTCTGTGCATATTCCTCAATCTGTGGGTTAGCCAGTCTCCATGGCATATCCAGACATGGATTCTCTATTCTGCACTATATCAGTACCTATGATCGAATCAAAGCTGAGCAGTTAGAAGTACTGGAAACAGGTATTCAAATACTTGTGGCTCAAGTGTGAAGATGAACAGCAGCCTTTTAATTGGTATGAACACAACGTTCTATGTAATATTTTCTAGAACATAAAACTCAACGAGACCCAGGACATGAAACTCATCTGAGTCCTGGGAAGCATGTGCAAGGGGTATGATGGTTGTCTGATAATATTCGTGCATTTATATTCATCAATCCCAAAGCACCTGCTGCATGTCATTGCAGAGAAGTGTGTGCAATCTTTTCCCTTCTAGAGAGATGCTGGAGATAGTTCAGTTTTTCCTAGGGCATCATCTTTCCATACCCAACCTCCAGAAAATACTTCCCAGAGCTGAACCACTTGAGCACCATGTGCCTGAACAGATAAGGGACACTTAATTTTCCTGAGTAGGAGAAATTACTAGTGCATACCACCAGGTATCTGTGCATAACCAGCCTACGAAGTCCCCATCAAAATGCAATTTGGTAGGCAAGACATTCTAACAGCACTCAGCAATGAATGGGACTGGGAATGGATTGAATTGGAAAGAGAAGCATTTTGGAAGGGAGAAATGGCTGGGAGAAAAGATAAATATGACTGGAGATAATATTAAGTTGATGAAGCTAGCAGAATTCCCAAATAAAAATGTCCAGGCAACCTTGGGAATACAGAAGTAGAAACTAGGAAGGAGGAAGGTGTTTGCAACCTTACTCCGAGGGTAACAGGAGAGTATGGGGTAGGACAATTAAAGCCAGAGAAGGAATAGATGCAAGCAGAGTGAAGGTCCAAGGCTCCTGAACTGAACATACTTAGCAAAGGCAGGGGTTAGGAGGTGGGTACAGGATGACAAAGCAAATAGATGATAGAAGGGAAGAAGGGATGTGGCTACAAAGGAGAGTTGAAAAGCTGTAACAAACGCTATAGAGGACAGAAGTAGAAGGTGAGGGAACAGCCGGGACATCCCAATACCCAGAAGTCATTTGTACACATGATAGCCTAAACGGTGGGCATGAAAGAGGCTAAAGATGCTGGAGACTGGGAAATTGTGGAAAGGGGGTCTGGAGGCAAGCTGGTTGGAGACAAAGGTCAGCCTAGAAGAGAGAAAGCTGGGTCTGGATCATTGAACTGTAAAGGACAAAGTGGAAGAGAAGGAACGGGAAGGAAATGTGTCAGCAAGATTGTTCACCAGGAGAAAGTCATAAATCTGAGAACCCAAGATGGTTCCCCAGAAGAAGGAGAAAGCCCAGTCCTGAAGCTGTCCTTTGGCATCTATATGCATGTTATACTTTGCAAATGTGTCTGCAGTCTCTCATACACATATAAGTAAAATAAAAATTAAGAAAATAATAAAAATGAAAATCCAAAATGGCTGGAAAACAGACTGACAGTGATGGTCTCCACGTTCCTTACTTTAAGTGCTGGAGTAGATCCTGAGTGGAAGCCTTGAACCCCCATTCATCAGGACATAGACCTGCAACCTCAGAAACAGGAGAGACTTGTGGAAAATGCAGCATCTAGAACCCAAGTAATGTCCAGAATTAAAACCCTCTGGCAATGCCCTTTGCTGAATTCTTTTCATATTACACTTTAAAGTAAACCAGAAGCCCCCGTGTTCCATTCATAACAAATAAAAGAAAAAAGATAATACTCAGCTCCTAGGAATCTAGAACACATTCTCTCTAAAATCCTTCAGAGAGTCTTTAAAACAACAACAACGCTCCTGGTGTGGTTTACCTAACCAATCAAACCAAAGCTAATTTACTCAACAAATATTAATAAAGTGCCTACTATGTGCTGGACTACTGTAAAGGTTTTAAGAATTTAGGAATAAGTACAAAAAGAAAAAAAGAGAAGGAGAGACATTCACTCATGGAGAAATGTCTAGTAGGAGGGAGAGGAAACAGTATATAGAATAAGAATAGGATGAATAAAAGCTAAAACAAACAGAAATAAAACAAAGACACCTGATAATATGAAGAGTGTAAGAAAGCGGTAGAGGAACTTCTCTATCCTCAACACAAAACAGCTTTCAAGTACTCACCTTCATTGAAAGGAGACACACACACACACACACACACACACACACACACACACGGGTAGGAATGACATATTTGGATTTCACACTTAGATCAGAATTCCTGATTGCCTTCCCTATCAGTTTTCATCTTAAACAATCCTGGGACCACTGTGAGACTCTGTCCCTTCATTTTCAAGATGGTGCCATGACAATGACTTCCCAGCCCAGTGAAGAAGTACATTTATGTAACATGGAAAGATAATCAGTATCAGTAGGTATTTTATAAGTGAAGCCCTCATGCCTTCCATTCTGAACTGACATAAATGCTCTGTGGGGTTCATATTTGCCTTTCTATATTAAAGCAGCTCTCAGCAACTTTAGCTGTTCACTGTTTGCCTTTGGATAGGCTATTAAGAGCTAGCATGTGTCCACAGGTTAATTTACCTCAGAGTATGTGATAGGCACAATGATTATTCTGAACAGGGACATTTTAGTCAAGTAAGTCTTTTAAAAAGTCACTAAGAATTTACCCACTATGGTGACCAGGAGAGAGCAGTTTCCTTGGACATGGGCTTTGTGCAAACACCACAGAGGTGGGAGGTGGTGATAGGTGGCCTATCTCAGGCTCTACATGGGGCTCCTGGAATTCTCTTATATATTCCCTGTCTCCTCAATTTCAGTGAATCTAAGTTCTATATCTTTTTGCAAGGTCTGGATTAAATACTGCCCCTCCAGGAAGTCTTCCTTTATTCTCTGACTCTTTAAAAATACCCTTCCCCCACTTCTCTGCACTCCCGTTGCACTATCTTTGTATGAAGGTCAGGAAAATATGCATCTTCAGCTTGTTTCTGCTTTATGAAGAGTTATCTCTGTGGTCTCTGTTCCGCTGGCACACACAGGGAACCCCTAGTAACCTATATAAATTGAGTGAACAAGAAGAAATCAAACAATATAACAGCTAAAGTTAAAAATAAACATGGTATCATGTTTTTATATTTTTCTTACTTTTTTTTTTTAACTCTAAGGCAATATTTGCTCCTATGTTTGCATCTGGGTGACCTAGACACATGATTGCATTTACCCAGTCTTGGTTTCCTGATATGTCAAACAGGGTTTTAAAACAGGTAAAGAGTCGATGGAAAAAATGTTTGCAAAATTCCTAGTTCTTGATAGGGCCTTTACCAAGATATAACAAGCCAGGTTCTTCTCCACCATGCCTATGTCTGTCCACACTCCATAAATTCCTGTTACAAATCAGGTATTCTTGCCACAGCATATTTAAGGAGGCATTTACAAATGATTATATCAAGAGGTGCTCAAAAATCATTTTCTGTAATTCATCAGTCCCTCTGAATTAAGACAAAGAAAAAAATAGGGGTAGAGAAAGCCATGCAAGACAATCAATACCAATTACCCAGAGCTGACAGAAAACATGCTGACAAGTGAACAGCCGGAGCATAATCACAGTCTAAGGCCAAACCACCCTGAAGGCAACTGCTCTCCTCCAATGCATTACCCTGTAGGCAAAACAAAGTCGGTCCTATCACTGCTGATTCATAGGCCCTACCCCAGCTAGCTCCAATCTCTTTGAAAGACTGGAGTCTGAAGTGGGGCTGAGAGATGTTCACAGTTGAACCCAGGACCTCACACGTGCTAAGCAAGGGCATTAACACTGAGTAACCCCATCTTCCTTTTCACTCTTTCTTTTTTTATTAGTCATTTTATTCATTTACATTTCAAATGATCCCCTCTTCCAAGTTACCCCTCCACAAACCCCCCATCCCATCCCCCCTCTCCCTCTCCCCTTTGCCTCTATGAGGGTGCTCCTCTACCCACTTACCCACTCCTGCCTCACCAATCTAGCATCCCCCTATGCTGGGGCATCAAGTCTCCACAGGACCAAGGGCCTCTCTTCCCAGTGATATCAGATAAGACCATCCTCTGCTACATATGCAGCTGGAGCCATGGCTCCCTCCATGTATACTCTTTGGTTGGCGGTTTAGTCCTTGGGAACTCTGGATGGTCCAGTTAGTTGATATTGTTCTTCCTATGAGTTTGCAATCCCCTTCAGCTCCTTCAGTCCTTCCCCTAGCTCTTCCATTGGGGTCCCCGGGCTCAGTCCGATGGTTGGCTGTGAGTATCTGCATCTGTATTGGTCAGGTGCTGATATGGTAGAACCTCTCAGGGAACAGCCATACCAGGATCCTGTCAGCAAGTGATTCTTGGCATCAGTAATAGTGTGGGGGTTTGGTGTCTGCAGATGGGATGGATCCCTGGGGGTGGGGGGTCTCTAGATGGCCTTTCCTTCAGTCTCTGTTCCTTTTTTTGTCCCTATCGTTCCTTTGGACAGGAATATTTCTGGGTTAAAAATTTTGAGACGCATGGGTGACCCCATCCCTCAACTGAGGACCATGCCTATCTACTGGAGGTGGTCTCTAAGGCAGGGGCACATTAAGTTGCTAGCACTGTATTTCAACATGCAAACCTCCTATTTCAACCTCAAGGGTATCTGCCCTTATAGTCCTATGATACCCAAAGCTTCCTGGCTTGGAATTTGTATAGTACCAAGCATCTTAGATTGGTATTTTGTATGATGATTTTGAGAGAACTCTCCTGACATCTCCAGCGCTCCCATGGATGTGTCCTTTCCACTGCATTATGCTTTTGTCCCTGCAGTGAACT